>OX344799.1:2865200-3282700 GCA_947034925.1 Eudemis profundana
GTTAAATCCATAAGGTGAATCTCGGAAAAATCTAGGAATAGCGTCCGAGAAAGCCGTTCGTCGTTTGCTTTTTTTTTTCTTTTTGCTTGAATGTTTCTGCATTGAATAAATGTATTATTTTTCTTTCTTTAGATGTTATTCATAGCTTCTGCTATTTTACTGTAGTTTCCCAGACTGTTTTTAATTTGCTATAATCTGAAACAATTTGGCTCATAACCAATCAACCATATAATAATTTACATCGTTGCCGTAGATTTGATTAACTGAACTCCGTTACGTCTATTACGTAAACAACGTAACATATATCAATATCACTCAATATATTGATTTATTAGACAAAGCAAATTCCATTGTCCTGCTTTGACACAACACAAATCAATAGACAGTTAGATAATGAGAGTACAGCGATATGTCATGAGGAGAGCACTTCCTTAAAGATTATATGTACACTCGACGAGTGTCACTCGTATATAATTTGAAGTTGCTTGCAGCAAAATAAGTTGAGAATAGACTAGCTCTTTTACCAGTCGAAGTTTACCGTCACTTCCCAAGATGATAACAGTTTTTAAAACGCTGTCTAAAGCGCCAAAAATCCAACCTTTCGGTGCGTTAAACCTAGCCCAGCAACACCGACAAGAACCCTAGAGGCTTCAAATATGAACCTGTACGCATGAAACAATCAGACATTTTCTTCCCGAGAGCAGTACCTCTAACACAACTGTGACACGCGACTCTTTGTCTCGCGACAAATGCTACCTATCTCTTTCCACACAATATAGTGTGACAGTGACAGGTGATGCTCTGTCGCGTGAGATACGAAGTCGCAGCCAGTTATGCTAGACGTACAGGAGTGGCTCACTCCGCGATTTGGCCGTGCGGCTACTAGGACCAATTTTTGACCCTACGGAGGTCGGAGGGGCTTAGCCAGCGACTAGAAAGAGCAGGCGTTATGCGATAGAGACGGTCGGATTCGGTGCGCACCGTCCAATGGTCGGACCCGAACTTCAACTTGTTAGAAAGAGAGACTTCTGTACGTAGTACTATTACTTATTCTGTGCCTACGTCACAACAATGTTGCCATTGTTTATGAGCTACAATACGCTTACGATCGGGGAACGAACTCTTGGTGCTGGTGATAGACACATGACGTCAAGCTACACGCAGCATGCTTCAGTCAAGGTTTACATTGATTTACCGTTATCGTACATTGCCTGTAATGCCAGTACCGTAAAAGTTATGAATTATTTTTATCACTACATTGCTCGGTGTCAATGGTAGAAAGACGTTTTATAAACCAATATTTATGCTACATGAAACTGTAGTTCGACGTCATTTGTCTGTCATTGGTACGAAGAGTGTGTTCCCTGCTTATAACATGACAGATGATGCCACGCTTTATCGCGCGATAAATAAATGATAAAACATCCGTCACTCTCACACACTATTTGCCAGAACGTGACGGATACTTTATAATTTATTTATCGCGTAACAAAGAGTAGCATCATACGCCTACAGTTCACACGACGGCATGCCTTACACGGGAAAAACATACATACCTACCTGGTTTTATGTACCATGCATGTACGTAACAAATAATTTTAGGCAGATTAGATCAGATTAGAGAACCAGCAAGATGACCTGACTCCATTAAGAAGTTGGTTGGCTGCATCATGCAGAACGCGGTCCATACTGCCTATGACCGCAGCTATTGTAGACAAGCAATATGACTGTGGTGGCGATCCTCAGTAATGAGTGAACGAAGATGTACATCGTAAGTGGAGTATGCAACGTACAACCCAAATATAATTAAGCCTTATCAGAAGGCACCAGAACGTCCAGTATTGTCGTAAACAGTCGATAACCCGCTGCTTGTTTACCAGAGCCTAGTTTGATTGGTGATATTGGCGAATATGACGCGCGTTATCACCGGGACAGTGTTTATATGTACCTAGATTCGATCACTTATACCTTACCTTAGGCGTCTAGGTAAATGTTAACAATAGGGGATATGCATGATTTTTTTGTATCGCATTTCTTAATAAAATATAAAAATACCGTAAAAGAGATGATAAGAGAAAATAAAATTAAAAACGGCCGAGAAATACGTAAAATACAAACATTTTAAAGCACTAATTAGACAGCGATTAGACGGAGAGATCAGATATGGACTATGACGTCATAGTACACGACCGCCATACAGGCTCCATACTTTATTTATACTGTTTTGCTAGAAAGAGATGGAGATAAATCTTTGATGGCTTTTATCTTATTATACTAATTCAGACCCAAGCATTTAAGACACTTTTTTTTTCATTTTATTTTACTTGTATGTTTTTGGGCGTGTTTGTAATCAATGTATTGATTTTATTTGAATAAGTGGTACAGAGAAGACCATGGGCATTCTATAAGTCTTGAATTATATTCAATAAAAGTCCTAATGGTAGGGCCATGGTACGCTATGTCTACCCAACAGTTGAAGGAGCTGGGCTTGAATAACAATGTTGATTCTGTGGGTCTAGAGAAAAGTCACATTTATACCAGGATCAAAAGGTCACAACTCTATTGTAAGACTTAAGCCCTTTAAGCTCCTAGGTTAAATGCGACTTGTACCCTTTTTCACTAGAGCCACAGAATTATTATGAGGCCAGTACGCGCTCGTAACTGTTGCTCAGATGCCGGTCGATTTTGCGTTGCACATTGGCCTCACAAACTCACCGGGCTCTTCAGGTTTCTGGGGTATTGTTAATTTTTTTGTCTGGTCGTTAGTGTTAAGAAGAATACTGGTTAGTTCGTTTAAGTTCTTACTGCAATGAAGATCAAGTGGTGTCAGAGATGAGGTCCATCTTACGGCCTGCGGTGACGAACATGTTATGTATTTATAATTAACACTCTGGACTCAGTCAAGATCAAATTGTAACTATGAATAAAAGTGATAGCATGCTGGTAGTGGTAGCAACAGATTTAAAACCAATGTACGCAATGAAGTACAAGTTGATTTATGCAACGGAAACAAATAATTAAAGCGACGAACCTTGTTTTCGCATCGCCTTCGCATTGGCATTATAAATATTGGCAGTGGCCAGAGATAAGGTACGGGAATAGATCGACCCAATAAAGCGACGCTTGCGCAACCACGCGGATGCGTTTGTTAGGTAGTAGTTGCACAATGCCAATAGGTACATTGGGAGTGATAGTGGAGCCTCGACAGACTGTGCCATGCAAATCGTGGCAATTTCGCTGTTAGAATTGCAATCAAATAGTTTTATGACTCGCATCAAAGTGCACATACAAATACAATTTCAATGTAGTTGTTAATAGCTTTTCCTCATGTCCATGTCATCCTTCACGGATATGGACGGTCATAATCTGGAAATTCTCTATTTGCTCTCTTTCTACCCCGCGGTCAGTGCCGGATTAGTCATATAGCAAGAGTAGCAAATGCTACGGGCCCCGCGCATTGGGGGGCCCCGCGCCCACTCGCAAAAGGGGACCCCCCACCCTCATTATGTAATTCGTCACGTATAAAATTACCGGTCAATCGGTATTTAGGCATATCTAAGACCAACCAAGCGCCTCTTTAAAGAAATGCTACAGGCCCCGCGCTGGCTTAATCCGGCACTGCCCGCGGTGCACCATCCATTCCTGTCAGGAATGGCTCACAGTACCAACTTGTGCCCCTCCGGAGGGACTTAGCCAGCGACCAGAAAGAGCACGCGTTATGCGATAGAGGGAGACGATCGGATGCGGTGCGTTCCGTACATAAGTCTGAAAATCAGCGCTGGGCTTCAGCCTAGCACATGCTGAGACTGGTACCCATTACCAAACATAGTTAAGTTTTTTTTTTTTTTTTATATACAGGGTGTCCCTAAAACCAACTTTTATACGATCAGGGCTGATAGACCAGCTCATAAGAACCTAGATTAAGCAAATTTGACCTCAGTAAAAATCTCTTAGTTTTCGAGATATTGACGTTTTTGTAAAACTCGTGCTAAGTGATATCCTGACTCGGTGTTTTGAGTGTCATTGCTAAAATATCAAGTATTTTACAAATCTGTTTTTTGCTATGTGTGGCCAAATAACTATGCTATTGAACGTATTTTCTATGTTTGCTAATTTATTCACGCTGTGGACACAGTACAATAACAAAAAAAAATTATTCGATTTTTTTCAAATTTCACCTCTGACTTCGAACTAGCGTGGTGAAAAAAAAAGTACCAACATAACCTGGCACTCAACGTAAAAAAATTTCACATTTATTGTAGTTTCTAAAATGGTATAAAATTTACTAAACACTGTAATAATTTTTGAAATAATGATATTTTGTTACAAAATTAACTGTCTGCCGCCTTCATCTCATACGATCCGGTTGAACTAAGTTTACACCTGGCGTGCTTGACATCACATACAAATTAGGTGCAAACTTCACGTAATCGTCAATATCTCGAAAACTAAGAAATTTTTATGAGGTCGATTTTACTCAGTCTCGTTTTTTATGAGCTGGTTTATCAGCCCTGTTCGCCATTTTGTAAAAGTCGCGAATTTTGATAGCCTGGATCAGTCTTTCGAATGTCATGACTTCAAATTTCAGTATTTTCTTAATAATCTGCTTTTTGTTTTAAACATTACTTAATAATTATGCTATCATACCTTATCAAAATAAATTAGATTTTACGTGATTCAAAATATGACCTCGGATTTGAATCGCGTAATACTTAAAACAAATTTATCATGCTAAAATAAAAAAAAATAATGTAGTTTAAAATAGTAAGATTTTACACACTAGACACCGTAGTTTTTAAGATAATAGCATTTTAATTCAAAAGGAGGTTATAGGTACTACAATATTCCATTGGTTAAATTTCGTATCAGAATTTGAATTTCGAACAGAAAAGGTATGATAGCATAATTATTTAATTATTAAGTAATGTTTAACAAAAAGCAGATTAAGAAAATACTGAAATTTGAAGTCATGACATTCGAAAGACTGATCCAGGCTATCAAAATTCGCGACTTTTACAAAATGGCGAACAGGGCTGATAAACCAGCTCATAAAAAACGAGACTGAGCAAAATCGACCTCATAAAAATTTCTTAGTTTTCGAGATATTGACGATTACGTGAAGTTTGCACCTAATTTGTATGTGATGTCAAGCACGCCAGGTGCAAACTTAGTTCAACCGGATCGTATGAGATGAAGGCGGCAGACAGTTAATTTTGTAACAAAATATCATTATTTCAAAAATGATTACAGTGTTTAGTAAATTTTATACCATTTTAGAAACTACAATAAATGTGCAATTTTTTTACGTTGAGTGCCTGGTTATGTTGGTATTGGTACATTTTTTTTTCACCACGCTAGTTCGAAGTCAGAGGTGAAATTTGAAAAAAATCGAATAATTTTTTTTTGTTATTGTACTGTGTCCACAGTATGAATAAATTAGCAAAAATAGAAAATACGTTCAATAGCATAGTTATTTTGCCACCCATAGCAAAAAAAAGATTTGTAAAATACTTGATATTTTAGCAATGACACTCAAAACACCGAGTCAGGGTATCACTTAGCACGAGTTTTACAAAAACGTCAATATCTCGAAAACTAAGAGATTTTTACTAAGGTCAAATTTGCTTAATCTAGGTTCTTATGAGCTGGTCTATCAGCCCTGATCGTATAAAAGTTGGTTTTAGGGACACCCTGTATACCTTCTAAAAATCTACTAAATGTTAAGGTAGTAAAATAAGTTTCTATGGTTTTGTATGTACTTTTAATTATGTTTTTGGTAATAAATGTTTTTGAATTGGAATTTGAATAAGTTTTATTAGAAAGACAGACTTTTATACGTTACTTAGGCTGCGTTTCCACCAGAGCTGTACGAGGTAGAGGAGCGGTGTGCGAGGAAAAAACCCACCAATCAACGTGCCTAGCCTCGTTCAGCGCGGCCCGGCATTGGTGGATTTTTCCCTTCGGCCACTTTGGAAACCAAAGGTTCGAAACCAGTTTAGAACACAGGATTATTTTTCTTCTTAGGAAACCTGGTTTCGAATAAAGAAAAATAATTCTGTTTTCCAAACTGGTTTCCAATACAGAATATAAAATCTTGTTTTGAAACTCATTCAATACGTATTTACGTCGCAGGGATATGATGAAAACTGGGCTTTGACCAAATCCCTCCGCTACCCAAAGGATGCCTGGAAGAGATCGCTTCCTAGCGATAAGACCGCCTGTTGTATCTGCTGGGAGTTCATCGTCGCCATTAGGGATTTGATCAAAGCCCTGTTTTTATCATATCCAGGCGATATACGTATTGAATGGGTTTCAAAAGAAGACTCTACATTCTGTATTGGAAACCAGTTTAGAAAACGGAATTATTTTTTTTATTCGAAACTAGGTTCCCTAAAAAGAAAAATAATTTTGTATTCTAAACTGGTTTCGAACCTTTGGTTTCCAAAGTGGCCGAAGGGGGATTTTTTCCTGCGACACCGCTCCGCTACCTCGCACAGCTCTAGTGGAAACGCAACGTTATTCTTTGTTCCTGTTCAACTCCAGAGGTTTTGCAATATGCATCCATCGTCTCCTTCCCCTGCTTCTTTAATCCTCGATTATACCTTCTGTAATGTTTTGTTTAGACGTTGGGAACTTGGGAGGCATTGCTTCACTTTAAAGACTGCGCCAAAAGGGACATGATCGCCTTTAAAATTGACCACCAGACGCTTGCGGAGAAACGAACGGAGTGACGGAGGCGTGTGGTGAAGGGTCGCAAGTTAAGCGATGAGACCTGGTTCGCTGCACTCACTGACAAGAGACAAAGACGACACCAAAGCGACTCAGCGCCATCTGTTGCAAACTTATCTTGTCAGGCCTGTAGGACATGTCGCTCTCGCATCGGTTTATTTAGCATCCAAAAGCGATGTCTCTCTAACATTGCACCATGAATCGTCTGTAATAGACGCAAAGGCCTATGATGATGAATGTTTTAACTATATTATATTTTTCGTGTCTAAAGTAAGCGGTTTCCCTCTTCATTGTTGTAGGTAATATTTCTTGTTCCCTTTTTACTCTTTCGATACTCATTAATATACATATAATAATATACTAAAATACCGGGTCGGTCTTGTCGTAACTCATAAGCCTTAACCGCACAACTCCATATCACTTTGTTTACAAAACGATATAAATACACGATTTATTATTATCAGTGAATGTTATAATAAACAAATAAACTAGTTATTTTTGTATATTGATAGAGCATGTTTACTTGTATGTAAAGAGATAATCTACTGAACAATATTTTGTAAACATAAACATATAAGGTGCAATGGGGTAATTTCGAAGGTGGGGTCAATTTGAAGATTAGGAATTTCTAGTACACCATACAAGATTTTTAAGAGGAAATAGTAAGGCCGAGAGAATTGAAAATTAGGTATTTGTAAAATGTGTCGCTGTCCCGCACTGCCCGCCTCTCCCGCGCAGAGCGCGATAGAGACAACTGCAGCTTGGACCGAAAATACCTTTTAAAATTTCATGAAAACAACGTTTCGTAGTCCCCTGATTTCTTCCCCAAAACTTAACCTATTTAACTAATTTTTTCATTAAACATTAAAGAAAGGCTTTGGCCGTGTTCCTATGTTTTCCTTTTTTTTTAATAATCTAGTCAAATTCGTTTTCTGGATGTGTGAACACAGCGGAAAATCTGGCATTTTTTTTAGGTTTTTGAAGGTTAATATCTCTTTTGAGAATCAATTTATCGTAAAAAGGAAAACATAGGAACATATCAATTGTAGCCATAGATTTTTGGACAAAAAATTATTGCTCTACTGACATTAACCAGGGAGGAAACAGGGGACAACGTTTGTATGGAAAAACTGCCCTCCTGTTTCCTCTTAAGGTGCATAATTAGTCGAAGCAATATTGGAGTGTCTAGTACAGTGTTAGCATGTTATAGTAAATATATGTTGAAAGCATGTTACGAGTAGGTACAGTAAATGTATGTTACAGTAAATATTACAAGAAATTCTTTAATTTCGGAATTGTTCGTATTTATCCCAATGCACCTTAGATAAATGTAAGTAAACAATAAAACATTTCAGAAGAAACTAAAATCTAAAAAGCACAAGATAAATCCGTACCTGAGAAGCATAACACTGTAAGTGCCCGTGTACCTGAGGAGCAAAACACTGTATGTGCTATGTTAAATACATGAACTTACAGTGTTGTGCTTCTCGGCTATGGAGGCATTTGCAGTGTTATGCTTCTCAGGTACGGAAATAAGCTCTTAGGTTAGCAACTCAGTCCAAGGCGTTCAACAGATAATAAAGTTTAACAACTCGGAACAACGTCCCGTTTACCACGTCCGATGACAACGCCAGTAAGGCAATACACAACACTGCCGGCAATCTGGTCCCTAATAAAATTTGACCCATAAACTGATAAAAACAGTTGTAATCTGTGGTCAAACTATGTCAGTATGATCGTCCTTACGACTTTTACAGACCAGCAGTTTGATTTCTGATTACCAGTTCTAACGAGACATCGATTATTAGTCCACAGGTCCAATTATATTAAAGACGAGGTTGATGACGAATTTATGAATTAGGCTGATAACAATCAAAACAGCGACCTCAACAGGGTTCAAAGACCTCGGGATTTAATTAGCTAAGCGACCAGTCGTCTAGCGGCGACATAACATTGATAATGACAAATATTGCTTCAGTTAATTGATGTTATGACGGTAATGCGATATTAACAGGAAGGATCAATTAGAAAATTGAGAGAAGCAAACTTTACACGCAAGTATGATGGAATTTTAGTAAACAGTCAGCTCAAAATAACGTTTAAGAAGTTTACAAAAAGACATAACTTATCAGAAACAGCATAAAACCTAAAGATACTTTCATTATATAGCTATACTTTATGGGCTTTTTTATTTAAAATCTATGTATGTATGTATGTAAACTTTTTATTGCACATAAAATCATACAGAAGCATTACAAAAATCAATGGTTATGTACAAAGGCGACCTTATCCCTGTAAGGCAGCGGTCGGCAACCAGCGGCCCGCGGGCCGCATGCGGCCCGTCAACAGCTCGCTTGCGGCCCGTGAGCTTCCGTGGCTATTTTGTATGTAAAGGTCGATATATTCAGAATTGTATAAAATCATCAATTATTAACATAGTGCGGCCCGCGTCAATTTCGTAAGCTACTATGTGGCCCTTGGCTGCTAAAAGGTTGCCGACCGCTGCTGTAAGGGATTGGCACCCGATCGCAGTCGGTGGCCAATGTCCTCCTCCAATGTTAACTAGTAGTTAAACAGGTCATCACAAAACTGACGATTAGCGTCAAACTCCATATATGTATTTCGTCGCCTAACCGTACATTCTAAAATAAAAATGCCCTTAAATATCTTTGATATTATCTTCATCTACAGCCTGAACTCCAGTTTATACAGTACAGTCCTAGAAGACATTATATATTATATTTATTTTCGTATCATATTCCTCTAATTGAAAACGTGACTATCGTTGTGAGAGTATTTGTATTTTTAGCTGTCGCTGGGCGTACGGAAAAAGCCGCTTTCTGGCCAAGTGTAGACATAAAATGATGTACACAACACGGGAGGTAATAAAGAAAGCCCTTGATCGCATATTTAAGTCCCTCGCTCGCAGCTCGGGCCGCAAAATTCTAAGATCTCGGCCTTTCTTTGTATTACCACCCTAGTTGTGTAATGTACTATTATACCACACCTGGCCATAAAGGAGCTTTTTCCGCATGCTGCGCGTACGGAAAAAGCCGCTTTCTGGTCAAGTGTAGACATAAAATGATGTACACAACACGGGAGATAATAAAAAAACCCTCGATCGCATATTTACGTCCCTCGTTTGCAGCTCGGGCCGCCTTTTTTTGTATTACCACCCTAGTTGTGTAATGTACTATTATTAATCTGATATAATAATTATAAGATCATACACGTAATAGGCTAGACGACTACAAAAACTGTTTAGTCCGTCAGTTAGATTATTAAAAAATATCTTACACGTATTTTTCTTTTGTTTGACAAACAAAATTTATTTATTTATTTATAAACCAACAAATACGTGTCCCATATTTTTCCATAATCTAACTGACGGACTAAACAGAATGATATATTTTTAACTCAGTCGTCATCCCTATTATTTGTTTAAAAATAAACAGCAGAATATCGAAAGATTCGCGCAAGTAAAGAACGCAGCGATAATTCTTAATAGACCCCATCGTATAACAAATCGTGCAATTTACCGATAAAAACATACTTTAGAATGCGATACCGTTCGAGTGGCGATAAGCAGCAACTGGCTAATGCGTGCCTTGGAAGAACACGATTGGGCTAGGTCGAGTCGATGTTTAAACACAGAATGTAAGAGCAAGAACGTCCAGAAGTCTCCCTCTAACAAAACTGACGTTCGGATCCGACTACCGGGGGGGCCTCGTTTCACGAAGCTACAAGTTATAATTTTACAAGTCTACACTTGCAACATTGGTCAAATACAGCGATGCCATTGGTTGATTTGTTGCTAGTTTAGACTTGTAAAATTGTAACTTGTAGCTTCGTGAAACGTGGCCCGGATAGAACGTACGGATCCGACCGTCGGTTTCTATCGCATAACGCATGCTCTTTCTGGTCACTGGCTAAGGCCCTTATCACAGCTGCAATTTGCGGGCGAGTTTCCATACAAAACCAGTCGCACACACAACACACAACACATTTGTATGGAACTTCGCTTCTAACTCGCCCGCAGCTCGCTCGCAAATCGGAAGTGTGATAAGGCTCTAAGTCCATACGGGAGGGTAAAATTTGGTACAAGTAGGCGCGCGGCGAAGTGAGCCACTTCTGACGTTGCGATCCCGCAATGGCAATGGCAAATGTTTTTTATCAGAAACATGTGGCGACTCCCTGCTGTGTTCCTCTAAGGCTTCTATAGTCTACTAGAACATCACAATCCTGCATGATATATCTGAAGAGCGCATGTCGGATAATAGCCCAAATGTGCCATAGAAAAAGGAAAGACGTGTTAACTAGAAGCAAAACGCTCCCTTCACGGCCCAGATGCAAAAAGCTTTTGAAGAGCTCCAGCCAGTATAGCTAGACCTCCTCTCTCTCAAAGATCATTTCCAACCAAATTGTGTTTCCACTAAGGACCTCAATTTCTCCCTAATTGATTTGGAAATCTAAAGAATTTCAATCCTATTAATTAAGAAATAACATTTACTGATCAGAATATTTAACTATATTTACTTGTCCATTATATTCAAATTAGTTTATATTTTTATACTTTTAATATCTTATTATAATAAATGTTATTCCCCAATTTGCATTACAAATTTACCCTATAAATCTATTTATATGACATATAGCAACATCAGTATGTTGTATGTCAAGAATCTCTCAAATATGACACTAGACAGTTGTAGCAATGTTGCTAGACGAAAATAATTCTAACGAAGCTGTTCGAGACAATTGTAAAACCTTTCTCTTGAACATAAAATTAAATTTGTCATATTTAAACCTACAATTAAATGCAAAAAACACAACGTGACACATTACATAATTTAGACAAAGCGCCTTATTAATATGGATTTGTAAAAAGTTACACCTGAGTCAACACGGTGGTCGAGGATTGGTGAGAGAGAATCCCAAAATGTAAGTTCAAATTAAATAACTTTCAAATAATGTGTTCGAATATAACGAGGTATTTTAACAGATTGGTGTCACATATAGTATAATCTAGGAAGTAGGTAACCATGGTCACCCATGGCTTTATCAAGATTGCATTCTTCTATTTATTCTTTTTAATCGACCCTACAACTTTTAGGTAATCCTAACCGTTTTTATATAGTCCTCCCAATATCAAGCTATTCTTTGTTTTTCACTTCACTCATCCCGCTATCTTCCCAGGCAGCTTAATATCGCCTCATTACGTAATTTAAATCTAACACCTCAAGAATGTTAATTAATCTAAGTACGTCATCATCAAGCATGAATGGTGTTAGAGATCTGGATCTAAATAGGTCGAGTAGACAACAGATTGATGGTTGCGATGTAAGCGTGCGCTTAAGCAGCCGTGGACTGCGTTAGGCCCTATTGTCTTGAGTAATTATGCGGTTGAACCAGCCGCATGTGCAGGGGTGTGCATTTTAGAAAGGTAGTAAGGTACGCGATATCTTAACATACTACCTTCCCTACTTATTTCTACCCTGCTGCCCTTAATAGGCTAGAAATTAGAGGGTAGACAGTGTCTTTTTGTCTTTTATGGAGTGCTCACCACTGCGCACGTGTAGACAGATACAGTCCTGCCTGAATAAGAGGAAGTAATTTAGTAGAAAAGCCGAATTTTTAAAGGCTTCTAGGAATGGCAGAATTATTTGATAGTAACGGAGACCATCGTTGACCAAAGAACACTCGAAGTTCCTATTAAAATAGGACTATTAAAATAGGACTATTTAAAAGAAGCAGTTGAAAGGCCAGAAAATCAATTATCAGATTTGTATTTAATTTACGAGACATGTTTGCAGTTTGTGAATCGAATCTACTAAAGGTTTTATGTATACCTCACCGACAGAATCCGATACGAAGGTCGACCTTTCCAAAAGTAAGACATTCAGAATCAGAAATCACTATCTTCAATTATGAGAATCAAGTGACCACAAATACCTAGTTGAAGCGTGATTTTACACATTTTAATCACGACTATTAGAAGTTATACATAATAATTTATTTGTTATAGATTTAAGTATCTTATGATCTTTTGATTTGGTCATGACTCTCTCCGCAATTTCGCCGCGCGGCTACTAAGTACCAAATTTTGCCCCTCCGGAGGGGCTTTAGCTAAAGACCAGAATGAGCACGCGTTATGCGATAGAGAGAGACGGTCGGATCCGGTGCGGTAGTCGGACCCGAAATTTAGGTATGTTCAAAAGAGAAACTTCTGTACGTAGTACACTTACATTACAGCAAGGACCATTAAAACAAGAGGACTGTCATTCTCCATACAAAAAGCTGTTCCCCGAATTTACAACGCCATCTATGTATAAGTTTGGTATAAGAATTATATTATTTACAATTATTGAACTTTGCAAACGTGACACAGTATTTAAATGTTAGAATTTATTTATTATTAGCTGTTTACGAAGTTCGTAAACGACGTAACAATTAGTTCGTAATACGAACTAATTGTTACTATACTATGTTTCTTTGTTCAATTATAACATCGTTAAATGTTTAGTTTTTTAGCGCCATCTAGTTTTTGCCCGGAAATCCCCTAGCGGTCGGGTTACAATCCAAAGTATGGAGAGTGACAGTCCTCTTGTTTTAATGGTCCTTGCTTACAGTTACTTATTCTGTGATTTGGTGCGCAATAAAGAATATCGTATTGAAATTTAATGGTTATTGAGATACCCATTAACAAGACTATTCCTTAAACTAACAAGCCTCATGTTAACACTAACCTGACCAATCTGACTCAATTAGAGGCTGGATAGCTCTGCAGAATGGTTTTTAAATTGCTCCACTCAAGAATAATGAGGATCTCTGAATCGTCGTTTAAGAACCTTAGCGGACTGAATTCGCTAGGATGAATTTGTCGAGATCAACTTTGAAAACTGGAGAACTTTATTAATCGAGATAAATTATGCAGATATAGGTATCAGTAGCGCGGCGTCCAAAGAACTCGATTCCTACCGGCTTGCCTAATATCAGGCATTTGAGCACCTTATTCTACAGCTCTTAAGGAAAGTGTACGCCAAATCTGCACCGGCTTGCCCGAGGATATTTTTTACGCCACGCCACTGATAGGATAGGTATATATATCTGAAAGCATTTTATCTTTGTTAGTCTGGTAGCGAAGCGTGCACCCGTGGGCCTGTGTACACGGATACATTAGTCAACAAACATGAAAACGGGGTCCCAGTGACGGGTACCCGAAACCCGAATAAGACCACCAGCCCTAGTAGCGTGCCGCTGGGAACAAGCCTCTCCCCTGGATTTTTACTAAATTAAAGAGCAAACGAAAACTAAACCAATCCGATTGACCGTATAGATTCGAAGACAAAAGACACTCTAACCTGCCAAAATTCAAGCTGAAATCTCGCATTCCACTCTACGCACTATAAAATCAATGCCTCTTGCACAAAACGACGCCTGAATATTACGGGTTAAAAAAGGGTCGAGGTCTTCACAAAACTAGCTCACTAGAGGCAGTAAGTGTACAACCTGTTTCTGTCCATACAATCGGCGATCTAGCCCGGACCGCAATAAATAAGTGAGCCAAGCCGCAGAGTGTACCGTTTCAGATGTAGTGCATTGGGACCAACTGGGCCTGATAAACAAAGAATTTTCCGAATCGTTAGAACCGTCTTCGAGTAATCGGGTGTTCCCGATTACTCGAAGACGGTACATAAAAACTCTCTTTGTTTAAAAGTCCATTAGTATAATAAATAAATATTGCGGGGACAATCTTACACAAATCGACCAAGTCCCAAACTAAGCCATGCTTGTATTATGGGTACTAGACGACGATATACATACTTTTATAGCGAAATATATACTTAAATAGATAGAAACCATCAAAGACTCAGAAACAAAATACTCGTGCTCATTACACGAATATATGCCCTTACCAGGATTTGAACCCGGGACCTCTAGCTTTGTAGGTGTCACTCCCACTATATAGGCTAAACGTGTCGTCCTATTAATATCCTTACAAAATTAGTTCACTAGAGGTAGTAAGTCGGCGTACAGTCAGCGTTTAATAGTCTGTAGCATCTATAGCGCTATATATCGCAACACGTCTGTGTCCAGAGTAATTAAGACGTGTATATGGCGCATATGACGTGTATATGTATATATGGCGCTTTGGATGCTACAGACTATTTGAAGCTGAGTGTACAACCCGTTCCTGTGCATTTGCAAGACACAATCGGCGATCCCGGGCCGCAATAAATAGCAATAAGTGAGCGGAGCCGCAGAGTGCACCGTTTCCAATGTAGTGCCCCGGTTAATTGATAGCGATTGCGTAAACTATTAGCTAAACCGCAACATCAGAATAGCACGATACATGACATTTTATCTCTACAAAGTGAAATTTTAGTGGTTGTTTTTCGTTTAAGGGCACGTTCGGTATCGTGTTCTGATTAGGAAAAAGAAGAAAAAATAATTTTTTTACGTAATAAAAATTGTCTTTTGTATGGAGGGTCGGCTAATTTGAACGACCTGCTCCATAGAAAATAATTATTATTTCGCGTTAAAAAAAATTCTTCTACTTTTTCCTAATCAGAATACGATATAACATGCCCTTAAACGGAAAACAACCACTAAAATTTCACCTTGCATACTTCGATATTAAATTAATCCCAAAATTGACCATAGTTATGCAGAAAGCGACCAGAGGCAAGTTTCGTATACTTGGATTATGTACTTTCTGCTTAATTGCGTAAAGTATATGGCGGGGGCACTGCCGTGCCCCCAGATAATCCAAGTATACGAAGGTTGCCCCTGGTCTCTTTCTGCATAACTATGGTCAATTGGTTGGCATTAATATGATTGGCATTGGCAGAAATATATACATCGAGGTAGAAGGAAACATTTTTACTAAAAAAAACCCGACCGCGGTGCACTTTGAAACTGCATAAAATCCGCCATTTTGTTTATTTTAACGAACTTCATACCCAGTGACACTCGCACCATCAAGACGAATCTAATGATGTATCATTTATCAAAATCGGATGTGCCGTTGAGTAGTTACGAGCGGACACAGGAACGAACATACATACATACAGGTCAAACACACAACCCTCCTTTGGGCTTCGCCGCAGTCGGGTAAAAAGTGTTTGTACCTCGCGTACTAAAAAGAAGTGGCGGTGACCTATTTGGCACGCCGTTAACTTCAGTTTCCGTCAATATTAGTATCAGATTTGAAAATCTGATAATAATGGTATAATTCATTGATCATATACCACCAAACGAAATGGAAAAATTACGTTTCCCATCACTAAATTACACTTCTGGCGTCAAACGCCAAGCGAAAAAAGATTGATTCCCATACAAATCGACGCGACGAACCATGGATGTATAAATAGAAGGATACCGCACGGTCTAAGACGCGGGTGAAGCCAAGCAATGGCCGCCGAAGTGAGCATGTGTGCGTTGACGGCCCAATGGCAGCCGACCGGCCCATTATGCTGGTTGATGTGTGCGTGCGTGCGTACAAAGCGCCGGCTCATTGCCGGCTCATCATGAGTGCTTCACTTATCTGTTCGCGACGCTACGTCCATTTATTTTTAAGGTCCTTGCGACGAACTATCTAATTCTATCTCGATATATTTCTGTGATTTACACTTTGCAAAACTTAAGTAGACCTGCAGACTGCTGTGGATGCAGGTTGCTTCCAACCGAATTAAGTGGAGCCACCGCATGCGACCGAATGAGGGAGGCCTATGTCCAGCAGTGGACGTCCTATGGCTGAAATGATGATGATGATGAAGTAGACCTGGGTTTTTCGGCTGGGTCATATCTGCTGCTACTGGTACATCCAGCCAGACCGTTGGGCCATCGGAATAGAGGTAGACAAAAAGGATATGGTGGGACAATATGTATAGTTTCGAAAAAGAATGGCAAACCCTAGCATTGAGATAGGAAAATATGGAAGGACAAAGAGTCCTGGTCAGCTTCACACCAACTATAGATAGACCAATAATAATAAAATAGGTCATTTGCGTTCAGGGTATTATGCGTTTAAGGCATTGTCCAGCTTTAGGACAAACTGCGTTAAGACAATATGCGTTATAAATATAATAAAATACTGTTTCATACTACACTATGCTAGCGACTGTGATCACGCGATGTCTAATTATATTTTATGGCGGTTTTAAATGGTACTAAACTAGGCAAAACAAGTTTACAGTAAGAAGTTGAATTAATCTAAGTAATAAAAAACTTTAAACTTTTTTTGTATAATCGCAAACACGTCACAACTAATCAAATGAACCCAAACACGGTGAATTTATCTTATGTCATTTAGATGACCCTATGGCTACCGTCCGGCCCCATCCTCAGATCAGCTCCACCCATGTCATAATAATATTGTATTGTCATCCGATTTACATATTCTTGCAAAATTTCAGCCCAATCGGTTGAAGATATCTGCTTCAAAATTGAATTACAAGATTCCACTCGAACAAACATAGTTACATACATACATTGCAAGTTAAATAAAAGCTTGTAAAAACAGCGTGTGCAACGGTCGCTCGTAATAAAAAGAACTGGCAAACAGAAAAAGTTTCATTGGAACTAACAGTGGTACCCACAGTTGCTAACATTTGTATAAAAAAAAAACAGAAAAACCAACTGAAAACCGAAATATCAAAGGATTTCTATAGCACGAAAAATTCGGTCCCTCGTCGGAAATATTTTATTGCGAGCGTCTAAAAAAGTAGGCAAAAACCTTTGTTTAGCACACAGACGAATTCTGTACGTCTAGCATAACTGGCCGCGACTTCGTTTCTCGCGCGACAGATAGGTAGCATTTGTCGCGCGACAAAGAGCCGCGTGTCACAGTTGTGCTATGTAGATGTAAGTTACTGCTGAGAATACAAGCTCCTGCTGCACACGTTTAGAGCAAGGGAAATGTTCTGTTTGAAACTAATAACGAGCCGAGTTTGAAACTGCGAACGAATTGTGCTGCGCGTTTACTGGAGTCGCCATTCGCATTCGAAAGTTACTTTGAAACTTGTTAACTAGTGTCATTTTTCACGATACCGACGAGTTGTGTTGGAGCTTATTTTAATTATAGTTACGTTCGTTGTAAAAGTTGAGATTGTTATGGAGCAAAACTACAGCTAGAACTAGAGTCTACTACAGTCGAGTTCATCATTATCTGAGCAAAGAACGGGTCAAAAATATCTGATCTAGTTCTTATGCTTCTGACAATAGGGTCTTGCTCAGATGTTTTTGGTCCAATCTTTGCTCCGATAATGATGAACTCGACTGTACCATCCCATTGGTAATGCAGCGGTCACGACTGCACGAACGAATGATCAACACTAACTGATTTGATTACATTGATTTGTAAAAAACTAGAATATTATGAAAATATATCCAAACTTCTTAATTATTTGTATTCATGCCAGAATGACGATGTAGACGAGCACCAAGGGACCATTCATTTATTACGTAAGACGATTGGGAGGGGGGGGGGGGATTTAAAAACTATTAGTATCTGCAGATAGACGTTCCTACAAAAACGTTTTGAAAAATAAAAATAACCCAAACGTGAATTTATTTTTCCTTTAGATCCGTCGGCAACCTTTTAGCAGCCAAGGGCCACATAGTAGCTAACGAAATTGCCGCGGGCCGAACTTTGTTAATAATTTGTGACTTAATATAATATAACGACCTTTACATACAATATAGCCAGGGAGGCTCGCGGGCCGCATGCGGCCCCGGGCCGCTGATTGCCGAACGCTGCTTTAGATTCTTACGTAATAAATATTAAAAAGGGGGAGAGGGGATCGGCCGATTCTTATTTTATCATACATAGGGGAGGGTGGGGGTCAAAAACTGTCAAAAATTGTCTTACGATGGTCTTACGTAATAAATGAATGGCGTCCAACAACGATCAACTATGAAGAAGATATCCAAAAATACCAAAAACAAAGTTAGTGTAATCATATTTATTTAAACTTTATTGCAGAATACAGAAAGGTACCGACGGCGAACTTAATGCCGTGTATTACAACGTAGCATATACAGGGTGGCTCATTCAAAACGGTCAGTATGGGAAAGTCTGAAACTATAAGACATACGAAGATTTGTTCTTAGGAACCATGACACCGATTTTGATAAAAAGAAAAACTGCATAAACAACAATAAACACAATTTTACATGCCTGAACTTGTTGAATATTGTAACGGTGGTCACTTTGAACACCTACTATGATAAATTAAATTATGTGAAAACATTGCATTTTATTCATTTTGGACAACATGTTTCATAGAGACATTTACTGCTTAAGACCTACACAATCGTTATTTAAACAGAAAAACTGTAAGTTTATTTTTTCAAAACAACCGGGTTCGATTCCCCAGCTGGGTACACTTTTTTTTTCAAATGTATGAATGCAGTTTCTCTTTTTATCAAAATCGGTGTCATGGTTCCTAAGAACAAATCTTCGTATGTCTTATAGTTTCAGACTTTCCCATACTGACCGTTTTGAATGAGCCACCCTGTGCATCTACAGTACCATACAGTAACACGGTAACACAGCGGTCACGACAAAACAAACGAATGCAAGCCCCAAGCCGGCTTAGCTTCTGCAAATATTGACCGTCTGCAGTCAAGGGCAGGAGAATGGGGGTTTATTGCAAGTGCAGGAAACAAGTTCCGACTTCCTGCTAGTGTTAGTCATAACCGGTCGCAGATCACGAGTGATCAGCTGAGCCAAGGACGTGCCTTCTGGAGCGGCAAATCAAATTCAGAGCCAGACTGTGCGTGATTGATTTCTGTACGGAATGGGTGGATTTTCCCTGAGTGGGGAAAATTGAAAAATGCGGCGAGATAAACAGGCTTATGTGATCTCGTTGAGTGAATAGCTATGACGGAAATAATTACGAGGAAATATTTCATGATGTGGTATAATTAAATTTATAAAGTAATTAGATTTTGTCCCATATAATTACTACTAGCGACCCGCCCCGCGGCTTCGCACGGGTGCAATGCTGATATTAAATGCACAATACAACACACACATGCACATGCATGCACAATGCAATGTATACATATAAACCTTCCTCTTGTATCACTCTATCTATTAAAAAACCGCATCAAAATCCATTGCGTAGTTTTAAAGATCTAAGCATACATAGGGACAGACAGACAGCGGGAAGCGACTGTTTTATACTATGTAGTGAAGTATAGTGGAACATCACATACCATCTTTAAAGACCAAAGATTTTTTGTAAGGATTGGTTACCATTTACGTTTGTTGAGGTTGAGTTTAACCTCCAGAGGTTTATAATGAAACTGCTTTAACCACTGAGGTGCCATTTGATTAGTCTTGACCACAAGCGCGTCACAAGTGATATAACGTGACGTCACTGCACATAAAATAAGGTAAACTCAGAAAGATTATAACAGAGTGAAGGTTATTTCACATTTGTTGCTCATACGCTAGTTTATTTACTGTCATTTATATATAAGCTTTAAAATTGCATATGTGTTTCAAGTAAAAAAAGCCCTATTATGGAACGTGGAGGGACTATGGCACGTGGCAGTACTAAACCGAAAAAAGAGACACTATACAGACAGTAAAGGAAACTTATCACACCTGAAACGTGCACAACGAAGGTGCTGCCATCTAGCGCCGCCAATCTGAATTTTTGAATATTGTACTCTATTATGCTGGGGCCACATTAACGGGACACGCGGGCAACGGGAAAAGGACGACTAACGTTAGTGTAGCCACGACTTAGTATATTCACTTGCCAATGACATTTATAACCAGTATGACATTTTTCAGGTCTGATAAGTTTCCTTTAGTGTCCACAGTATTTTTTTTTGTAGTGATTTAGTGCTGCAACCTATAGTTCCTGCACGGTCCCTATAGTTGATTGTTTTTAATCGCTATTTAATATGAATTGCCAGAGAAACGCGTTCTTTTGGTAAATTAAGGCCAGAGATTAAGCTCGTTGCATGTGATATTATTATTTCATTATTGGAACAATTTAATCCACCTATTTCTATTCCTATCTCTAAATTTGTATGCCACACGGCGAAGCATAGCGATTCTATTAACAATGTAACACCTCTTGTACCTATGTCTTACGATATGAGACTATTTTGTAAACATAGAATATTTGTGGCGACTTTTCCCCGATAGCGACCAAACAAAACAAAAATAGTACGTCGTCGGTTGAATGTGCCTTACGTCGGGCAGTAGTGCCAAATTGTTCTCAGCGGCAAATTAAATAATGTTAGCAGAGACATTGGTTGCATGTAGACGTAAATATGAGCATTCCTTTAGATTCTCCTTTGAACATAAATATTTCTCTAACGATAGAGAAGCGCGAAATAACAACTCTAGAGTCTAGAAATGAGAAAGTTCTAGAGAGGTGAGTTTAAAACGGTACCTAGAGAATTAATACATTTTTATGTCGTTACAAAATGTAATGGCATTTTACAGGTCATTCAATGATTTGTAAAATTATATATTATCTATTTACATATAAATACCTCTATAATCTCTTGTACATGATCCTGTTTGTCTACCACCTCTTTTGTCTCATCACTCAACTGCTCAAAGGTTAACTGGAAGAGATCCCTTTATTTTGTACTTTGTCTTATTTTGTGCAATAAAGTGTTTACATAAATACATACATATTTTATCAATGCTCTGAGACCGGTTCGTATATATATAACGTATATTATATAGTTATTATCCGTTCAAGTGGGCTAATGTTGTTAAAGAATACAATAGCATTGAGAGGTAAACCACAAATTAGGATAACGAGAATATAGTGTCAAAAAAGTATTTAACTGCCTTGAAAGATCATTAGATTATAGATTCTATTTACTAGACAGTAAAGTGTAAATGCAGTTATAGATAACTGGGATCTTAATTTGTTTTGCATTTCACATTCGCCCGACGGCGAGTGCGTATTCCGTAGAGAAAAGACTTAAAGATACTATGAGCTTTCAACGGATTATCGGTTCTATGACCGTAATGATAAGGCGGCAAATGCTTTCAAACAAAAAAATAATAATGCGTTTTACTTTTACAGACCCAGGTAGGCCGCACAGGGTCTACTCGTGTTACGCATTGTTATTTTTTTTTTGGTGGTATTGTATTCTCTCAATGGCATTGTTCGCTCAATGGCATTGTATTTTTTAACAACATTAGCCCACTTGAACGGATAATCACTATACCAATCTTGAAACTATTAGTTCTGTGTGACAAATGTATCGAACCCTTTCATATAATCAGTTATCTTCTAAGTGCAACCAATTACGACTATGCCGTTTAATACGTTATTAAGACGGAATAGTCTCAAGTATCCTAAAACTATAAAATTGTCTTTCTTTCATACACGCCCACAGGTAAGGCCGTAAGGTCAACTAGTAGAGAAGCCTTAAGGCATTAAATTCACCTTCTGTACGCTGAATAAATAAATAAACTAAATATGAAACAAAAACGACGATCATAGTCATACTCATGCATCAACTACGATCATAGCCATATTCATGCATCAAAGAGTTTATTTCCAATTGGACGATTGGGATTAAAATCCAGTGTATGATGGTAGCTTGAATCGGGTTGTTTTATAGTGACATAAAACTCATAATACCGCATTATTGTTTGATTGTACATAGGTAAAGTGGCGGCTGCGATGGCCGCGGGCCAACTCCTGAAATAGACGTACATCGCAGCTTTTCTCACCTTCAACAGCGTGCGCTGGGGTCACGTGCGGGGGCTTATTTGTAAATTCCCGAGCAATGAGCATTTATTTATCGACTGCTCACAGGTGCTGCCCGTAGAGACAAAAAGACACGCTTTATTTTTTTCCCTGTTAAGAGTTTCCTTGAAGGTCTGAAGGTCGTATCGGTCCGGAACTACCGTAAGCGACGATTCATTCCACAGCTCAGTAGTGCGGGGTAGAAAGTTTCTACAAAAACGCACAGTTGTGAATTGTCAAATATCTAAGTGGTGAGGATGGAAATGCTCTCGCGTAGAACGATGACGGAAAGTAACAGCAGGGGTCAATCCGAAATCCGAATAATTCCTCGGAGAACACCCCGTAATGTGTTAAAGTAAAGCACCACCTACCCTACTAATTTCTACCCTTAGTAGGAAACAAATTACAGAGTAAACAGTGTCTTTGTTTTTATGAGCGTACGCCACTGACCCCTCCCTACGCTAGGGATTCTAATGTAGGTAATTCTACAATAATTTCGCTACCTTGTGACAAAAAATGTTAGTCTATTAGGTATTATTTTATAAATCGATTATTATTATATAAAACAGTGTATTGGTATGGCATATTCTAAGTGGGTTCAAACTAAAAAAAAACTGAACAGGAAAGTATTACTTTGATCCCTCTTATGAGGGAGGAAGACTTTTTCTGAATAGGAGGTGTGAAAACGTTTTTTTCTGAATAGGTGTGAAAACACTTTTTTAATATTACATTGGAGTAAAAGCATCACCCAATAGATGTCCATTGTTAGTCCTGCGCCGCCGACTCCCATGAATTTCACTAGATTTATGGGATTATCATGAAACAGCGATACTCTAAACTATGCCATTCCTTTAACTATTGCAGAAAACTCTACCACGTGAACGCTTTAAAACAACTATGATCGCATACCGATAAATCATACACATAACGGTTATTACGCACCATTAACTGATGTCGACTCTGACACTAATACACCTGTCGACCGACAGGCCTCACGATACATTCCACGCCCGACCCGATCTGTGAAACGGGAGACGGCATCGATCACCCGCCACGTGTCTCTGCTCTGCTCATTGATAAAAGCATAGAAGAGTGTATCGATGATAAGTGCGGGGTTTCGGTTAAATGGAGTCTGAGTTTTCCATCCATCCATAAAGTACGTCACACGATAAGAGAGGGGGGGAGGGGGTCGACGAAATGTGACATTATGAGGGTGGGAGGGGTCCGAAGTTTTGTGACGCCACATTTTAAAATCTAATATATCTAAAATAAAATACCAAATTTGAACTATTAACGAAAAATTACAAAATATTTCCAACTCGAGTTTTGTTGGCGAGTTCAATAAAATTAGATTAAAAGTTAATTCGGAACAGCTGTTTTAATTTAATAATTTCTAGATGTAAAAAATGCAAAATATGTGACGTCACACTAGGGAGGAGACAAAGGTGACCAACTGTGACAAGGACGGGGAGGGGTCAAAAAGTCACTAAATTAGTATGACGTACTTTCTAGGTAACCCCTTAGAAGAAATTTGAAACAATGAATGCAATATTCATATTAGTCGGATGAATCTGAAAGGAATTAAGGTCAGTCTGGATCTCTAAAATTTTCTTCCGCTAAGTCTTTAAGTTAAAGAAAAACAAAAAATATATGTTTCATTTTTATTTCAAAACTAGACGTCGGAATGGGAAACTAGGCGATTCTTAACGTTATATGAAAGGAAGCCGACGATTTAGAAAAAATAAATTATCAAGTGAAAACGTGCATTTCTAAAAGTCTTTCGAAGCGATTTTAAATAGATAATCCTTGAAAGCTCGAAGCTTTTTTCAAAATTCGGACAAAATGGCAACTCGACCCCTCTTAAAAGCCACGTTGTATATCTACTGGAGCCAGATGCATTGAATCGTAAAACGTTTAACCGTTGCACAGAGCCCAAACGCGGGATTCTATATAAAGAATCCAATATCGCATACGGTGCTACGCAATGCTTTCACATTGCGTATACCTACGCTATTTATGTGCAAACTTTGACTGAGTACACAGCTGGTATTTTGCCAGATGACGGGAAAACAATAGATGAAATTGGCTGTGAGCCCGACACACGGAGCTATAGCATTTAGTGAGGCATTCGCAAATAATTGTCCAAGATGAGATAATTATCGTAATCTCGTAATGTAACAACTTGTATAACTACAGGTAACATCATTATAAATGCAAATACTACTCGTAAGAGAGGAGAGATATTACGTAAAGGATTTAATACGCTTATAGGATCGTCCGAAAATGTTTATTATCGGTCTAGCGACATCATTAATGGCCAGGAATTTTCAATTTAAGCTTCGTTATTTTGTCCATCAGCGTAATACCATATCAAAGTCTCTGAGGATTAAACAAGCACAATGTCTCTAATAAAGGTCGCCGCCGAGGCCCGGCGTAATCGGATTTCATTTAATGAGATTATGGTGACGTGCGACGTTTCGTTTAGTATCAGGACAACTATAATTAAGTATAGTTAATAATATGTCTGAGCCGGTAATTAAACGTGTTGGAATGCTTTACTCGACCTTACTCAACATTATTTACATAGGTAGCAGCCTGATGTGTGAAACGCTTGAGAGTGTCTAGTAAGGTGATCAAAATGGCGACTAACGTAGGTTCTTATATAAGACAACAGGCACGGAACTAGTAAACAAATTGGCATCTGAATCGAGCAGTTCAAAGGTCAAACTAGGTTTACATGAATAAACACTGTCAACTTCAACACCAATTTACCACATTTCGAGCCTAAATCGACGTAGCTTTCGCCGTAACTATCTTTGTCTGGCATACAGCTAGACCGTATGTTAAGAAGAGAAGTGTGCAGGATTGGTATTAAAGAGACTTAAGTTGAGTCGTTTTAGAACGGGTGATGTTGGAAAGCCGGCGTGACAGCGCGAGGTCAAGGCGCATAAGTCGTTGGCACTGCACCATGCGCAAGCGCAGCTGTTGACAGACATGTGACTCTGGCTTCGCGTTCTCACGGTGCGAATAAAGTCCATGTTTAGAAAGCTGGTTTATACGAATATTTCGATGTAAGAGATTTTCTTACTGAGTTTAACACATTTCGAAGCACTTGTGTACGATAATTTTTATGTCTGAAATCTTATCTTACAAGAAGTACCTACTCAAAATAAACAAGAAATAATTTAAAAATTAAAATAAGACAATGCACCATTTAAGATAATACTCATTAATAAAAAATCGATTCACAAACATGGGAAAATACCGTGTAAACAGACTTTATAAATAGTGTAATTAAGAACTACCCCCTCTGTTTGTGAAAATAATGTAGCAGCGACTAAATTAGCTAACGACAAAAGGTCTGCCAAGATTGCAGTGCCATATCATAACGCAAGCATTCCTAATTGAGAATACAAATAAACAGATGAAATCACTGTTAATGGAACCGTCTATTTCTGTATGGCATCCCCAATGCCATCTCGGTTCCAAGAAAACCGGTATTTCACTGCAAGGTGAGCGGCAGGAATTCGGTGCGTTCATCCGGATATCCGGATGAATAAGCGAAGAGGAAAATGGGAAAGATTCTTGTGAAAATTATAGCGGAGCCAACGAAAACGAAAATTGTAACCGTGATTGGACGTCAAAGAGAATATTGAGAAACGAAAAGGAAAATTGACTATGGAAAGAATGACGCTTTTGGGTGCGTCCCAAGAAATAACCATATCTAACAGTTTTGTGCCCTAGTTTTGGAGAAAGACTCTTACTTGCCAAATGACATACACGTGCAATGGGTTTACTGTTTTGTAATACAACTTTTTGTTTCTAATTAAACTAGAACACCGCAGATAACAAAGGGAGGTTACTTGATGATCAAATTTGTAACTTTGGGAAATTTTATCGAATCCTTTTTTTTATCGATTTAATAATTGTAGGTAATTGAAAGGATACTGAATTTGAATCGGAGATCGGGTCAATTTCTATATAATTGTTCATAGAAAATTACCCGAATTCATTGTCCGTCGGTGTATTAGACAGATTTTCATGAAATTTGGAGAAAAATTAATTTCATAATCAAAATTTTAAATACTTTTTTCCGACTAAATACAAGCATATTATTTATTAATATTATCAAATATCAATAAACCAAAAAGAAGTGCGCACAGCACAATATATTGGATGTTATAAGATTTGGTGAGCTATGTTTTAGGTAGATTATGTTAATTTTAAAATATGTATGTTGCATATTAGAGAATGGCTTATGGCATAAAGTTCGCCGTTTGTACCTTCCTGCATTGTGCAATAAAGTTGAAATAAATAAGTCGCATCATAGGGCATGCACTAGATACACAAATAAAGCCATATTGTGCGCGTGCGCCAAGGTGAACGAGGCCCCAGTTGACGCCGTGCCAATGCGCACGCCGAAATAATATCCACACATGCTCCTCAAAACACAAAAGGGCATAACTACTGAGAGGAAGCTTAGAAATACCCCCTTTTGTGTGAACATAGTGCACTCCGACTTCGGAACATAAATGTTGCATGCATTTATTTGATGGACAAATGAACACGCAGGTGAGCATCATAAAATTAACATGGTGAAACCGAGTAATTTCCTAAATACAGCTGTACAAAATAAATTAATACAATAATATACTGATTACTCTTACAAACTGAGAGAAGTGGGAATGCTTGGAGATGACACTTGTACATCCCTACATACATTTCAAAACAAACACTGTCTTCAAAATTTCCAAGTCAGACTTCAGTCAGAGGTATGTTGTTGTTATCAGAAGTGGGATGGAATTACCCGGAGTTTCCCCTAAAAAAGACACACTGCGTCTTTTCTTTATTTTCTAGGTGTATGCCAGATAAATAGGCGACGTAACCGAAACATTTGGGAAATACGGTCCAGGATTGCGGTCGTTCCAACTAAAACTATTTCTACCGGTATTTTGCAAAAACTCCAAAATAGACCAATATTTTGAATTATTTTATAATTTTTATGTAGGGCTCAATCATGTGTGATTATTATTAGATTCATCATTATGAATTATTAGATTGTTCGATTAAAAATGAAATAATAAACCAAAGAAAGGAAAAAAATACCGGTATTTTTGTATGGAGAAAATATCGGTATCCTACCCCTGATTTCTACTCTACTTGCTGTAGTCTATTATCATCATATTAATACTAGGACTGATGATGAGACATGTCCAGCAGTGAACGTATTTCTGGTGATGACTATACATTCGGTCAAAGACTCAGAAGTAAATAGGTGTCCATTCGATAAACAATCGGCACGGGGCAGTGAATCCTCGGTTAGTAAACAAGATATGAGACGTGTGACTAAGATGTGTACTATGGTCACTTTTATTGTATTTTTATGTACACTTTATCACGCTTTATGTAACACTGATACATGATTTAAAACACAAGTTTTCGCTAGTTTAATTCGTTTAATCCAGCGATGGACTACGATTCCTCAGAGGGTTACTCGGTTGAGTTGATCAGATCGCCTGTAGCATTGAAGGCATAGGGTAGTCTCACCCGAAATGCACATTTAAATTAACTATATAATTTTGATCACTAGTTAATGAGACGAAACTATGTATCTACAAATACCAGGGCCGCATTTTCCTTTAATGCCGCTCTAGACAATAACCTATATTCTACCCAAAAAGTATGCTAAAATAAAGCTCCTGCACGCAATTTTGCCGTCCTTTACGCCAATTGACCCTACGCACTGTGGCAGCGGCCTATACAAGACTCCGGACATTTGAGTCATAATCAAAGTATGATTTAGGGGTTAAAAGTTACATAATATGAAAGTTCAATAATTGGTTCACTGGAATCAAGCGATATTTTTTCAAAATTTGGACTCACTGCGATGTAAGAGACCTTTAAACTTGCTCGATTCACAACTGGGTAAAAATCGTGTGTCTGTTATAGTCATTATCTCAGATAAATGGCTCAGTATCAAGCCATTGTATTTATTTTTTCTTAAAGAAAGTATACTAGAGAATTAGTTTTCATAGTTTTGAATGTAATTAATCAATTCCTAAGTCTTATACTCATCTCTTTTTAAACGCATGTATTGAAATTACTATACTTTGAGTTTTGATTAAGTTCTAGAGCTGGCTTTAAGTCGGCACCGGAATAATTATTAAGTTCGCGGATAAAACAAAATGTTTTGCAAAATATTGGCTTAGCCTAACCGAGCTCTTTCGAATAAAATGATTTTTTCGACATAAAACTGATACGCCTGGAAATAATTTCAAAGCAATAAATCGCACCACGCGTAATTTGTAGATACAATTCTGAGAAAAAACTGTAAGTGAATATGGTAACTCATATATAACTTAAACTATATTTTTTGGACATGTTAAAAAAAACAATGTCAATGGATTGTAATGACTGTTTTGGTGAAAATGCATCGAGCAAAGACTTTGTCAAATACTTACATCTATCCACCTCGGAAAGCCATAGAAGATTTCAGCAAATGTCTTGTGTCCTATTTAAATAATGTAATAGGAATAGGAAAGGACGCTACTCGTATGTATCATCCATTTAAAAAATGTTTCTTTTACTGTTATTAATAGGTACTAAAATCGTACGTACATACGTAGGAAATACACCCAAGAAACAGGTTATTTGTACGTAACATTATATAGGTGGTACTACATACCCGTTACAGTGCATAAAATTTTAATGGGCATAATTAGTCATAATTTTATTTTACGAATTGGTCACTTGTCAGAAGATGCACAGGAAGCGAGCCACAAAATGTATCGTACCTAGAGTCTGGCTAATGAAAGATGAGACCAGAAAATAGCGGCAAATTTAAAAAAACAACGGGTTGCAACACTGTTTATAGGGTGACAAAAACGGTAATGATACTTGGGCCGATTTTTGTTTTGGTGTCACTTTATTAATTCTTCCGATTTTAGTGAAAATTGGTAAGTACATAGTGTCTATTATTAAAGTGTTAGTGTTTATTTATGATATATTTACTCCCCACATTAGCCGCGGAAAGAAAAGCAAAAACAATTCAGTAAGTGTTTTCGGAAACTGTTACTTTCTTATGTTGCATATTGAGGATCAATATCACCACGGCATACTATACTCAGAAATCTAATGACGTTTGACACATTTGACGTTTGTATAATGTCGCCATTTAAAAAGTTTTGAATAAATGTCAGTCTCATCTTTCATTAGCCAGACTCTAACGTTAGACTACACCATACCCGTAAATGCAGTCGAGTTGCTTCAAATACGATGATTTTGTTATCAGATCCCGTAATATCAACCAATATTGTAAGAAAAACAAAAAAATCTTTAAACGTTGATGCGAAAATATTGATTGATGAGATGGAAAAGGTTGAAGTTTTTTATACCAATTAAATATTAAAAGACAAGTGCAATATTTTTTATTAATTTTACAGCATATGAAAATTGACAACGCATTGTTAATTTATTTTATTTGTTTGTTTAATGGCCGCCGTGATGTGTGAGATAGAAGAAAAAATAGATGTGTGAAATAAAATAGCAATCAATGTACAACTTAAAAGTAACATTGCTTCAGGCGTTACATTTGGTGTAGATAAAAATCACGATGTATCCATATATTTTTTAATAATAATTAGTTTTTTTTGTCCAACACCTCATAAACATTGCGTTATTTCGATATCATTGATTTAACGAATTTTTTACTTTTATTTTTTTTTTGTATGCAGAAAATGTGTTACCATTTATATTTTAAGCAATAAATCACAAGGACAATGTTTTTTTAAATATCCGTTAAAAATATCAAAGCTATACGGCTTGTAGTTTTGAAATTATAGCAAAAATACTAAGCGCCAAAACGCATGTCACGCCGTTTGTATAGGCCGCTGCCACTGTGCTACGGTCGGCGATATACTGGAATTCCATCTATCTATTTAAACTAGGAGCTTTTATTTTCTGACCAGATTGCGAATATTCTTATATGGATTCTGCTTCAATTGCTTCAAAGAGCTGCACAAAGACAAACAAAAACATTATACTAATGGTGTTTCCGTTCATAAAATTGTCGTAAAATCAATGCTAGCCATTTAGTTCGTAGCACACATAATTCGCGACGAATTAAAACAAGAGCGTGGTGCGTAGGAGCTATGCGAAAGAGAGAAGTAAATATCTAACTAGATTTTGCGATACAAGCAGGAAATTCAGCAGGCGATTCCTAAAAGCAAATCTACATTGACTAAATCAATTGCCAAAGGGCCTAGCCATAGCCATAGAATAAGTAGGTAATACTACTACGTCTACAAGTTTATCTTTCTAACAAAACTGACATTCGGGTCCTATTACCGGCCGGAACGCACTGCATCCAATCGTCTGTCTCTATCGCATAACGTGTGCTCTTTCTGGTCGCTGTCTAAGCCCCTCCGGAGGGGCAAAATTTGGCTTTGGGCTTAAAATCACTAAATCTCATAATACCTTATTTGCCAATACACCCTATTTTCAAATTACCATGAGCTCATAAAACCTAAATGTCAAATTGTAACATTCTTAAAATGAACGAAATTCATTATGACTTTGACTTAAAACGGCATATTCTCTAAATGCCTGAAGATTGAAATGCACAATCCTTCAATTAACGAATGGCAGAAATGACAAAATATCAAAACAACTCAACCTCAAAATACCTTTTAGGCATTTTTCCAAAAATACCTAATTTTTTTTACGAGTGTTTATTTGATAGTATAAATTTAGGTATTTTGAGGTTTGGTTGTTTAAAGCATATGTTGTTTTGCCATAATGCTGTTTTGAAGTTTAGGTATTATGAGCCTAAGGTAATTTGAACATCGGCGATATTAAGGTTTCGGTTGATTGTGAAAAAAATTTAGGCATTCTGCAATTTAGGTATTTTGAGGCCATGAAGTTTTGAGATCTGGGAATATTGATAATGAGGTAAAATGAAATTTAGTGATTTTAAGCCCAAAGCAAAATTTGGTACCAGTAGCCGCGCGGCGAAATCGCGGAGTGAGCCACTCCTGCCATAGCAACATATTGTTAATTTAGTCCGATTCAAAATATTGTAAGTATATATGACTCAAGGTGAAGCTATGATAAATTTGTTTTGAAAGAAATACTGGCTCGTGATTTAAGACATTATTTTGAAACTTCGTTCATTCTCTCTCACTCTCAAACAATGTTGAGCGAAATGTCTAATTCTATTTTTTACATTTCAACCACTGAATCCTATTAGCAATGACGTATATCAGGGGTCTTCAAATCGGAAGGGCCTATGATCCGGCCCGCGGCACTGAATAAGAATAGTACTACGACAGATGATGACAGACACCAGAGCACCCAAGGACGAAAACAGATTATACGTAACTCCAAGTCGACATTTTCAAAGGTGCTCTGCGGCCCTCTGGGAAAAAAGTTTGAAGACCCCTGACGTATATAATAAGGGGTATCATTTAATCGATCAGCAAAATATTCATATTTTGGTCAGCAGAAATATGTATTTGGTCAGCCAAAATAGCTAGTTGGTAAGCAACTTATGGTAAGCAAACATTTATAAATCAGGCTGCAATTAATGATATACTGATCTGCTCTAAATTATTTTGGTCAGCAAATTAAATATTTGAGCTGCATTAAGCGATCTACGGTAAATCAAATTTTGGTAAGCAATCAGTAGGTAAGCAAAATATTTCATTTTGTTCATCAAAAAAAAGGGGGCAATAAAACCTAACTGGGCGCAACTATTCTGCCGCCAATCGTGTGCGCATTTTGTCATTCGGTAATTGTCAGATGTCAAGTAGCAGGTGTCACTGTGATATATACAGGGTGTCACTGTGATATATACAGGGTGTCACTGTGTTATATACAGGGTGTAACTGTGATAGATACAGGATGTAACTGTGATATATACAGGGTGTCACTTTGATAGATACAGAGTGATACTGTGATTTATACAGGGTGTCACTGTGATAGATACAGGACAGGATGTCACTGTGATATATACAGGGTGTCACTGTGATTTATACATAGTGTCACTGTGTTATATACAGAGTGTCACTGTAATGTATACAGGGTGTCACTTTCGTTTTTAGGGTCATCAAAAAGAAAATAACCCTAACCTACCTATTTTTGGGAGCCGTTTCGTTTTTAGGGTCATCAAAAAAAATAACCCTAACCTACCTATTTTTGGGAGCTGTTTCGTTTTTAGAGTGACACCCTGTATACATTACAGTGACACCCTGTATATAACACAGTGACACCCTGTATATATCACAGTGACATCCTGTATCTATCACAGTGACACCCTGTATATAACATAGTGACACCCTGTATATATCACAGTGACACCCAGTATATATCACAGTGACACCCTGTATATTTCAATTAAACTGCTTACAGACATGTTTTCTCTGCTGACAGTGACATCCTGTATCTATCACAGTGACACCCTGTATATAACACAATGGCACCCTGTATATATCACAATGACATTCTGTATATATCACAGTAACATCCTGTATACATTACAGTGACACCCTGTATACATATAACACAGTGACACCCTGTATATATCACAGTGACATCCTGTATCTATCACAGTGACACCCTGTATACATTACAGTGACACCCTGTATATAACACAGTGACACCCTGTATATATCACAGTGACATCCTGTATCTATCACAGTGACACCCTGTATATAACACAGTGACACCCTGTATATATCACATTGACACCCAGTATATATCACAGTGACACCCTGTATATCTCAATTAAACTCTGCTGACCAATTGTAAAATCTTGCTACCCAAGTAATTATTTTGCAGCTCGACTGTTTATTAGGCAGCCAAATGATAAAAAAAGCAGATTAATATTGGTTAAAATGTTGACCGTTTTTAAACTGTTTGCTGAACAAGAGTTGCCGCCCGATTTTATTTATTGCCAGCCAAATCTTTGTATGCTGCCCAAATGATTTAACTGCTTATTTTTTTTTGCGGATCAATTTTAATAACGGCTGACCAAAAATTTACTTTCCTATAATAAGGACCCGGCCAACGGCCGCGAATATTAGTAATAAGCTAGCTGGCCCTAAAAATCAGTTCTCATGTTTCTCTTTAACTTTCGTATAGGTAGTTATTTTTGCTTTCGTCAACGTAACTATTAATTTTTATATTTTTTAGTATTGGAACCGGAATACGTTCATTATAAATAAATATCGCGGGACAATCTTACACAAATCGAGCTTGTCCCAAACTAAGTAATGCTTGTACTATGGGTACTTAGACGACGATATACATACATATAATAGATAAATACCTGCATAAATAGATAGAAAACATCCATGCCTCGGGAACAAATACTCGTGCTCATCACTCAAATATTTGCCGTTACCAGGGTTTGAACCCGGGACCTCTATCTTCGTAAGCGGTGGCACCCCCACTGAGCTGAACGTGTCGTCATTCAACAAGGTATTTTTTACGAGGATCGACTGATTACTACGCTGCGCTTCCTGCCGCGAACTGACAATGCGTTGTCCTTAAAACTAACTTTCATGCCCGGGCTACTCGAGGCTAGTTTTTCAAGCTAGGATAGTAAAATCAGTAGTGGGGGGACGCTACTAGCCTAAAAATTGAACTCCATCCTATTAAAAACTGTCCTGGTTTGTAAACTAGCTTGAAAAACTAGCCTCGTGTAGCCCGGGCATTAGGGCCAGCACCCTGGTACCCTCAGTAACAATCTATACCAGAAATATTTTATAAGAAGAGAAAAAATCAAAAATTATATGTCTCGGGCAGGATTCGAACCTGCGTCTCCTACGGCTCTCCGTGCCAACACAGGCGCGCTACCAATTGCGCCACCGAAACAATACCCAACCAAGCCCAATACAATTTTTCAACCAGCCTCTACATTTATGATGTCATCCTGGGTGAACTGGGTATACCCGGTTCCTATATATACATATCACCGCCTAACCATTGTTTCAAGTTGCGTAGTTAGAGTTACATAGACATTACTTCTTTATGACTTTGTTTACATTCACGAATTAGCAATACTTTATAAGAATTACCGTGCGCAATTACTCTACAATAGAGACGCCAGTGACGTTCTCTTTAGACAGTTCTAAGATCTTCTGATTTTTTGGTTTACGGAGAAAAATACACGTATGACGTCCAGCCGTGAAACATTTCACTAACGTTTTTATTTTAGATTTTAGAAGTAGGCTTTTATTGTATAACTAGCGAAACGCCCCGGCTTCGCACGGTGTTTCTCTATTATATTATGCATGTATTATACATATAAACCTTCCTCTTCAATCACTCTATCTATTAAAAAAGACCGCATCAAAATCCGTTGCGTAGTTTTAAAGATTTAAGCAATAGGGACATAGGGACAGAGAAAGCGACTTTTATACTATGTAGTGATAAGGTCAGTCGGAGCTCTGAGCAAGTTCGCCGACGGGGTAAGCGCGCCTAGCCTACCATAAAAATGTCGAAAATACAGATCAAATACTCTGCCGTCATATGGAGAAAAACCCTCGTTATTAATTTACATCCCTAAATGTGCACGCATGCCTATTTGTTGTGCTGTTCGTCCTAGTGCGTATTCCCGTTTCTTTCGGAATGCGCTCTAGACTTGAACATGATTTCAGATTTTAAAAGTCAGGTTGTTGAAGCGCCGTCATAGGTTATTTTTTCTTGGAAACTGTATACTATCTGAGCGTTTTGACATTTCTGAATCAAAAGAAGCCGACTTGATCTGTCAGCAAATAGTCTATTTTTACCCGACTGCGGCGAAGCCCAAAGGGAGGGTCATTAGTGTTCCGTACCTCAAAAGGAAAAAAAGGAACCCTTTTATAGGATCACTTTGTTGTACGTCTGACTGGTGTGTCAAGGCCCTTTAAAACTATACATTTTTAATTTAATCATAAAAAAATAGACTTTACTAAGGGAATCAAAATTTATAGGGTATCTACTTTAATGTACGTACAAATTTGTACGGAACCCTCGGTGGGCGAGTCCGACTCGCACTTGTCCGGTTTTTAATTTTCCAATAAGATGACCGTCCGGCAATCTGTCACCGGCCAGTATCACGGCATTATCGGCCTCAATTAGTCGGCCATTGTTAGCTCGCTAATTGAGATGCGCGCTCATTGCGCAGGCGCACGCGGATGTGTTTCGATACAGGCAACCTGCACTGTTTACTGTCAACAATGATCACCTAGTCTACTTATTTTATCGGACTGTGTGAATGGGCCAAATATTGTTTTATATTTGGTATTCAGCCCGGTCGGCACAAGATGGCCGCGGCCACAGAAATATATCGAGATAGAGTCTGTGCGGAAAGAGAATAGGCGTGGCGAAAAATGGATCTAACCTAACCAGTATGGCCACAGAACAGAAAATACGGCACATACGGTACAATAGCATTACAGCGCCCCCAAAATTAATCCTATTCTCTTTCCGCACAGACTGTAGAAGGGAATATCATCGATTTGCATCTCGGGGTGGTCTGGCTAGCGACCTGGTTCGACCCCAGGGAACGCCACGGCCGACCACCCGGTCAGACAATCGCTATGCCGAATAGGATTGCGAGTTTGTCAGCTTCTAAATTAAAAAAAAAACGATTTGCATGGGAACCAAGCGTGTAACGTTATTCGCTTGGCGTTGGACTCCAAAACTTTAATTTAGTGATGGAAAACATAAATTCTCCATTTTATTTGGTGGTATTTGAACAATTAATTAGACCATTACCATCAGATTTTCAAATCTGATAATAATATTGACGGAAACTGAAGTTCAATTATTAATATTGTCCTAAATATTACAGGAAAAATATAACGGTTTTCCTAACTTGCACCGTTTGAGAAATTTGCAAAATTCGTAACACATACTAATTTGCTCCTACTAAACTAACCGCCATACTGATTTTCTTGAACTATTCACGTATCTACTTACGAGTTTGTGCGTAAAGTCCGACTTGCACTTGACCGGTTTTTTTTACTTTGTAAAACTATGCAGGTTATACAATGTAACCTAAAATGCCAATCTAATGATGGAAGATCTTTGGAGTGTTCACTAATATATGTGAAGTTGTGAACAGGTGACGGATATTTTTGAAGAATAACCCTAAATCGTGTTTTAAGACCATTAATCCCATGCCAAACCGCGTGCACGCACCGCGCCTGCGCGTTGATGTCGCAAACAGGGGCTCGGTGAATGACAAGACCCCGCCCCGTTGCGTGGGTTACGTTACTTTGTTTGCACCTTGTTTGTATGTGGTTTCATACACAACAGGTGCAGATTTACCCCAACGTCAGCACTAATTAGTAACATCCTAAGCGCCATATATAACACAACACATCTTTATTACTAGTAGAGACTGTGCGGAAAGAGAATAGGATTTTAGATTTGGGGGCGCTGTAATGCTTTTCTATCGTATTTGCAGTATTTGCCATACTAGTTAGGTTAGTTCCAGCGTTTCGCCACGCCTATTCTCTTTCCGCACAGACTCTAATAAAGATGTATGATATCTGGCGCTGTGCATATTATTACAGACTATTTGAGGCTACATATGATAGTTACTTTAGCGATCATAATGCATTTACTGATTTAGGTTGATTTTATAAACGCATATATCCGAAAACTAAGCATTAGTTAGACAGGAAAACAAGTCTTTTTTTCTGTTCAAACCACATGTTACGCTTTTCTTTGTATCGATTAAAACTTTAATGACAATTTTATCCTTCTTTTTCTGTACGTCCTTTAAATTACTCATTACAAGTTCAGAACAAAATTGTAACCCTAAGTGCATTTTCCCTAAGACAGTAGTGCGTAATTATACAAACAGCCATCTTTGGCCATCGCTGGGCGTGCCGGGCAGTTGTCTTGTTTGTCACAAGACTGGTAAAACCATTTATTACCATAATGTACACCACAATGTGCGTAACAAGATTGCGCCGAAAATTTCCTAAATACCGAACGGAACCATCGAAAATTACTCATCAATTTCACCGTAAAGCATCCTGTATTTTATCTATATTATCATATACGTTTTTACGAGAATACAGTATCATCTTTCCTATCAGACAATAAAGATTGCTTTAAGTTTTAGATATGTTGTTACAAAATACAGTTACGAAACACGTGCGAGGAACCAATGAACTATTTAATTCGGACAAATAAAGTGTGCGCGCACCGTCACGTGACTCGAATAGACATCAACAGCGTCTCAATACTGAACCGACGTACAGGTCAATTGTGTACGTAAACATACGCTGTTTCAGCGAGGCCGGCGATAGACACGGTCTGAATGAAAAATCATAAGCAACCAAGGTCACTTTCTTATCAGAAACAAAGTAAATACAGGCGACCTTGAGCGTGATAACCCTGGCGAGGAGCACTGACCTGCGTGACCATGTCCCAGTAGAATCCGTCGAGCATGGACTTGCCATGCTGGTGTTGCCGGCACAGCGCGGGCCACAGCGACGCGCGCACCGGGCTGTTGATCGGCCACGAGTTCTCCCTGATGAGGAGCTTGAGCTCCCGCTTCCTCGACTGCTGGAGGAGCGGTTGGACTTCTTCGAAGGTCTTGAGGGGCGCTTTCTTGCCTGCGAAGAGGGGGGAGGGTAAGCACTGTGTCCAGACGGGGGGCTCCGAGGCGAGGGACTCCGCGCTCGGGGCGCGGAAGGCGGCGGGCTCTATGTACATCGCGGCGCGAGGGACATGCTTCCGAGGCGCGCGCGCCGACGGCACTGCGCGCCAGCCTCCGCGGAAAATGCGATAGCGCCCTGTCACACTTCGATTGTTTATCTAACCGTTTAACGCGCACGGACCGCTATGACGATTATATTATTTTATAATTATTTTATTTTTCAAAATATTTTGGTGTATTCTTTTTTGGCAATGGCACAGTTGAATTTGTGAAGAATTAACGGTGTTTGAGAAAAAAATTATACCAAATATTTAATTCGCAAAAAAGAGAACTACAATTAACAACTGCATTATCCTGATTTCATGTAAAATGATAAAATTTTATTATAAAAAATTAGCACACAACACAGTAACACAATGACTAGCGAATATCTTGTTTATTGACAAATAAAATAATTAAGTTTTATTTTTTTACGTTTTAATCTATATCACAATTATAAGAAATTATAACATTAAGTCGTACGTGTCTGAATGAATAGAAAAATATATAATAAGCACCGTCCATAGCTATGTTCTTGTACATACCCATACACGATTTCTACATGTACCCTGTTCCCACGTCACGGGCTACGTACGAAGTGCACACCGTAATAATAGACCGTATTTAATCACCGCAAAAACGCAACATTGGCGCCGCGCCAGCGCGTTAACATACAAGTGCCGGACAAAGTAACAATAAGTAGAGCACTTCGGTAAATATTTCTAAAATACACTCGTCACGTGAGGTGAGAGTCCCTTAAGACTATCACCGACTATGTAAAACAATCTCATACTACACTGATATATGAAATAGTCTATAGCAGCGGTTGGCAACCCGCGGCCCGCGGGCCGCATGCGGCCCGCGAACAGCTCATTTGCGGCCCGCGAGCCTCCCTGGTTATTTTGTATGTAAAGGTCGCTATTTTCAGAATTGTATAAAATCACAAATTATTAACAAAGTGCGGCCCGCGTCAATTTCGTAAGCTACTATGTGGCCCTTGGCTGCTAAAAGGTTGCCGACCGCTGGTCTATAGCATAGTCATTAGTCCAAAGCGCCATATTTATTGCAACACGTTTTTATTACTATAGGCACAAATATGTGTGGCGATATCTATGTCGCTTTGGATGCTACACACAATTTGATGGTGACTGGTGACTGTACCTTTGTTCTTTTCAGATTTTAATTTTATGCCACACCTGGCCATAAAGTGGCTTTTACCGCACGCTATGCGTACGGAAAAAGCCGCTTTCTGGCCAAGTATAGACAGCCCTCAGTCGCATATTCACGTCCCTCGCTTGAAGCTCGGGCCGCAAACACCTGCGATCTCGGCCTTTCTTTGTTTTACCACCCTAGTTGTGTAATGTACTTTTAACGCACATTTTCGCCCCTGTTTCTTCGTTTCCCTCGGATATCATAGGGGTTACACTGTACTAAGTTAATTAATTACAAGGAACTTAAAATCACGTTTTAAAGATATTGGTAATTGGCCGATTCAAGGTCGTTTTCCTTGAAATCACGTGATAATGAAATGCATGAATTTTCTAATCTAAAAAAAAGGAAGTTTAGGTAGTGACGAAGTTTTTTGTCGTTGATAGACGTTGCCGTACCTACTTGAGTTGCTAAAGTCAGAAGTACCTAGAGATTCTGTCGAGATACTTACACATAAATATTTCTACAGGTCAAGTTCCTAACGATCGATAAAAATGAATAGGTACGAAGCGCATGAACACCGTCCAATACATATTTTTTTCTATTCATTTGATAAGAATTATCAGTGTAACATCTGTGTACATTTTTTATTTTATTTTAAACTACTTATTTCATATGCTTTCTTACACGTTTTAAACACGCGAGATAATTAGTCAAACAGCAAACCGCGGAAATCAAAGGTCCCATGTAGCATTTGAAGTGTTACATAAATTTGGCATGGGCCGCCAAACGTCGACACTATTCAAATGTTAATTATAATTAGCAAGTATAATTACTGGTAATATTTAAGTATTGTTGAGAAAAAGATAAACCTTCAATCATGGCATCGTTTTAAGCTTATATATATATAATTATGTACGTGAAATATCTATAAAATGTTTAAATTGGTCTTGAAGTTGGTTGAAATACGAGTAGTTGCTTTAGTGCTTAAAAGAGAACGACCAGAAAGGGATAATATTTAAATCACAAGCATATAAACCCTAATAATAACCAAAAATATTGATTTAAACTTTCACGATTTTCACTCATTATTATAACAAAACGGGACTCCCCTCGCCAGTCCCTTCGCGACCATGGACGTCACGGCACGTCCGAAACGTCGAGGTAATATCATGTTTTTACGCGATTAAGTCCCGTTTTGTTATAATAATAACCAAAAAGAAAAAAAAAACTGAATCTCAGAACCTTTGTCTACATCCTTTACCGTTAACTCATCGGCTTTACCCCAGTCACAGTGCCCATTTATTGTGCAATACCGTTAAAACAAATAGTCCACTAAGACGTGCACGGTACGCAGTTTATTGTGCAATAAGGTTGAAATAAATAGCGTAATAAGACCGTGCGCGGCGGGGGTGTTAAGTTAAACATTAGCCAGTGATAAAGCGAGGTTATCTACAAGCGCAGTCTCGGCCGAAACGCCGCTATCGTCGCGCGTAATACTACAGTTAGCGTTCAGCTAGGGTTGCCAACCGTATAGTAAGCCAAGAAATTGGCCTATCACTGTTCGATTTTATTGAATGGTATTAGAGTTAGTGACAGACCACTTTCTTGCTTACTGTACACGGGACGCCGTTTATTGTGCAATAAGGTTGAAATAAGTCCGTGCGCTGCGGAAGTGTTAAGTTAAACATTAACCAGTGATAAAGCGAGGTTAGATACAAGCACAGTCTCGGCCGAAACGCCGCTATCGTCGCGCGGTAATACTATAGTTAGCGCCCGGACCACAGATTAAGTAATAGTACTACTTACAGAAGTTTCTTTCTAACAAAACTGACGTTCGGGCCCGGCCGCCGGACGGAACACATCAGATCCGACCGTCGCTCTTTATCGCATAACGCGTGCTCTTTCTGGTCGCTGGCTAAGCCCCTCCGGAGGGGTAGGTAGTTAGCTGTTTTTTTTTTTTTTTTTAGAAACTGACAAACTCGCAGCCCCTCCTGGGCGTAGCGATTGTCGGACCGGGTGGTTGGCCGTGGCGTTCCCTGGGGTCGAACCAGGTCGCTAGCCAGACCACCCTGAGTTGGTCGGACTGGGTGGGAGCCGGGAGTGCCTGGGGTCGAACCAGGTCACTTAGTCCGGTCCATAGCCATTTGGTTAACTGCCAAGCCTTTTAACTATAACCCGCCAGCAGGTAGACGCTGTGCGGGGCTTCTATTTCTGCTCTGAGGGACACAAGCTGACTAACAAACCTAGCCTAAAATAAGGAGTGTGTGAATGAAAAACCTAGCCAGCTAACCAAATAGCTAATTAAGCTAGTTGGCGGTGACATACACATCACCTGTCCCTCTCAGACTATACTTAATGAAAATGTGCAAGTACGATCGAAAATCTGTAACACGACTCTTTTTAGGGCTGCCATCCGTCCGGGTTTCCCCGGATTTGTCCTAGTTTAGAGAGCGTCCGGGGAACGTCCGGGCGGGATTTCATCCGTTGGTTGGGTCATCCGGGTTTGCTACGGCAGCCCTACTCTTTTAACAGATTCCTCAACGATGTATTCAGAGATATGGCTAATCTAAATCGATTGTTATAATGAGCGATTATGATTGATGATGGCTAATAGAAGGAATCGATTATATCATCAGTCCTTGGAAATCAATAATGTGTAGCAGGCTGTGTGTGTTGCAGGCTGCCGCTACCTCATGTGCTGGGGGCGGGAGGCGGAGGACTGGCCCACCGCGGTCCGTAAGGACAAGCGGGAGTGTCTGCGGGGTAGGGGCGTTTGTCCTCCCGTAGACGGCTGCGGGGCAGGGGCGTTTGTCCTCCCGTAGCGGTGAGGGAGGGACTGACACCGGATACACATGCGGACCCTGTGTGTCTGGTGTTGGTTCCTGGTTTCCCTGGGGGACGGCCCGGTTGGCCGGAGGGAAGCAGGTGGGGAAGGCACACTGGCCATGCTACAGTGTGCCTTTTACGGAGAGGGTCCGCCCTAGGGCGGAGGTGCTGGTGATCTCGTGGTGGCTTGATAGCGATCCCTAGGCATCACCGTGAAGGCACAGGTTGGTAGCATCCCTGGGTTTTAGTGGGTAGGCCAATCCCTTCAGGAGCGGAGAGCCCCACATAACCAATACGTAACATCTGGCTGTCACCCCCGATGGCCTTAGGTTACGTAGTGGTATGCAGTTTTAAGCATTTCCCGGGGTCAAAAAAAAAAAAAACTATAGTTGGCGTGCATTCTGTATAAGTGCGCCGTTTTCTAGTCGATTTGTTTTAATGTTGTACCTATAGTTGTATACTGCGGTACTGTGTCCTGATTGGAAATCTGACGACGGATTAGACGGTTACGCAACATCCCATACAAATAGTACGACTATTTTGCATTTGGGCCGTATTTTCACACGTTTCCGTACTCGTACCAGAAGCAAGTCATGCTCGAATTTGATGAACATTCCGTTGCAGTTAGAAACGTGAAATATAGAGTACAAATTAAATTAAACGGAACAAAAATAGAACCATACCTGGCCATGCGTGAGAACTGCCGAAATTCGAATCGTAAAGGTAAACAAAGCTCTGTTTTTTATAATATTCGCAGTATACAGTGTTTTCCTCCACCGAAGAACTAATTGTATTTTTTTAAAAAGCCTATCTAGGTGTCCCTTTTGCGGGGCAACAGCCTCCCCACTTTTCCGCCGTGGTAAATAATCAAATTACATTTCGCACATGAACTCCGAAACAGTAATTAAAGAAATACGCGAATATAAAATTAACATGAAAAAGAAATACCTATACAAATGTAACTTGAAAACTTGGCTACGTTTAAGCCCAAACAGCCAATTACGTATTCATGATCGTTACTCATTTACATACGCCGTGTCGTGTACCATTACGCAAAACATGTAGGAACTTAGCAAAACGTGCCAAAGTCAAAATAAGTTATTATAATTTACTAACGAGGGCAATGTTTATCTTAGAAATGTACGCTAGAGCTAAGTTAAATGGCAAGTATATTAAAAATGTTAGGCAGCGCTTCCACCAGGGATGTACCTACGAGGATGCGTAGCAAGGGATGTTTGTCATGAACCAATAGAAACACTTAATTTACCTATCCTCGCCCCACTGAGCTGTTTCTATTCCAGCATTCCACGGAAACGTTACGTAAGCGACACTACCTTTTTAATACTTTTGACGTGTAAAATTAGGAAGCTGAATATCGGTATGGTAATATCATAACTGGCTTTAAGGTTGGTAGTGCTTCTTAGTAGCTTATACGTTTTATTAGGGTAGCTACCATAGCGTTACGTAAGCGACAAAAAGTAGACGTTTTCATGGAATGCTCCCCATGACAATCACATCCCTCGCTATGCATCCTCGCACATCCCTGGTGGAAACAGAGCCTTAATAGTGACACGGTAAATTGGTGCCGTGACCAAGGTTAGTAAAAAATCATCCTATTACCCTCAGCCGAATGGGACTGGATGAATCGGGCAAAGATTGCCAGCAATGGACGAAGAGGCCTACAACCAGGAGTGGATTACCAAAAGGCCACCATGATAATGATCCGAGAAATGTCCCGGCAATAGAACCCAATGAATCGATCATATATGTACGCTAACAAATGCCTTGCTTTTGCATCAACCCACATTTACCTTAACCCACATTTATAATTTAAAAAAAAAAGTCTTGTAGTGCTTGCTCTCTTCTTCACATAATACAGTGTCCAGTTATAGACAAGATAATTCACGCCATTCCATAACTCTATAGCCCCACAAACGGTGGAACTAAGTTATCGCCAATAAACCACAACAAAGGCCGCCACATAGCCTAAGCAAACCTTATTGTCCTAGGTCGCCTATAGACTTACTGATAATCGCGTTATGCGCGTACGCAGCTGACATCTACTGACATCTATTGAGAGTTATAAGTATCGCAATTAAATCTAGTACGATGGTTACAACTACTCGAGGAAGTTGGCTGAGTGTCGGATAGATGTCACTACGAGCACGATTTTGCTACTTTGTTTACTGTTTCATATTCATGAAAAGATGTATCGGTTTTATAAGTATGGGTTGGTTGATGCATGGCTGATTTATCATGGCTTTTAATCGTTGTTTTTAGTAGCCCAGATTCTAAGAAAAATCGGTACGGTCAAATAATATACCGGTGTTGGGATCCCTTAAATGGAAGCACTTAATAATAATGTATTTACGAAGAGCCCTGAATTTCAAAAAAGTCACCAATGTCAGAAGTCAAGATGATACGCCGAGGTGAGCTGAAGATGTTATATTTTTGTAAACCCCGTTTTTCGAAGTTCCTTGCGTCTATTACTGTACCAGCGATTTAGTAAGAATGGGAGGTTAATATACAAATCAGTTCATGGAAATGGTTTTAAATGAAATGAAAAAAGACTGCCATTATTCATAACGATCCTTTAAGAAACCGAAATTCGAGGCTAGTTTGAAGTGACAAGAAATAGAGAACGTGCACAACGAAGGTGCTGCCAATTGGTGCCGCCAATCTGAATCTTGTACTCCATCGTGCTGGGGCCACATTAACGGCAAATATCGCGATGAAGGATAATTAACGTTAGTGTACCCACGACTTCCTATATGATAAACAGATTTTTTCCAGGTCGGGAAAGGCAAACCAGCACACATGTCACCTGATGGTAGGTAACTTTTGAGGCCCATGGACATTTGCAATCTTACACCGGAACACAACAGTGCGAACACTGCTCTTTGGCGGCAGGTTAGTGGGATGGTGGTAGCGATCCGGGCGGACTCTGCACAAGGTCCTACCACCAGCAACTATCCTTTACTGACCGCGTAGCAGTGGCGTGGCGTCAACTATACATATTCTGAGTAAAGCCGGAGCAGATTTGGATTAATTTTTCTTCTGGAGTGGTAGATACACCGGTCATATGCTTTAAAATAGGCAAGCCGGTGGGAATCGGGTTCCTTGGACGCCACGCCACTGCCGCGTAGTGTCTTTTGTCGGTCTAGTGCTGCCACCTAAAGTTCCGGCACGTTACCTTTAGTGAAGAGTGGCGGTCTCTTCTGCCAGAACTTGTATGTATGTATGTAAACACTTTATTGCACAAAATAAGACAAATTACAGGGTTACAAAATTAGGGTATATGTACAAAGGCGAACTTCGGAAGCTAATCCTCAAGATGGTAGACTTGGTGAAACATTGAGTCGCCTATTTTTAATCATATTTACTTGATAAAAACATTTATCGCCACTGCATATTTATCCTACACATGTGCTGCTATAATTATTTATCAGCAGTTTCCTGTTTGTGTCAACTTTAACAGCTTTATATTTTTAACTTGACCTGTACTACGAATATTTTAATAACATAGTCATTAATTATACAGCATTACAAAGTATTTATTGGAGGTAATCTCGTAGATAAGAATGAATGGGCTGGCTCATACATACATAACACGCTGGCTCATTGCGGGTTGGGGTTTTCAACCACATCTTTGAAAATTTCGCGGGTTTTTGCGAGTTTCCCAGCCGTAGTCTGTATATATGGTGATGCTGATTAGTGCGCGTTCCGTCCGGTGGTCGGACTCCAACGTCAGTTTTGTTAGAAAGGGAAGCTTTTGTACATAATACTATTACTTATTCTGTGGCCATACTAATAATACCGGAATACCAGTATATTGCGATTGCGAGCTCTATGTAACCCCATGTAACACTCCTGTAGTTGCAAATTCCTTAATAGTTGTTTAGTTGACCGCTATTTAGTTGTCAAGTATACCGAGAGTAATGCGCCATTGCAATTTGCAAATATTTCATGCTTGTTACCGTGATTTGTGACTTCAGTTCATTTTTCGCTGACAACGAATGTGACTTGTCTGTATCTTCACTTGAGACTTGTTGAATTAAGTGTTATTTCAACTATACTACTCGTATTCTTAATCTGAATCGAACTAGACTACGCTAAGCTTGTATTATGGGTACTAAGTAGAAGATTAATTTAGTACTTATCAATATTCGATATTCTGTGAGCCGTAGACCTCGTGACGTGAGACTGTCAACACCCATAGCTCCGCTATTATGAAAAAAAAATCTAAAGGTCAAACGACTAAGAAAATATATACAGGGTGGGAGGGACTATACCGACATACTTTAGCCATGAATTCCTGGTGGTGTGACGAGTAAATAATGTTATATCAACATGGGTCGAATATTGTCATTTTACATTAATAGTCTTATGGAACAAAATAAATCAGTAAATTCAGCCCCTCGTTATAAACATGTCCTTACTGGAGGAAAAGTTATCAAAAAGAAAGAAAAAAGCTAAAATGGAAACGAAAGGTCAATTTTTTGGCCTCGTAGTTGCTTACCATCAAATACTGCGAAGGTTAATTTAATTAATTAAAGGATTTTAAACAATTAGTAAAACTATCTTAGTCACATTTATTAGGGCTTGTTACACACTTGGGAATTTTCATTTAAAAAATAATGAATATCTCTGAAAGTAAGCGTTTTTCGACTATACATCACATAACTTTTTTTACTCGTCACACCACCAGGAATTCATGGCTAAAGTATGTCGGCATAGTCCCTCCCACCTTGTATAATTACCGAACTTGCTCACAAAATTACGTCTCTACGAGAAATACGACTTGCAGAGAAGAACAGTAAGACACACATCCGTCGGACATAAGACAGTATTTTTGCCGAAGTTGAAACGGGGACCCACGTTCACTTCGCTTACTCGGTCAATAAATACATATTGAGGGGCAATGTTCCACAAATCGACATAGTCCCAAAGTAAGCAATTTTTGTGTTATGGATAGTGGATACTATAGACGACAATACGAAAGAAAGGCAGCACAATAGTACATTAATTACCTAGGGCGGTAAAACAAAGAAAGTCTCGGATTGCAGGTATTTGACGCCCGAGCCGAAGGCAAGGGCGCTAAATATGCGATAAATTGCCACTTTATGGCTAGGTGTGACGTAATTTTTTTTCTTTACCAGAATTTGAACCCGGGACCTCTAGCTTCGTAGGCGGTGTCACTCCCATTAGGCTAAACGTGTTGTCACTGTACTCAGGAAATGTTTATTTAAACTCGAAAACTCATCAATGTGTTCATGAATACGGCAAAATCAACCATTAGCATATTATCTATTATTGGAATAGTACTGTTCGACTGTTATTCAGTACCTACAAATAATGGGTCGATTTCAGAGCGTTTCGACCGCGGCGGTTTTTTTCTTTCATGTTCCAGTAAATATAGCAGCAAGCGGTGGTGATCACAGTTCACTTTTATTATAAACGATAGAATGTATTGAGGCTACACATTCACATGATTTAATGAAAAGTTGTCGCCACTCGATACTCCTTTGCGGTAAAAATGGACACTAATGAAATAAAAAAAGCTGGAAAAAACGCCTGAAACCGACCTAGGTACCTACTGCTGAGCTTTTTGCCAAATCGTAAGCTGTTTTGATTGAACAATTAAAAAACGATCAAAGAATTCGTGTAAAAGATGATTCAACTCAAATCCAGAAACTTTTGTTTACATCTGAGTCACGATTAATAAATTAACTAAAATTACAGTCATTTAACTTTGTATCCGCATCGAGAAAAACAATTATCAGCCCCAATTCCGTGTAAATAACGTCGTAAGTCAGGGCAATATCCTACTAAGATACGCCATTTCGTAAGAACGGCAGTCGTAAAGGAAAAGCGTTGGCTTTGAAACGGTTCCAATGTTCGACTCACGCGCACCGCACGCCGAATGCCGATCCAACTGCTTCATGCAAAAGGCATGGTCAGGATATAAATAGACGTACTAAAATTCAACTGAAATTTTAATCCGTTTGTATGTGCAGATCTTGGGAACCGGGGTAACGTGTAAATATAAGATTTTAAGCTTATCGACGGCAGAACAATAATAGCACAGGTAGATAAGCCATACATGTTTGTTTGAGGGCGTTTTTAAAAAAAAAAGTGTAGGTGTACCACACTTACACTTAATATAAATATTGTGTTTTTTTTCTCAGATAGACTTTTTGGGCTTTTCTTACCCAGAACCTTCTTACTACGTTTAACGTACTACGTAACTATGTGTACTACATAACATACTAAAATTTGGGACAAAATTTTTCGTGTTTTAGGTTCCAAAGTACATACGATTCTGAGTAAAAAAACGCTATTGTATGACAAAGTATGCCTCTTTCTGTCTGCCTGTACATTATGGACCTAAGGCGATAAAAAAGTAGCAGACCGCATACCACCTGCTATTACACGCCCTGTGATAAATATCTACGTAATTTTACGTCATCTCAGGCTTTAAGTTGCATTTCCTGCCCGCAGCGCGGGGAATAAAATGCGTAAATTTTAAGTCTTCCTCTGGCCAGGAAGTGGGTTTTTCTGTAGTGAGCGGGTCGAACAAGAAACGTACAAACTGAAGTAACTTAAAATTTTAGAAGTTATTGAAGTATTATAATAGCACATTACACAACTAGGGTGGTAATACAAAGAAAGGCCGAGATCGTAGAAGTTTGCAGCCCGAGCTGCAAGCGAGGGACGTAAATAAGCGATCGAGGGCTTTCTTTATTACTTCCCGTGTTGTGTACATTATTTTATGTCTACACTTGGCCAGAAAGCGACTTTTTCCGTGCGGAAAAAGTCACTTTATGGCCAGGTGTGGCATAAAAGGCTTTATGCATGACTCAATTACCCGTGACGCACGATCTAATCACGACGGGATTTGTAAAATTAAAGCTAATTCATACGATATTGTTTACACAGCTATAAATTATCTTAAAACTTTTCCAGAGTCACACAACAATCAATCTTTGTAAAACGGATAAGATTAAAACAAAACAACGTATCGTGAATTCGCAATAGGTAGATAATCTACTTATTACAACAACTACTACTTATTATTAACCACCAGAACCAGGACATCATTCTATTAAACCATGAAACAGTATACTACTAATACTATACTATACTAAATGAAAGTTTGTGACGATGTTTGGATGTTCAGATGTTTGGATGTTTCTTACTAAATAACAGGGTAACAACTGGATGCATTTAGATGAATTTGGTATGCAAGTATAGACCGAGTTCTGAATTGAAAACTTTTGACTTTGACTACTAGCGTGATCCTGTGGCGCAATATATAAGGTCCTAATTTATTAGTTGCAGATATTTTAACACATTATACTTTACATTAAAATAATTAACTTTAAATAGAAATTAAGAAATCTTTTCATATAACTTTTTTGATTTCATTTACCTAACAAAAAAATTAATTATAATTTCGTCTAAAAAAAATCACCATCTGCATTATCACATGTCACAATAACACTATCTGTCATGTCAACAATTGTTTGTCGTAAATGTCGTAACGGTTCGGCGGTTGACATTGACAATTTTAATTTATCGACGTGAAGTGGCCAGTTACAGTTAAGTGGTACGTAAAAGAGCTACTAGAATCTGTTCAATGAGTTTTCATTTAGTAATCACATTAACATGGTGTTATTACGTAGCAAATTTGTTTTTCCTTTTTCTCCAAAAAAACATCGTAAAAGCTATAATGTTTCATGCTTTAATATACTCCAGAGACCGAGTACTATCAGCTGTAAAAATATCTGCAACTAATAAATTAGGACCTTATATAAATTATACATATAAAATAAGTTTCTATAGCATATATTGAGGTAGGTACTAGTAGCTATACTGCCAAAACGCATGTTCTGCGCAATGGATATATTGAGTTGGCACGATTCGTATCATATTTTACACCTATAGCATTTTTAGTTGTAAATATATTTAGACAGTTACTACTTCGTTGGACTAGATTATTTCCTTGCATCAGCAATGAGACGGTAGCAGTAGGTACCGGATTAAACCAACGCGGGCCAATTATCGTTAATTTCAGATTTTATCAAACTCGTCACGAAACTTTATATTGACATGTATTCGATTTTCATTTGAGACATTTCAGAAATAAAATGCACGATACAGTATGCATCTTAGAGATACTTATCCCCTTTATTTACCTTCCAGTACTCATGCCTACTTGCTCGTAACACTTTCAGAAAAGCGACCCCATTATGAACATCAAAGTTCTAGTAATTTACGAAGCCTCCCAGAAGCTAGACTTGATCTAAATCAATATCAATGAACTCTTTAATTAAACCCTTATATAAGGTACGCTTTCACCCGTACCCCTGTCCTAATTAATTTAGCTAACCACAGTAGAAATAAAATAAACAGTACATTGATTGTGTATAAACGTTCGAAACAAGCAAGCATACAGAATTTTCTAAATTCAGGCTGTTTACACTATTGGCCACTGTCAAGCTGCGAGAAGCTTAAATTCCTGTGACTCGACTTAAGTATCTAAATTCTAAACTATCAGCAAATTATATCCATTAGTCAGTATTACGTTTCCTGTTATATGAATTGTAAGAACGGAATTCACTTTAAATGTACATTTTTCAAGGCCCAAGTTACAAACACATAATAGCAAACATTTTTTAATATGCGATGCCATTATTCATGAATAAATATAGACTCCAGTAGCGTGGCGTCCAAAGAACTCGATTCCTACCGGCTTGCCTAATTTCAGGCAGATGAGCACCTTATCCTACAGCTCTTAAGGAAACTGTACGCCAAATCTGCACCGGCTTGCCCAAGGATATCTTTTACGCCACGCCACTGATAGACTCTATATTATAGATAGAGGAATACCCCCTGTGCACTTTAATAGTTGGTGATTGCCACACAAATGCCCGTTTACTTATCAATTTAACAAACAGAAACTAAATAATATCATGATTTGCCACACAGACACTGTACTGCTTATAATATCCTAGCAACGACCTATCTTCCCTTTAAGGACCTGTTCAAGAGCATGAAGTCGAGATGTCTGAAGGACGAGCCTGTAATGGCCTGAGCACACATAATGGAATTGATTTGGGACGTCAAGCAATTTACTTTCAATCACTTTGAGATCATAACTTGAAGTAAATGGGGAAGAAATTTAATTTTCTAACACAAACGTGATCGTGTTGTATGTTACAGTCAGGCTGTCATAAAAAGGAATTTCGATGTAGTTAAAAAAGTTCTGAAATCCTTTTTTTAGGGTTCCGTACCTCAAAAAGAAAAAACGAAACTCACTTTGTTGTCAGTCTGTCTGTCTGTCCGTCTGTCAAGACCCTTTATCTCGACTCTTTATCTCTATTAGTCGACCCTATACAGGAGACGACCCTAGGGTTCGCTCTGCTCGTCTCCGCCTCAGTGGAGCCCCAGTCTTAAGTTTGTTTGTAAACGTGGGTTTTGTACTTTTGTGCACATTCGACCAGTGTCTATTGTTGGAATCCCACCCGATCAGAGCCCGATGGATTCCTCCCCGGGGATTCCCCTGGCGCGAATCAATAAACGAATGTCCAAAACAAGGTTCATTTCCTACGGCGTATCGCGTTTGGTGACTATCTGCTGTTTTTTATCATGCTAAATTCTTGTAGGCTATTCAATAATCATTACCTATATAGTAATGCATTTATATTGTTATTAGGTATACCTAGTTCATAATAATGCATGTTTTCTAATGTTATAAGTTGTAAAAGAGCAGACGAGCCACCTAGCGGAAAGTGGTCATCGCCGCCCATGGGAATAAGCAACACCAGAGGAGCTGCTTATACTTTTTGATGATATAGCACAGTAGGAACACCTCAGGAGCGAGCTCGTTCCACAGCCTGCCTGTTCGCGGCAGAATGACCATGACACCCGTTGGTTTGTCCCGGTATTGTACAAATAATAAAGGTATTGAAAGCCCTATTTGTGACGTTCACAAATATAGCCAAAAACTTGCAAATTTATTTGGTAAATAAATATAAGTTTTGTGTAGTACATTCATTCGAACAAGTCTCAAATGTCTATTGTAGCTGTAATCCCTCCCGGCCAGAGACCGATGGATTTCTCCCCCGGGATTTCCCTGGCGCAAATCAATAAACTACTTTTGAATTGTTGAAGAACCCCATGTTATTGCGCTGCGGGACACCTCAGGAGGGAGCTCGTTCCACAGTCTGCCCGTTCGCGGCAGAAATGACTGTGACGCGCGTTTATTTGCGACTAGAGCCATAGAATAAGTAATAGTACTACGTACAGATGTCTCTCTCTCTAATAAAACTGACGTTCAGGTCCGACCACCGGGCGGAACGCACCGCATCCGATCGTCTTCCTCGATCGCATAACGCTTGGTCTTTCTGGTCGCTGGTTGAGCCCCTCCGGGCATAATTTGGTATACTCGTAGCTGCGCGGCGATATCCCGGAATGAGCCACTCCTGGTATTGTCCATACAAACAATGAAGGTATTGAAAGCCCTATTTGTAACGTTCAATACAAACATAGTCAAAAACTAGGGATGTAACGATACCGATATATCGGTATCGCCGATTATATACAACCGATATTTGAAGAGCGCGAAAAGAATTTGCTGTATGAAAAAAAACTGCAAAAAGTAATTTCAATTACTGGCTTAATTTATGTATTGGTCTATTTACCTTGTGCAATGATAATTACTATGTTAAATAAATCTTTGGTTCTTATTCTTAATTAAAAAAAAATAATTTAAGTTGACAATTTATTTATTTTTACTTGACACTTTCAAGGTTAGTCAACCTCTGTTAAATATAGCCAAGTTTTACGTATAATAAGGACATACAAATATTTGAAGTTCATACTTCATTATTTAGCTAAGATATCGGTATCGATATCGCCGATTATTTACTACAATATATCGGTATCGTTATCGTATCGGCAAAACTATGTATCGTTATCGTTACATCCCTATCAAAAACTAACAAATTTCAGTTTGCTTAGTACGAGTAAATATGAGTTTTGTGCACATTCGAACCAGTCTCAAGTGTCTATTGTAGTTGGAATCCCTCCCGGTCAGAGGCCGATGGATTTCTCCCTGGGGATTTCCCTGGCGCAAATCAATAAACTCCTGTTTATAAGAAGAAAGGAATAAGGGCCTATGGGCTGTGTAGGTTCTTACGGCGTATCGCGTTTGGCAGACAATCTATAGAGGTTGGCTACCTGCTCGAGATTTTTATCATGCTGAGTTATTCTGGTTCTATACAATCATAATACAATGAATTCATATTGTTATTATAATTAATTATGTGGCAATGGGCAGGGCACATTGCTCGTAGAACAGACGGGTACTGATGGTGATAATAGGGTATTTGACAACAATCAAAGTAAATTAATTAATGCTAACCGTCAAATTATGTTTCCAAAACTGCTCAGAACCAATTACACTCATTTTTGTGCCACCAACGATTTTAGAATGACAAAAAGTACAAAAACAAGGCACCACGTTGAGCATGACATCACAAGCCAGTATTTCATATTAAACACTATACTTTCTGATCGTTTTGACACTTCATAAATAGAAGCTAATTTGATACGTCTTCAAATAGCCTATTGAAAATGTACGTAAATCAAGTTTTGTCAAGAACAAAATATTTGTTTGTCCTCTGGCGAAACATAGTGATACATAATTAATTAATTACAACAATTTCAATGTAACACTAACACCTACAAACCTGTGTTTACAAACAAATCATTTGACTTTGACTAAAATCAATGTATGAAACGCATTTTATGTGGGGTGTAGAGCTTCTAAATAATACAGAGATCTCAGTATTTTCGACTCGGTGGACGGACGACCTCGTGAAAATTGCGGGGAGCCGGCGGGCTCAGAACCGCACTTTGTGGCGGTTTATGAGAGAGGCATATGTCAAGAAGTGGACGTCCGCGGTTAATACATAGCATTCTTCACACAAAAAATATTGGAAACCCTAGTGGGGGGTGTAAACATGCCGAAAACTGATGCTAAGTTAAGTGATTAGGTAAATTTCAAGTCATCGACCACTTACTAAAATTAATAAGATACGTGTTACACATAATAAAGATACTTTCCTGTAGTACAAATAAATTAAGTATACAACGGTTATTATCAAATTCAGCTCCTAAAACTAATCCCAAATAAATCCAGATTCACTATTTTCTCGTCTTGTAACGTTTTTGAAAAGACAAAAAAAATTGAATAGAGAGAGACAATTCCACCATAAGAACCACAGTGACGTTATTTGTTTTGATGTGTTTCGTCGTCGGAGCAACGAGCGGACCACAGATGTAAGATGCTGTGAGGAGCGGACCGACATATTTTTTATCCGCCAGTTAGAGTCTGTGCGGAAAGAGAATAGGATTTAGATGGGAGGGGCGCTGTAACGCTTTTCTACCGTATTTGCAAAAAAAAAATCCATACTGGTTAGGTTAGTTCCGTTTTTCGCCACGCCTATACTCTTTCCGCACAGACTCTACTAGCTGGTATAACTAGTTCACGAGTCAAATTAAATTAGGGGTGAGCTTGACGTCGAAGCCCGACTTAACTGTAAATTTCTTATTTTTTCTAGTAAGTATAGGTAAAACACTTAAGTACCTATAGCTTGGCAACTTCGTTGGTGACACTCACATGTATGCTTTTTGTTATGTGCAGCCGTAACTACTCACATAAGTTACCGCCAACACGAACGACGACCGACGGAAGCAGCCTCCGGAGGCCCCCGTTCGTGTTGGCGGTAACTTGTGTGAGTAGTTACGACTGCACATAACAAAAAGCACACGTGAGTGTCACCAACGAAGTTGCCCAGCTATAATGATTTTCTTTTAGTAGTAACCTGTATAGACAGTTTGACGTTCCATTTTAGAAAAAGGACATAAGTTCCATATAAATCCCATACACTACTACATGCCACAAGGGCTTTAGTGAAGTTTTTACCTCTATATATTTGTCTTAATTGATTCCAGTTTAACTCAGTCTGAGGACAATCGCATACGACCGATGCAAAAACTGTATTGATATGAATACCTGCGCTATGTCACATATGTATATGTTTTGTGAAGAACTGTATTGTTTAGCGAAAACTTGATAACCTTGGTTTAAAGGACGTTTTTTTAAATTTACTATTTGCCACTTGCCACATACGAGCGTAAATTACTCAAAGGTACTAGCACGATATGCCTATGATAAATATGTATTTGATAATAGTACATTACATACCGAGGCCAGTAAAGTAAGAAATGTCTCAGATCACATGTAATCTAAGGATTCTAAGGCTTTCCTATTTACTGGCCAAGGTTTGTATACTATTTTTCTGTTCGACTGGGCCATAAAGCGGCATCTTCGTTTAGCGCAGCGGCCGGCAAGGGGACGTAACGGCCCGATTACACGTTAATTCTGTTTTTTTGATTACGCAAGTGACAGATCTGTCGCACGATAAGCAAAGTCGCGACCACTCGTGCTAACCCGGATGGCGCTAGAGCAGGGGTCTCCGAACTACGGCTCGCGGGCCGGTCCAATTAGGGTAGCCAGATGGAATGACCCTATTATCGGGAGAAAAAAAAACAATATGTCGGGATTTTGAGCCTTTGGTCGGGAGATTTCCCGCGCGCTCGACGCAAGCTTTAGCCTGAAAGAGCAGAAATTTTCGCTGGCCGGATCACCTTGAGTGGATCGGACACTACATTTTAAAATGAAGTCGTTTGTCAGGAGATTTTCTTTTTTGTCGGGAGTCGGGAGGACATACAAAAAATCGGGAGAATCCCGCCAAATCCCGACCATCTGGCAACCCTAGGTCCAATCCGGGCCGCGGAGCAACCCATGGTCCGACCCGCGAGCTCCCTCTCCAATGACACCTTCCCGGACGGCCGAGAAAAATATTATTTAACTGTAAGATCGACCATGTCATGGGATCATTCACAAATTACGTCACGATTTTTCAGATTTCCAAACGTAATACTATATTGATAGCCCCCGTGTGGCCCGCGCGAGAGTTTCGAAGGTGCAGTGTAGCCCGTTGCGAAAAAAGTTTGGAGACCCCTGTACGTCTAGCATAACTGATCGCCAGGGCCGCGCCGACCCCCGGCAGCGCCTTTGTGCGAAACCTATGAAGCACCTCTTTATTGTCGTCGTGTTTCGACTTCCGGCGCCCCTATCGCCCTGGCGCCTGTGTGCGCAGCACACTTCGCACACAGGGACGGCGCGGCCCTGCTGATCGCGACTTCGTTTCTCGCGCGACAGAGCATCACTGTCACTGTCACACAATATTTAATGGAAAGAGATAAGTAGCGTTTGTCGCGTGACAAAGAGTCACGTATTACAGTTGTGCTAGAGGTACTGACTGGGCTACAGTAGTATCACATCGCCAATAGAAACTCGGGCCATTATATAAATGTGGAAATAGCATTAATACCGTACTAGTGCATTTCCTGACAGTAACATGGACATTACGAACTGTCGAAACAGCATAAAATGTACATTAACCGCTAATTTAGCGCAAAAAGTTGACAAAGTTGTTTTGATCGTAAAGCCGCTTGCTTTACTACCGCAAGCCGCTAATGTCCATTAGTCAGCCTTTTTATAACTATTTTACGACGATCATTAATTCATTTTAATTTTTGTCACCTTAGGTATTGTTAACGCATATGTATTTATACAATCGAAACGTGAAAACTACTCATGACTCTTTTGGATTCTATTTGTTCCGGTATCTACCAACACCCAAGTGGACGATAGCTATTTAAAGTTATGTAATATACAATAACAATGTATGTACTTATGTGTAAATATAAGAACACTCTTTATTATACACTCACTAGAAAACCCTCGCGCTTCGTCCACAAGGGAGACATACACATAACCCTTATGTTTATTTCACCGTAAAAAGAGTACATTATATAACCATCTTTGACTACAACGCAAACCGCCGAAAAGAGGTCTCGGGTTCAAATCCTGGTAAGGGCAAATATTGGTGTGATGAGCGCGAGTATTTGTTCCTGACTCATGGGTGTTTAACTATCTATTAAGTATGTGTTTATCTAAATAAGAATATAATTATATCGTCGTCTAGAACCTATAATACGAGCATTGCTTAGTTTGGAACTAGATCGATTTGTGTTAGATGTCCCGCGATATGTATTTATCTGGAGGTGTACCTATAGCTATCCATTTACCCAAATGATTTGAAATCGATTCAAACGATCTAAACCGATCAATTATCTAAACGGTATTTTATCACGGATGTTATTAAACCCCCCATCATTTCTCTTACAATATTATTAAGTGTCAAGCAACCAAGGCTAACAAACATGTTAATCACTCATACTGTTTTAGCCCGAATTCACCATAATTACAGTAATAACCAAACACAGAATGATCCAATACAGTCGGCCACCTTTCGCCAGGTGGCGTGACTCCCCCCACGAGCCCCCCACTTTTCATTCAGTTCTCACGATCTATATCCCCGTCCTGCTTTAATAAAGAGGAACCGAGGGGGACGGAGGATCGGATGTTCGCATTATCTAGGGCTATCGAAGCATGCTTGTTCAAAGAACTTGTGTAAGAGGGTTCTTTCTAATACGCTTTGATTACGCGTCGTATACTGTAACTGGTGTTGCAAACATACAGAAATATGTACCTATATTATTTTAGTCCATCGCTAAAGAAACGTGTTTTCTAACGGTATCTGTCCTATGTGGCATTGGATTCAGAAGTTTGTTTGAGACCTTAGTTAAAACTAGGGTCACCAAATGGCGCACCGCCGACCTATTTTGTGCGGACCTTATGGCCAGGTCACATTATTCCAGTCCAGTGATCCAGCGGGCTAATCCAGTCCAGTTGTGGACTGAAGCATATCGTTTACATTATTCCAGTCTTTTAAGAGTTGTTAAAGACTGTTACCAAAAACAACCACGCGTATTCACTATATCACGTTCAATCCAGCACTGGATTGACGGTTTACACTATTCCAGTGGCGCTGATGCACTGGAATGTACCCATTCCAGTGAGCATTCCAGTCCAGTGACTGGAGAGACCGTTAACTTTTCATTCCAGCTCACCCAACCCATGGGTCTCTCCAGTCACTGGACTGGAATGCTCACTGGAATGGGTACATTCCAGTGCATTCCAGTGTCGGTTCACATTATTCCAGTAGCATTCCAGCACTGGATTGGATTGCTGGACTGGAATGCTACTGGAATAATGTGAACTGGCCATTAAGTAAACAGTAACTTGTATTACTAAGTTACGTAATTTAATAAATCCCACTAATATTATAAATTTGAAAGTTTGTGAAGATGTTTAGATGTTTGTTACCTAATAACGGGGTAACACCTGGATGGATCAAGCTGAAATTAAAACGTCACTTTGATATATTTTTGCAGCGCTTGAGCTACATGGGCTGGGCATCAGTAGCGTGGCGTCCATAGAACCCGATTCCCACCAGCTTGCCAATTTCAAAGCATATGACCAGAGTATCTACTACTCGTGAAGAAAAAGTAATCCAAATCTGCTCCGGCCTCGAAGTACCGATGGCCGATAGGGCGTAAATGTTCTCGAATTAGGACTACGAAGAGGAAGACGCAGCGCGGTTCGGCCTTCAACATGATCCAACGACCTGCTTAAGGTCGTCGAAGGTTAGTCATCCAAAGGACTCAAATTCAAATTTTAGCTTCGGAGCACTTTTTTAGTGCTGGTCTGATAGAAAAGGCTTAGTAGAGTTAGTGACTTTAATAAAGCTCGAATCTTAAAAAAGGCTCGAGCCTTTTTTGAATGGTAATAATGATGATGTGATGATAATTTGCCCTTACCAGAGTTTGAACCCTAGCCCGCTACCCAGTTACTTAGTTAACCGCAATAAGCTAAGTGTTATCTAGCTCCCGTTATCACACACAAACAATGACAACACTAATAAGCACGCTATCTAGCAATCTCAGGAGATACCTTATCAGCCGGCTTAGTGCAGTGATCTTCAATGCGTCTCTGTGAGCGTCTGAGACTGAGGCTTCTTTGTCGACGTGAGATAAAACACTTAGTCACATCGTTTGCAAGTTGGTGGGAGATCGACGGTTCAGTTTATTTACAAGTGGAGATAAAGGGATGTGTTTAACGAATCAACAGAAAATCTTAGACACACCCACCTACAATATAATTTCAAAAAAATCACATCACAGAGATTGCATATTATGTTCAAAATGAATCATTAAACATGACGCAATAGACAGAATATTGACAATAATACCTATCGTCGGTGAGTAGGCCTAAGGGCCGATACAGACGGACTGCAACCCAACTGCAACTCCCTACGATTTGTATGGGAACTGCATCACAACTGCGCAGTCAGCGTGCAGTTGTGATGCAGTTCCCATACAAATCGTAGGGAGTTGCAGTTGGGTTGCAGTCCGTCTGTATCGGCCCTAAGTCAGAAAATGATCACCAATTTAAAGGAAAGAGATTTACTTAGCTTAGCTTAGATCCGTCAGTGTTCCGAATCAGCTTCGGTTACGAATGCTCAACTTCAACCGTGAATGAATGAAAATCCAGATGAATGGAATCAGTGGATTCATCGTCTTTATGTGTCGTTTGCAAGAGACAAAGCAAGGTTTGGTTCGCAAAAAGCGAGCTCGTGTGAACACTATCTAGTTTTTATGGACATAAGTAAGCAATAATACTCTTAATTCAAAGACGAGTAAGCGGCACGCAGTCATTATCACAAACACATGTGTGAAAAACTGCAATGCATGAATGAGCTAGGTATAAACATTAAATAACTTTTAAAATCTGATTTTAAATTGAGCTGTGAAATGGAAATGTATGAACTTATAATATAACATGGCTAAAAGCCGTCACAAATAGTGGCGTCCATTCCATAAAGACAAAAGAGCTAGCCTAACCTCTAATTCGATCCCTACTAAGTGTAGGGTAGAAATTAGTCCCAAAGGACACAGCATGTGGCGTTTACACACATGTGTAGCGTATGTAGTGATGGGTCGGCGGTAACATTCCCGTTACCAGTAAATTTCCAACTGGAATATTACTAGTAACTTACCGGTAAGTTACCCACGATCGGTAAGATTGGGTAATATTGAAAAAAAAGTTAGAAAGTAGATGTTTTATTCGTGTTAAGTACTAACATAGTTTACATTGCACCGATTTTTAATGATAAAAGTTACGAATCTTTTTTAAGTTAGAAAATTACCAATCTTACCAGTAACATTCTCAATGTTACTGGGTATTTTCCCAATGCTACCGGTAATATTACCAGGTAAGATACGAAACTACAGTGTTACTTGAAATTTATTGATCAATTACTTAGTTCAAGGTGCAATATATGAATATCTAGAGGCACGGTAGTGCCCCGCCAAGTCGAGCAAAACAAAGGCACGGCCGTACCATCTTTTTTTCAAAGCCATTCAAGCCATTTTCAGCCTCCTGTAGTTTTGTGCTGGCTAAAGCTAGAAACCTTGAATTTACAGGGATATATAGAGCATAATAAGACTTAAATATATTTTCAATAACATTTAATTTGAACGTGTAGTTTAACAACTATTGCACGTCAAAGTTCTTTAGTTTTGTCACTGACTGACTGACTGATGATCACCATAATTCTAAGGTACTTCTAGCAGACGGCAGACAAACAAGCTCCAAATTTTTAGCTGTTAGGCTATCATGTCATGCAAGACCTAAAAATATTCCAATTTCATAATCATCAATATAAACTGCATAAGTAAGTTTGTAATCCTATACAAATACATGCGATTACAAGTTACTTTTGTAGTTCAAATAGGAAATAGAATGGATAGACTGCGTTGCAAAACTGACACCTTTTTACATTTAATGTTTTTGATGAGATCTCATTTCTTTTTGTCAGTGGTCTTTCTTTATTATTACATTCTAATCCAAAGTGTAAAGGTGTAAGTTTTGCAACGCAGTCTCTCCATTCTATTTACTATTTGAACTACAAAAGTAACTTTGTAATCGCCTGTATTTATATAGGATTACAAACTTATTTATGCAGTTTATATTGACGATTATGAAATTGCAATATTTTTAGGTTTTGCATGACATGATAGATAGCCTTACAGCTAAAAATTTGGAGCTTGTGGGTTTGCTAGAAGTACCTTAGAATTATGATGATCATCAGTCAGTCTGTGACAAAACTAAGGAGCTTTGACGTGCAATAGTTCTTAAACTGCACGTCGAAATTAAATGTTATTGTGAATATATTTAAGTCTTATAATGCCCTATACTACCGTGCCCCGCCAAGTCGAGCAAAACAAAGGCACGTGCGTACCATACTTTTTTCGAAGCCATTCAGGCCATATTCAGCCTCCCTTAATTTTGTGCTGGCTAAAGCTATAACCTTGAATTTTCAGGGATATATAGGGCACTATAAGACTTCAATATACTCACAATAACATTCAATTTCGACGTGCAGTTTAAGAACTATTGCACGTTAAAGTTCCTTAGTTTTGTCACAGACTGACTGACTGATGATCATCATAATTCTAAGGTAACAAGCTCCAAATTTTTAGCTGTTAGGCTATCATGTCATGCAAGACCTAAAAATATTCCAATTTCATAATCATCAATATAAACTGCATAAGTAAGTTTGTAATCCTATATAAATAAATACAGGCGATTACAAAGTTACTTTGGTAGTTCAAATAGGAAATAGAATGGATAGACTGCGTTGCAAGACTTACACCTTTTTACATGTAATGTTTTTGATGAGATCTCATTTCTTTTTGTAAGTGGTCTTCCTTTATTATTTCATTCCAATCCATTCTATTCCCATATTTGAACTACAAAAGTAACTTTGTAATCGCATGTATTTGTATAGGATTACAAACTTACTTATGCAGTTTACATTGATGATTATGAAACTGGAATATGTTAGGTCTTGCATGACACATGATAGCCTAACAGCTAAAAATTTGGAGCTTGTGTGTCTGCCATCTGCTAGAAGTACCTTAGAATTATGGTGATCATCAGTCAGTCAGTCAGTGACAAAACTAAAGAACTTTGACGTGCAATAGTTGTTAAACTACACGTTCAAATTAAATGTTATTGAAAATATATTTAAGTCTTATTATGCTCTATATATCCCTGTAAATTCAAGGTTTCTAGCTTTAGCCAGCACAAAACTACAGGAGGCTGAAAATGGCTTTGAAAAAAAGATGGTACGGCCGTGCCTTTGTTTTGCTCGACTTGGCGGGGCACTACCGTGCCTCCAGATATTCATATATTGCTCCTTGAACTAAGTAATTGATCAATAAATTTCAAGTAACACTGTAGTTTCGTATCTTACCTGGTAATATTACCGGTAGCATTGGGAAAATACCCAGTAACATTGAGAATGTTACTGGTAAGATTGGTAATTTACTAACTTAAAAAAGATTCGTAACTTTTATCATTAAAAATCGGTGCAATGTAAACTATGTTAGTACTTAACACGAATAAAACATCTACTTTCTAACAATATTTTCAATATTACCCAATCTTACCGATCGTGGGTAATATTACTGGTAATGTTACTGGGAATATTCCCGCCTTTAGTAAGTTACCGGTAGCGACCCATCACTAAGCGTATGATTCAAAAGAGCTATATCAGTTGGTCTAGCTCACCGGCTCACTAGCTCAGTTCCGATTCAAACAACTCAGTATATTTTTCAACTCACTCGCTCTCAAGTAGCTCTATTGAGGCGTGAGCTGCAAGAAAAGACGCGATAAACAGGAACTTTTCGTCCCTGTCTTGTCACCGTATACCTAAATGCTCTCCCTTTCGTTCGAAATATTAGGATTTGGAGCTACTGAGCCGTTGACACACCACGGAGCTACTGAGCTAAAAGAGTGATACATATTTTTGAGAGCTAAAGATTCATATCACTCTTTTCACTTTAGTGACACATTTTGTGCATGTCTAAGCGTTTGGCGTTGCAGATGCCAGTTCTCATTGGATGCGTCGTAAGAGTTATGCCACGGCCGTGTTTTGCTACCTATGCGATATTCTCACATACAGCCTAACCGAAGCTGTCATGAAATTCAAACTTAGTTAATAAATTTCAATCCGAAGATAAACATCCCAACCATCTGTCCAAGTTGTCGTCTACAGTCTCGAAGGGACTTTAAACACAACCTAATAGACGTTTTAGACAGTTTTGTTTTGCGTAACTAGACGGCCGAGATAGTGGCGAACTCCTAATGCTAGGAGAGACTAGTTTGGTCAAAGTTTCAGGGTGAAGCCGCTGTTTTCCCTTGTTTCGGAGTTTTCAACAAGCAAAGAGGGTTTGCGTAACAACGTAGTTTATTACAAAGAGTTCTTTCGAAGTTATTTTGCTTTTAGAAACTTGCAGCGTAAACCTTTGCTGATTAAGTTGTATGGCGATTCTTTGGAAAAAAGTTGTGTTTTTCCGGTAAACAACAACGAAACCATTACAACGATACTCTGACTACCTATAAATAAGGTAGATCATTTATTTAAAGAGAAAATAACATTATTTTATAGTAAAGACAAAGTTACAAATATTCACGTCACGATCGTTTTATATTAATAGCCTTTCTATTCCCAAGAAGCTTTATATCTAGTAGATATATATTATGTATGTCGATATATAAACTGGCTTTAGATATTATCAAATAGGACTAGGCAGCAGTGGCATAAAATGCGATCTGGGGCTTTTTTCTATTATCACAGGATTCACATGTGCATGTGATAATAGAGTGTACAAAATTTTACGCTCCTTGGGCATAAACACAACAGAGTTTTTTTGCGTAGTGAACAGTAAATACGGCCTGAGGTGACGTAAAATTAGAGGAGAGGTAAATATTGACTTGAGACGCGATACATACACATCATTCGTCTGTAACTTTCCTTCTTACCTAAGGTCATTTACTGAAGCGCTGGCATAAGCAGACTTGTAAAAGAGCCCTTGAGGTCTTTTTGTAAAATAAATTAATTTAATTTATGTTTTTTTGCTCCAACTGAGAAAAAAACATGGATGATATCTACCTCTCGGCCACTAAGTTAGTTGTAAATTCACATCACGATCGCTGTAGCTATGGACATCTGATAGAGACCTGGTGACCTGACATACATGGTTTCCCCTAGTTCAGGCACCAGTCTCCACTGCACAAGTCTAGTCTAGTAAGGATATTGATTGATAACACTGTATTTACCTACTGTGCCTGTACACATACTTTGTGGTGGAGAAAATAAACGCCATTATTATTTTATTATTATATTACCTGTGCAAGGTGAAAACGAAATTGCACCGAGTTTAATAATTCTCAATTTTACTAGGTTTTTTTAGTTCAAACTTGAAAAACTGGCCAGCGTTTCTCATTGGAAACTTTAAAACAGGCTATTGTGGCCGCCATGTTTGGACAAGCGACGCACAACACGGAGGCATGTTTCACAAACAATGCTCACGATGCGCGCTTACAGGGAACCATCTGCGACGAAAGTCGACTAACCTTTGGAATGTACTAGAAATATTTCTGTGAGATGAGATATGACATCTGGTGGACTTCGGTGTCGATGATCAGTTCGACCATGGACTAACAGTCTGTGTTACATGTCTGATTCTGTCAGTGCTTCGGATAATGACCTTCTGGTGAGAAGCGCTGGAAAAAAACTCACCAGCTTCTCATTACAAAAACATTAAGCATTACAACAATTGTGACATGATTACAGGAAACTTCATTAATAAAATGCAACAAGCAAATAACTCAGCAGTTTTTTTTACTGAAATGTCTTGAAAGGACGGCAGATTGCATACCGAATGGCAAAGCGCCCCTTGCCAGTGAGGTGATATTGAGATTGCTGGTGCATATTATTGCATACCTACCAGAGTTTTGAACGGATAGAGCTCAGTCACTGTTTGCCGAGAATTATCTCAAATAGAAAAACAAAAAAAATCAAGAACTATTTATTTACGTTTGGAGAGTTTTATACAGAGATAGGTTGATCCCCACTCACTTGCTTTCGGTAGCTAAAGCTATCAACTTTGTTCACCTACAAATTGATTTTGGTAGCCAGAGCTACCAGGCGACGTTTGTACAATATTTTATTTTTAATCTGTAAAACGTGCTTTAGACGACGTTCAAACTCTGTCCAAATCATAGAGAAATAACATGGCAACACGGAAAAAATGGCAGCCAACATGGTAGACTGAAAATATTTTAAAAAAGTATCAGTTTACAACGTGTTGATAAAATAAAGTTGAAGTGAGATTTTGTAAAAGTGCGGAGCATAAGTACTCAAATTACTATTTTATTGTTAATGTTATACATCAAACGATTCAGTGTTTATCCATCTATCAGATTGTAACAATATTTCAGTGCCAAACTCATAATTATGAATCACACCTTCACTTGAAAATAATTTCTCAGATTTTTTTCCTGTAAGTTGTGAATTAAATGGCTCATATTTTAAAGAGTTTCGAATATTTATTTTCTAACTTATAGTAATTAAATAGCTTAAGTATTGAGTTTTACACTTAAACCATAAAATCAATCAGATATGATTTATTTATAGAAGATTAGCGAAAGAAACAGTTAATTGTAAGTAAGGGTGTGGTAGCGGTAGCCACCTAGAGCAATTTCACTCATATCGATTCAAGGTTATAAGGCATGCGGCACACTAGACGCGCTGTGAGCGTATTTGAGATAGATTTGATTTACTTACTAATATTTGAACAATGTTACCTGTTATTAATTTTAGCTTCTTTTAATAGATGTTTTATTGTATCTTTTGGGAAGATAAAAGGGAGAAAGTTTTTTGTTTTTAGTTAACTTTGTGATAAATACACATTTTGTCTCTCACAATACAGTAATTGAATGACCTTTGAGTTCTCCATTTACTTAAAAATAAATAATGTCTAACAAGTACAAACAAAAGTAAATTTAATCAAAAGTAGACAAAACTATTGCTAATACAAAGTTGTATGCACCAAACAATTATTTATAGAAATTATTACTGAAAATAACGTATGCTCAATTCTTAAAATGCTGCATAGTTCAATGAGGGTATTTAGAAATCAGAAATCCACCAGCTGGCAGTAGAGTGGCGAAAGTTCTATTTAGCAGTTAGATGTCAAAATCAGGTGGTGTGATTGGTGGATCTTGACGCCTACTCTCAAAAAGACCTTTCGCCACCCTGCTGCCAGCTGGTGGGTTTATGATTTCTAAACACTCTCATTCTGTGCCGCGACCTTAACGGCTGCCAATGTGGCAGGCCATCTTTGTTTTGTTCGTCAGTACGAACGCAAACCGGTCACGTGTTGGGAAAATTCTATACCGGCTTGTTTATTTATCAAAAAAATCAGTGTAATTATGTGTATTTGTAGTTTCTATTTATGTAATGTTGTTTTGTGGTTAGAAACTGTGATTCATAGTATGTTAATTTAAGGTGATGACGTGATTTTAATTTATTTCTATCATGTTTTTGATCGGCCCAACAAAAGTTTTGCTGTGTTGTTTTTACTTTATAACCGCAATTAACGTGCTAGTTACCTAATAAGTACACTCTGAGTTTAAGATTATTAGTGGCTTGTTCTAATTAGGACAATATTTCAATCATTAAGCTTCTAAACTAAATTACGCATAAATAAATGGTAAACCTCACGAACGGTTTCGTTCCGTATTTTCTTGCGTGACATTTAAAATGAAGTGATGTTTACTATAGAATTTTATACGAACACTTGTACAATATTTGGTATCAAAAAAAAGTAATTGAATCTACTTTTTAATGAAAGAACAAAGGGTGTTATCGTTTTAGATTTTTTATTAAAAATACATTTCTTCTTGAAGTCGTCAACTTTATCAATGCTTTTGCTGCTGCAACTTTACGTATTTTTTATAATTATTTTTACTATTATTACTCATAACATGAGTAACAAAATGTAATATCTTGTTTCTTTGGCTTTTTAGTGTAAAAAAATCTTAGTAAATGGTCCAGTAGAGTCCAAATTATTGATTTTGAATTAAACTCGGCATCGCGCCGACATTTGTAATAAAAGGCAAAACAATTTAGGCTGCCATTTTTAAAATCCCAAAGCAAGTGAGTGGTCAGAGCCTTATCACACTGGCGATTTGCGAGCGAGTTACGAGCGTGTTTTCATACAAAACTTGTTGCGGCGAGCTCGCTCGAAACCGAGTCGTTTTCAAAAAAAGATGTCCGTAGTTAGGGCTTTAATAAACCAAGTGTTAATTATTTCCTTTGTGTAACGAAAGTTAACTATATAAATTGTATGGTAACTTTCGTTACACAAAGGAACAAGATTAACTTTTTGTTTAATTAAGGTCTAATTACGGACATATTTTTTTGAAAACGACTCCTGTTCGAAAACACGCTCGCAAATCGCCAGTGTGATAAGGCCCAAACAACGGTATGGTAGGTACCAGTGGCGTGGCGCCCATAGAACCCGATTCTCACCGGCTTGCTTATTTCAAAGCAAATGACCCGTGTATGTACTACTCCCAAAGAAAAAGTAAACCAAATCTGTTGCGGCTTAACTAAGAATATATTTCACGCCACGCCACTGTAGGTACCTTATCTACCACTACCAACCAAATAAATGAATAAATACTAAGAGATACCTAAGGTAGAGGTATTAATCAGTCTGCTTCATTTTATATGTTAGGGTATTAGTAAGAATTTATTAACATAGTTAGGAAGGAGACAATGTGCCTAGGTAAATTTCCAGAACAAACATGCGCAAGTCAACAATGGCTCGTGTTTCATAAATTAACGCGGCTACGCAAAAAGGACATTTTAGTTTCACTCATGCAAGGATTCTCATAACATGTGGTCTCTAAATGAAAAAATATTAACGAATTAAATAATTACCATTTAAAAAAGGGTAAAGGCGTCCAACACCAGAGAACAGAGAGAATTATGTTAGTTGCTTAGAGGTTTTTAAACGGTACTTCCAACTCCAACATCTATGAAAGTTCGTCATAAAAAAGGCCCCCACAAAGTTGACCACCATGAAAGCAGCTCTTATATAGGAATGACGATGCATCGTAAGGATGCCACCAACACCTGAAACGATGACCACGACACATCAAGATTAATACCGACGAAGGTTGAAGTCGCTACGCCACGCTCACGACTCTACATCTACACCAGTGGTGGGCAAACTTTTTTCATGGGGGGCAAGAAAGCTTGAGAAATTTCGGAGGAGGGCCAGAATTATCATATGATTATATAATATTAAAAATATAATCATCGCGGGCCATATACAAACTATTTCGATGTATCCGCGGCGGGCCGGATAAAATGGTTTCGCAGGCCGGAGTTGGCCCGCGGGCCGTACTTTGCCCACCACTGATCTACACGAATCGCTTCGTTGTGGTTTCTAAAACCACTCATGTGGAGACACGACTTTAAATGCCTCCTACCTAGGGTTGACATACGTCAGGATTTGTCCTGACATGTCAGAATTTCTGACTCTTCTTGATTGCGGCCGGACTTAGAAAGTGTCAGGAATTTTCAGAAACTGAAGATAAGTTTATTAAAAAGAAGCGAAATATACGTTTTTACTACTAAGTATTCATTGGGCTTTTTTATTTAAAGTGCGTTCTTAACTGACAGTTAGCAGGTCGTCACAGAACTGACGATTAGTATCAAACTCCATACATTTCGTCACGGACTGACAGGTTAGACGGTATTTGAACATAGCTTAAGTTTCGCCTAACCGTAGATTTTAAAATTAAAATGCCCATTTACTGTGGTAAATCTTGACATTCATAGGTTTAATACGCCTAAATTGAAGAATAAAGAACATTGACTTCGATTTATTACAAATTTTACTTTTGTAAATGCTTTTCAATGTAAGCAGCAGCACTTTTGAATTCTATGTTAAAGTAACTGTCACAAATTATACACAGCACCTCACTAGGCTCTCTCCCTTCTTTAATTAACGGGAGTCGCTTTTTCCGAATGAGACATGCACATGACCGAACTTTTAGAGTGGTCTCTGAATTTTTGCCAGGACATTTCATTTTTCACATGCAACCCTGGTCGTAGTTTCTAAAACCGCTCAAGTGGGGACACGACTTTAAACGCCTCCTACCTCCTAACAATCACAATAGCGCCCACAAGGCCAATTCGATATAAGACATTGCAGCATAATTCGACTCCAACAATAATTGCCGCGAACACACCTATGTAATTATTTAACTGCAAGGTAAATAATGTAACATCTGAATACATATTGGCTGTTCACGGTCTTGGTAATTTGTAACTAACGTTTTGTTGAAAAAACTTATAATGCCAAAACGACTTGGTATCTTGATCTAGGCTAGGTAAATCAGCAGTACCCGCACAGTATAATAGCAGTAATTTTTCTTAATACAAAAGGTACATCGCGCGCTTGAATGTGCGCGCGCCGTGTACGAACGCAATATAAGCAAAGAAATAAGAATGCGTAAGAATGCTCCACTATGGATTGCACTCACACAGACGTGCTATCGCGCGTGTGTGAATACCTGTCGCCAGGGTTCGAAAGGATAATTATCAACGATAATTATCGCGATAATTATCACGATAATTATCGTGATAATAACAGGTGGATAATTATCAATTGATAATAACAAAAAATTGCGCCCGTGAAATAGAACTATATTCTAAGCCTTTGGCTTCTTTGGTCAAGTAATTTATTTTCAAATCTGTCAAATCTGACGAACACCGATTTGCACTGAATCTACCTTTAATTAATGACATTAATGTTGATTTGTATTTTATGTTATGTAAAAAAAATTAAACATATTTTTTTTTGTTTTGAAACAATAAACCATCGATATTTCTTATGAAACAATTTAACAAATGATCTTTTAATACTGGTGATAGTTATCCGATAATTATCGGATAATTATCACGGCTCGTTATTATCTTGATAATTTTGAACCCTGCCTGTCGCGCGCTCCTAAACGGCCGAAGTTGGACTACTTGTTCGTTTTTAGAGTTCCGTACCAAAATGGTAAAAAAGGAACCCTTATGGTGCGACTCTGTCTGTCTGTCTGTCTGTCCGTCTGTCACAGCAAGATATCTCAGAATCTACTGATGCTATCGACTTGAAATTTGGAATAGTGTTAAAAACCACTAATCCGAGCCTATGGGACAGAAAAAAAATCTTATACCTGTTTTACTTTTTTTTTAAAGGGGACTGAAATGGGATGTCGAAAATCAAAAGTTGAGCTAATATATCGAGTGGGATATCAAATGAAAGGGCTTAATATGTAGATTCCAAAACCATTTTTATTTTTTTTTCTTATACATGTAGTTTTTGATTTAAGATAAAAAACGTTGAAAAAAATACCATTCCCCCCCTATTATCTCCGAAGTTACTGAACAGAAAAATCTGTAATAATTACCAATTATTAATATTATCCTAAATATTACAGGAAAAATAAAACGGTTTTCCTAACTCACAGCGTTTTTTAGAAATTCGCAAAAATCGTAAGACAACCTTATTTGCTCCTACTAAACTAACCGCGGCATATTTCGATGTATGGGGACAACAGTTTTACAAGAGAAAAGTTAAGTTTGTGCCACCATACAGTTTTTCTTGAATTATTCACGTATCTATTGTCGATTTTGTACGGAACCCTCGGTGCGCGAGTCCGACTCGCACTTGACCGGTTTTTATACCTTGGTACACGTTTTTCGCATTCTAGAACAGCAAAGCCAGCATTGCAACCTCGGTCACAACCACAACTTCGTTTTTCGCGCGACTGAAGTTCAGCATCCGTCAGTTTCTGACAATTGGGTAAGTCAAGATTTTCAAAAGTGTGGCATTTATATATTTTTTCGATAGTTCCCGACGTAATGATTTAGAAAGTACCCCTATTGCATTTTTATTCCCTGTATAGTAAGTAAGTATATGAAAGAATCATGATGTCTTTTTATTCATTTTTTTTAATGCGGGTAAATTACACCACATTTTTATGTAACATCAAAAAATGTATATAAGTCAAAGTAAATGGCAAAGTTGAGGGCACTTGCTGGGTGCTCCGGTGGTCGAAGTGATAAAGACGCTGGGCCGGAAATACAGAGGTTAGATTCCCAGTCTGGACAATAGGTGAGTACCATTTAATTTTTCTGTGTACCTAGAATATAATTATTTAAGTATGTATGTAAGTGTAAGAGTTCCGGATGTTTTATCAATGTTATCATTTACTAGCGAGCCGCCCCGGCTTCGCACGGTGTTTCTCTATTATATTATGCATGTATTATACATATAAACCTTCCTCTTCAATCACTCTATCTATTAAAAAAAACCGCATCAAAATCCGTTGCGTGGTTTTAAAGATTTAAGCATACATAGGGACATAGGGACAGAGAAAGCGACTTTGTTTTATACTATGTAGTGATTTATAGATCAGCATCATAAGAATACGGATCTGTCACTGTCGTACTAGATTAAATAAAAAGTTTTAAGTATTTGTTGCTTGACAAAGAGTCGCACGGCACAACAGTGCTAGAAGCACAGCTTTTCGAAATGTGATCACTCCGTTTAATGTTCACAAAAATGTCTGATTCGAGATCAAGAAAATTACAGGTAAATCGGAAAAACACATGCTGTATATTTAATTAGGTGACGATTCACAAATGAAAGCGACAACCACCCTGTCATCTCAGGAAACCGTCGGAAAGGCGCAAATGGCTGGATCGCCATTCAGTAGATTTTCCCGAAAAGAAACGAGCATTAAATTACTATGGGGAGCCAGCGAACTGAACACTATTCCTGTACTTCCCCCATAGTCACCTCCCGCTCTTTCAGCAGCTGAATGAACGAGACACCCGTTACACGGCCATGCGGCGCGTTTCGGCAATATTTAATGCGCCTTTATTGACAGCTTCCTTGAAAACCAAACCAAGCGGCGAGTTCCGCTGTTACCAATGTATGTAATGAATCTCGTGAATGGTGAGTCAAGTTGGAAGTATTCCTACATCAACAGCGTGAAGATTCTATTAAATCTGAACTCTTTAAAACCACCAACTAAAGTACAGCGTATTCTACAGGCAGGTAAGGTAGGGGTAGTTTTAAAGAGTTCGGATTTAATGGAATCTTTAAAAGACGTATTTGCCCCCATAGACGCAATTACCCCAGTTGAGCTAGCGCTGCAGTCAGGCCCGCGCCGACCTCCGCCAGCGCCTGTGTGCAAACCTATGAAGCTTATTGTCGTCGTGTTTCGAATTCCGGCGCCCCTATTGCCTTGGCACCTGTGTGCGTTGCACACTTCGCACACAGGGGTGTCGCGGCCCTGGCTGCAGTGCTTTTGACTCCAATCATGTCGATTTATAACTATGATCAAATTTATGACGGAGTAACTCATTCCGCGATTTCACCGTGCTACTAATACCATATGTTGCGCCTTAGCTAGCGACCAGAAAGAGCACGCGTTATGCGATAGAGAGACGATCGGATGCGGTGCGTCCCGTCCGGAGGTCGGGGAGCCGAACGTTAGTTTTGTTAGAAAGAGATTCTGTATTACTTATTCTGTGTCGGAGCGTAACTTTTTTGCTTTCAGGAAAACGCTAAAAATTCCACGGTGACCACCATCTGCTCTACCTTGTGCGGAGGACTCGAGGATCTCAGAACGTACTGGGGTCCTCGCGCCATGCCCGTGATAGGCTTGCCCGACCGTCGGGCGACATGTTTCGCCACCTTCTTTGGGGATCTCGCGACCCCGATCCCCCCTTAAAAAAAAGACTGGGGTTACCCACCTAGTAAAATTACTATCTTTATTATATTTTCTTATCGCGTGATAAAACCATAACATGTCGCCCTTTTTAACCGGCCTCTTTTTTACTGTCATATTGAACTGAAAGAAATATACCTATTTGTCGCATAGCTAAGCCGAAGGTACCGGCTTCCAACGTCCATAGCCATTTCTGCGCTGTTATATTGTAATTATGGAATTTACTCCGGAATCGATATAATTTCAAGAAAATATTCCTACAGGCTTGCCTATTGTAAGGGTATATACCAGTGGCGTGGCGTAAAAGAAATCCTTGGGCAAGCCGGTGCAGATTTGGCGAACATTTTCCTTAAGAGCTGTAGAGTAAGGTGCTGAAATGCCCGATATTAGGCAAGCCGGTTGGAATCGAGTTCTTTGGACGTCACGCTACTGCTATATACTGCTAATACTGCTATTGACACAGAATAAGTAATAGAACTACGTGCAGAAGTTTCTTTTTCTAAAAAACTGACATTCAGGCCTTATCGCCGGACGGAACGCACCGCATCCGACCATCTTTCTCTATTGCATAACGCGTGCTCTTTCTGGTCGCTGGCTAAGCCCCTCCGGAGGGGCCTAATCTGATACTAGTAGCCGCGCGGCGAAATCGCGGAGGGATCCATTCCTGCTATTGAGGGAAAAGGAAGCCATTTCGTCCCAGTTTAACCTCAGAAAAGTCCAATGCCACGCCCATCCATCCCGGAGGTTATGCAACTTGTCTGTCAAATATGTTTAAGAGGCATTTTGACGTTTCAAGGCAACTACATACATGTCAGGAATAATGCGGAATGAGCCGGCTGGTTTTGATGAAGAGATTGACCGGAAATACATACGCAATGGGAATTCCACATCTGGGTTTTCGGCCAATCTTCGTTGATAGTGATTACACTATCGCTACACCCAGATTACAATACACTAAGACGGGCTTGGAAACTTTAGATTGTTTCGATATTGAAGGCATACAGAAAACACCGGATCGACTATCAAAAATACTGATGAACGTCTAAAGTACGCTTTTGTTGCACTTGTTTTATTGTGCAATCAGCATGCAATGAGATTTTTTATATTCTCACTACTAGCGTTTTTCCCGTTTCTTTCAGGGTACATATTTGACCGTGATGCCAGATGTTGCAAGTTAGGTTATAAACGTTATCAATTCAACGCCGTAAAACCCAAAAATACCTTATATTTACTCATCTCATCCCTACCAACCAATTATGCATAAATTCATCCAAATATAATACTTTATGCCACACCTGGCCATAAAGTGGGTTTTACCGCACGCTACGCGTACGGGAAAAGCCGCTTTTTGGCCAAGTCGCTTGCAGCTCGGGCCGCAAACATCTGCGATCGCGGCCTTTCTTTGTTTTACCACCCTAGTTGTGTAATGTACTATTCCTGTCATTGATCCTACTTTCTTTATAAATACACAATTAGGGCCGATACAGACGGACTGCAACCCAACTGCAACTCCCTACGATTTGTATGGGAACTGCATCACAACTGCACGCCGACGCGCCGTCGGCGTGCCTACACATACCTATATAATATCAAATCAAAACATTAAACAATCTTTTTTTGCAAAGCCTATACCGCGCAAAATGTACTAACAGGAGTGGTTCACTCCGCGATTTCGCCGCTCATGTACTAGTAGTTCCAAAATATATATATATATATATTGGTGTCCTTGATTGTACCAAATTTTGCCCCTCCTCCAGGGGGGCATAGCCAGCGACCAGAGAGTACACGTTATGCGATAGAGAGAGACGATCGGATGCGGTGCGTTCCGTCCGGTGGTCGGAGCCGAACGTCAGTTTTGTTAGAGAGAGAAACTTCTGTAGCATTATTACTTATTCTTCATTTCAAAGAACTTCCCTCATCCAAAAAATAAAGTAAGGTACCTCATAATTTGTAGGAGTTCACAAAAATTACTTCCAAGTCATTAAGATAACTGGAGTAGTAGGTACATATGTCTTATAGTAATAACCGATAACTATGATAAAATTTCAATCAGAATCTTATCACAACTGATAAGAAATACTACAAGAATAAGATTACTATTTGTTAAAGATTATGTTAATGCAGAAATCTTACATTTGCGCTTGATAGTCTCCTTGGCCTGTATTTTCAGTGCATTATGCATATTAGTTATTATGGCATTATTAATAGTGACAATGCTTATTGTATATTTGCATACACATGACATTCACCTTATGATCTGTGCTGTAGCATAGTTATTTGAAAATTTCAATCGTATTTTGCATGAAATTTGCAAACTGCATTATAATAAAGAATAAGAAAAACTAGGAAGAGAAATCATTTCATTATTTAATAATGTTAAAGTGTATCTCCATTACACTTAGAAATTAGCGAATAATTTATAAAGGTGGATTGGCTTTACTAAAGTTTTTGAACTGGATTTTGTAGAATTGTAAATATAAATGAAATCTGGTTTACAAACCCAGTTTAAATCACACCCATATAACACAGGTATTCATATTTCAATCAACTCCAAAAATAAGTTACTTTCAACTCAGTAGTTCAAAGAGTAAATATTTTTCATGGATTAAAATAAAACAATATGATATTTACTCATATCAACAACACTATTACCTGTTTATCACATAATTTTTATTGTTCTTTACACAAATGAAAAGTCATAACCATATTCAGACCATGGCAATACATACATTAAGAAATTTTTATGACTATTAAATCAATCCTCAACAAGCTAGCAGTTGTTTGGCGTTAAATAAATGCACAGGAGTAGCCGGAGCCAATCAGGATAACTTAGGGCCGATACACTGCGCAGTTGTGATGCAGTTCCCATACAAATCGTAGGGAGTTGCAGTTGGGTTGCAGTCCGTCTGTATCGGCCCTTATTCTTCTAAGGCTTTTGGATAAGGCTCTTACACAACTTAAAATAGGCTTGCCAGTTGAGATGGGATTATTTATTTATTTAAACTTAATAATATAATGCCTTAAGACATTCTCTACCAGTTCATTGGGTAAAACAGAGAATCTAGTTGGTGCAGGATTGTTTAAAGTCGAAATGACATTCAAGACACAAATCAATATTATAATCAATGTATTTGGATTCTGTTAATGATAAATTTATTCATTTATTAATTATTTGCTGTACTCTTTCAGAGCCCATTATACAGCTTATTTTGTAAAACCTTTTATAGTACATTGCAATAAATTAATATGGTTATGAATACACTGCTAACTAGTTGAATCCTCATTCATAGGGTAGGGACCGCTTTGTAAAAGTAATAAGAAAAATTAAAAAGCTTACCTGGTGGGCTATCAGTGAGTATGGTGATTCCGGTGGGGTCAACATGAGGCGGGAACGCCTCGTACATGTCGGCCTCCTCTTCAAGCACTGCCGACAACATCGCTGAGGGCATCCCGTCCACCGGCACTAACACTTCACTACACTACACCAGTCCTGGCTGCCCGGGACTCACACGCGTGAGCCCGCCCGAGCCATCCCCGCGACCGCAGCGCCTAAGTCAAATCCTGCTGCACCATCTTCAAATCTGGAACACGGAACGATTTTAAGTTCAGAGTCTAGAGATATCCAAGAGAATAAATCCACGTATGAGATTAGTAAATTTGTTTACTACTGAGACTCTTTTTGTCAAATTTGGCTGACCGAAATAAGCAGACCGGACCCCAGAACAGACAGCCTTTGACAAGACGCTCGCACAGACTGAGTTATCAACACTAATCAAATGATTACACCAGATAAGTGACTTCAACCGCTGATTCAGTTACCTAATTGATATAATTAAACCTTGTTTAGATCAGCTGATCACCGCGGCTGCCAGCACTTGACTTTTTGCTATTTTAAGACCAGGCAATTTCAATGTCAGCCAATGTAGACTTTTACTTGTGAAAGTTTTACTCACCGCAATCCTGATAGTAAATGGTGCGGTGGATGAGTGGTGACTCCGTAGTTACCGCTTTGGGAGCCTCGGCCGACTAAGACCGCTCTCGCGCTCCCTGCCCGACGCAATCTCGATTAGGATAATAGCCGAGACCGGTGCCCGACGCTTTGTCACTTAAACGAACCACACTGAACAGTCTGAACATCACTCGGCATCAATAACTGACCATACGCACTCATACATTGTATTAAAAGATCAATTTCACTGATAATATTCGCTAATTTCGAGTTGGTTACAGTGAAAGTCGTTTAAGTTTAATTAGTTATGATTATGTCTTGCGGCTGATATGTGGTTCGTATTCGATTTTTGCGGGGAAGTATGTTCGGTCGTCGATGTGAAATAACACGTCCGCGAATTGTGGAAACGCGAGTACTCGCTCGTCGCGCGGTCGTCGCTCGGAATGGCACAGACTATTCACGTAGACTGACAAGCTGTTTGTGCCTACAGACAGGCTAAGACTAAGAGATTGCACGTTGTCAAAAAACGTTTTAAATTAAAGTTATGTAATCTCATCTAACACTTATATATGAATAGATTACTTCATCCGAAGTATTTATAAAAATATATGTATTTTATTTATTTTGTTAATGTTGGGAACAGTTCGTACGTACGACATAACACTACCTTGGTGTGTTATAAAAATAAGTTGGTTGTTGTTATAATTTTTAATATTATTGTGTAATCAATTTACACCTTATATTATATTTGATGTAGGTCGTAAAAGTTATGGGTGTGTATTATTCTAATTTAAACAGTGATTGAAGAAAGACTTCTTTAAATACTGTTTCTATAAAATAAAATAAGTCATACAATCTTCAGAATCTTTAAGTTCAATGTATAAGCTGAATAACCTGGTTGTAGCACCCCTGCTATAATTATCTATGTAGATACTGTAGCTGACTGTACTAATCTAATTTCGTTCCATCTTATTAATCAAATTGAAATCTTAGCTGTTTTCTGATTATAAAACATCAGCTCCCTTTCGGAACTTATTAGCTGCTTTTATATCGCCAGTAAAAGCTGGAGTGTTAGACTAGACACATCGAGTGTTTTTTCAGTTGTTAGACTACGTACTCTAGAGAATCAGGTATTACGGTTTAGGATTACATTATCTGAATTTAACACAAACAGTCAAACATCATTAGAATAGGGAGTGACAGACCTACTATTCTATTCTATGATGCTTTAAATATTTACTTTAGCAAATAATTCATAATTTGTATTTGCCAGTCTGTTTAGATTTTTATAGTCTTTTGAGCAGGTAAAAGTGAAGTTTACTCTAAATCAAATAGAAATGGTTTTCTAAAGGAATTGACTCATTCTCTGAAATGATTTTTTGCGCTTAGCGACTGTATTCTTATTTACATATTTTACTCATTAAATAAATAATTCAACAAATGACAAGATATTTTGTTTACAATATGAATTGACCTTAATTTTCTGGAATCTGGCAACATACGCCCTATAGTTTCATGACAACGGGATAGATATATTTAGAATCCCGTATGAGGGAAAAGGATAACACTGAATTCAAGATAGTACCGTTTTACAATTTAAAAAGTAGCCTCTTAATTTACGTAGCTAATTATTGTTAAATATTTACTTAAATCAAACATCACGGGTATTTAATTGTTTAACAAAAGCTTTGTTTATATTACATTTTATTGATTGTTTGCTTTCAAATGTATACAGATAGATATAGCAACATTATTAAACCATAAACAATTAAGTTATGGAAATCCTACTATTTTGGTAGAAAATCGTTGATGACGAGTGCGATTCTTTAGCGAAAGCATAGATCAGATAAAGGTGGGTTTAGACCAAAAGAATTCTAACACATTGTGTGTACACACACAGAATTTGGTAGAGTGGGGTTAGAATGTGTTAGAATTCGTTTGGTCTAAACCCACCTTCATATAACCACAAGTCGCACTGTTGTTGTACTTCCAAATAAAAACAAATACCTTTGTGTTAGAGGTATAAAAACTCCAGCCTCTATGTTCTCATATGAGTTTTATATTGTCTGTTGTCTCTTATGTCAACCGCGCCGTGCTAGATATATTTGTAGCCCGTTCAAATATTAAATAATAAATTGCTGCTTAATACACGCGTAATACTTTTAGTTTATCACTTTGCTATCACAAGCTCTAGGGTAACTAACTATACGAGGTGTAAAATGAGGAAACAGAATGATTTTAACAGCGTATTTCTGAGGTCATAAGAAGCAAAAAATGTTATATGAACCCAGGTCGAAATATGTTTTTTTTTAATGTTTTCATACATAATAAACAAATTATGTTTTCTTCACCAGTAAAACATCACGTTAGGATAAAAATTTGACTTTTATGTCAACTTAGACGTGGCAGGCTCTCAACGTCGCAATCATAAGGGTGTTTTGTAATGGAGATTTCATTACAACTTTTTTAAACAAAAACGCAAATATCTCAAAAACCAAGCCGAATCCAGTAAACATTACACGACATTTTTAACTTCAAATATGGTCTGGAATACGCTGTTAAAATTATTTGGTTTCCTCATGTAACACCTTGTATAACTGCATTCCTTAGATGCAAAAGTGAATTTTAACTGCGATTTATAACAAAATACCAGCACCAGTTACTATAAAAAAGTACCTCTTGGCAAAAGGAAAATGCTTCGATTTGATCTCAGTAAAATGTCATACCTACTTAATTTCATGAAAAAAAAAACAATGGAGTAACAGAACAACATTAACTTTTACTGCTACATTTTTTCTTAAAACTTAGCAATATTTGTATTTAAACTGGCAGTGAAGACAATATGCCAATTAACTAATCAACTACAATTCACATCCTTTTGGATTCAATTATTGGTCTTAAAAAAAAGTAGTTGTCAGTTTATTTTTGTTCACCGATAATTCATTGACATGACTTTTTTGTTCAGAGAGCAAAATTAATACTATAGTTTATATTTTTTATAATATTCCTGTGCATCAAGCACACTTCTTAAAAAACGTTTTAGTCAACGTTATTATAGTGTGCAACTACGATAACTTTGCAGGTCGGAACATGGCAACACCTCCGTGTTAACGTCAAATTTCTATGACAATGTGACTTTTAAATGGAGGTGTTGCCATGTTCTGCTCTAGACATAAAAAAGTAATGCTATATCACATCATTTTTCCGAAAACGTAATATCACACTGAGACATTAAATCACGCCAAACATCATAGTCGATGACGATACGTAGCAGCGCGACCGCGCGCGAGGAGCAACATCACTGCTATCATCTTTATTACGCAGCGCGTGTTCCCTGGATTCTAAGGCGTCTTTTGAAACTATTACGCTTGCTTCACTCGGTCGCTCGCTCTCACTCGCGCTCGGGCAATGTTATTTTGAGTGATGTTTGGAGTGATGCTTTATTTCTCAAAGTGATGCGTAATGCAACATCACGCGTTCGAGTGATATCCCATTTGTGATATTACGCGCATTACTTACACATGTCTATTCTGCTCTGCAAAGTTATCGTAGTCGCACTCTATTTCTGCCGTCCTATGTCTAAAACTAGACTAACCTCTATGGAGTTGTATAGGGGTTAGTCCAGTTTTAGATATCGGACGGCAGATTTTAGGATTTCTTTTACAGCTTTTGTAGAATTGTTGATCCAGCCATGGCAACACACAAATTATCCGAGAACTGTCAGTGTCAATGTCACATTTATTTCGTCTTGTCACTTTTGTTGTTTGTGAAATAGTTGCGTACAGAACGAAATATATGCATACAACTACAATAATTCGCGTCGTTATCTCAAAAACAAAGCCAAAGTCAATGCGAAAATGCCGTCAACAAAGGCAGAGTCTCTAAAAGGTTTGTACCAATCAACATTTTAGAATATATTGACTGGCGCCTTTGTAGGGCTTCTAATAAACTGTTTAACTTGTTTTTAGAGACTGTGACGGTGTTAATAAATGCCATAGGAGATAAGGAGAACTCAGTCAACAATGTCGTTATTAAGTCCCTTACGAAGATAGCGAATACCTACCCGAATGAAGTGATTGAAATATTTTGTGACTATTATAAAAATACGAAACTCAGCGGGCCACATCTCGGGAATATCGTGAAGTGAGTACTAACCGACCATTTATTATGATGTATCGCCGTTATAACTCTCATAGATAGTGGTAATATTTATTGCTGGTTGTGTAATCCCACTTGGAATGTTTTTGCATTCATTTTATGCTATTTCCATAGAAGCTGTAAGTCAATACATAACTAACTGAAATTGTTCGTGAAGCCTATGTTTATTAGAGTTTTACTCTAGTAACTGATTCTTTTAACTTAATATTTATTTTCATGATACAGTTATGCCAATAAAGTATAAAAAAAATCTTTATTAATGTTATCAAATTGTATACATAAGAGGTCTGTGGAATACCCATCCTGGAGTACTAGATTTCTCTTCTTTTTACCATATTTTACCATACTCTGTTTATTTATTTGTATTATTTAACGTAATAAAATAGTTTACACTTAAAAAAAAAAATTGTATATATATGCATAGTGAATACAGTCTAATTTAATTTATTGTTGACATTAGGTGCACTTTCATGTAACAGCTTGACCTTTAGCAAACAACATTTTTAAAGACTTCCAGACATAGTCTCTTTTTATTTTATTTCCTAATTCATTCTGGACTAGTGACCCTTTTATGTCATCTTCTTTTGCTGTGGTTTATTCAGTTTCCCACTTTTGGTGTTTGTTAAATCCCAACATATGATAATAGACTTGTGGAACTATGAGTAAACTTGCATTTTGTAGAGTCCTGGAACAAACATGCGTGAACCAAGTGAAGAGACTGGACAATGCCATCGCAGAGGAGCTGACAAGCTCCATGCTCCTCGCGATGACAGAGAGTTCGGAGCAGGAGCCTGCAGTGCAGATGGGAGCCTCCGCTGTGCTTGTTGCAGTGGGACATGAGCATTTGGATTTGGTATGTTTCACAATCCGAAACTATACTCGTATTTTAATTATTGTCTTAATTTTTAAATGGGCTATGTATGCACGGTGTTGTGTCAAACATAGTGGAATGTATTGAGTAATGGTGTCCGTCAAGATAGCGGACACCGTAAAGATATTCAGAATCTGATGCAGCCAATAAATAGTACCCAAATAGTACCAACGAAATACCTAGGTGAAAAAAATAGTACCCTTAAACTTTTCGAAATATAAGGCCTGTTCACGGTGTACGCTGCCGGGCGTCAAGCTGGCGTACACCGTTTATATCTCTGGAACGGCTTTGTTTTTGGAAACGCATTATATCTCAAAAAATAGTACCCAAATAGTACCCTAGGGCCCTAAAATTTCATTTCTCTAGATATCTATTATTTTTCAATGTTTCTTTTCAATTAATTTAAATTTTTGGAACAGTTTAATTCCACAGTGATATTGCTATTTATTTATTTAAGTTCTAACATTTATACACATTAGTGAACTTTACTACCAATTACTTAACTGTGGACATTGTTATAACATTCATCATCATCATTGACATGAAATAAATGGAATTAAATTAAATTAATCTGATATGTTCCTCAGAAATTAAATGATATTTATGTCACTTAAGTTATTTATTACTTAACCACTGAATACCATGATGGCAGGAAAACCACAACTTTATACCAGAGTTTTATGATAAGGTTTTATTAAATCCAATTGTCCAACAACTATTAAAATTCAATACATTTATAACAGTCAAAGATTTATTAAGAGTTAGTTACTGAACATAACTAACTAACTGCTCCCCCCCCTTGCCCATACCTAGCTCTACGCCCATGAACATAAAGCAAAACTATATAAGGCACTAGCTTATCCTCGCGAATTTTCATAGACTCATTAATCATCCTAAGGCATGTTTGCTAAAAAGAGCATTAAAAAAATCCATTTACAAAAAAAATCCATTTAATTCCGTTTTATTGTGAAGTTTTCTGGCAATTTTATGTCATTTCTACGTAGAATTACGTACCTACGTAGAAGTTTTATCAGTTGTGGGTTCAATTTCATGCACGATAACGCCTACTCTCACTGTGGATTCATTGTCAGCGACTAACAGGGAGAGCTCAGGATTCCTGTTCTGCATTGGTCAGCAAGAAATCTGTCCTGAACCCCATCGAGCACCTCTAGAATGAACTGAAACAACAAGTACGGTCACGGGAACCCGCCCCAACTAACGTTTAAGTACTTCGAGGGAAGTTGCGATAGTGAGGGAAAAATCCTCAAGAAAGTATCGACAAAGAATAATTCCTTGCTTATTCTCTTCAGGTGTAATCTTTAACAAGTCTGGATAGCGATTAAGACACGATATACCAATACAAACTTGTTTAAACGTGTGGAATGGGACAGAATTAATGATCCCTGTAGCGCGTATTTCTACCACTTTTCTTTAGAACCCGTCATTTTCATAAATTACGAGTTTTCATGATATGAAATGACTGTTAATTGAAAGAGCATTAAACAAGCTTTCAATCGATAGCAATATTAATAGGGTACATTAAATAAGTTACTTGTCGCTGATTTTCGTAGATGTACGATTTTTTTGACGCCGAGTGTATGTGTGAGTCTAAAGTCATTTATGACAAATATGTATTAAGTTTGAGAAGACGCAGTTTTAAAAAGGTTGCGTATCGTTTGAAAGACAAAACATTGTGATTGGTTACAAACCTCCAGTGGCGTGGCGTTGAAGAAATCCTTGGGCAAGCCGGAGCAGTTTTGGCTTCAATTTTCTTTAGAGCACTAGAATTAAGTGCTGAACTGTCTAATATTAGGCAAGCGGATGGGAATCAAGTTCTATGGACGCCACGCCACTAAAACTTACTGACGTGTGAAATTCATTTGATGCTATCAAGGACCATTAAAACAAGAGGACTGTCATTCTCCATACTTTGGATTGTAACCCGACCGCTAGAGGATTACTAGATGGCGCTAAAAAACTAATCATTTAACGATGTTATAATTGAACAATAGTACATTACATAACTAGGGTGGTAATACAAAGAAAGGCCGAGATCGCAGAAGTTTGCGGCCCGAGCTGCAAGCGACGGACGTAAATATGCGATCGAGGGCTTTCTTTATTACCTCCTGTGTTGTGTACATCATTTTATGTCTACACTTGGCCAGAAAGCGGCTTTTTCCGTACGCGCAGCGTGCCGAAAGTCCCTTTATGGCCAGGTGTGGTATAAAGAAACATAGTATAGTAACAATTAGTTCGTAAACAGCTAATAATAAATAAATTCTAACATTTAAATACTGTGTCACGTTTGCAAAGTTGAATAATTGTAAATAATATAATTCTTTTACTAAGCTTATATATAGATGGCGTTGTAAATTCGGGGATCAGCTTTTTGTATGGAGAATGACAGTCCTCTTGTTTTAATGGTCCTTGGATGCTATAGTTTTTAGGGTTCCGTACCAAAATGGTAAAAAAGGAACCCTTATGGTGCGACTCTGTCTGTCTGTCTGTCTGTCTGTCTGTCTGTCTGTCTGTCTGTCTGTCTGTCTGTCCGTCTGTCACAGCCAGATATCTCAGGAACTACTGATGCTATCGATTTGAAATTTGGAATAGTGTTAAAAGTAGCTAACCCGAGCCTATTGGACATAAAAAATATATTGTACCTTTTTTACTTTTTTTTTAAAAGGCTCCGTAATGGGAGTTTGAACATTGAAAGTAGGGCTATTATATTGAGTGGGGTATCAAATGAAAGGGCTTAATTTGTAGATTAAAACACCATTTTTATTTTTTTTTCTTAAATAAGTAGTTTTTGATTTATACATTTTTATGTACCATTCCCCCCCTATTATCTCCGAAGTTACTGATCAGAAAAATGTGTCATAATTACTAATTATAAATATCAACCTGAATATTACAGGAAAAATAGAACGGTCTTGCTAACTTTAATACCTTTTTAGAAATTTACAAAACTTGAAATCCCTAGCGGCGAGTAGCAAAACTAAGCGATGGCATGTTTCACGCTAGGGGATTTCCGGGCAAAACTAGATGGCGCTAAAACACTAAACATTTAACGATGTTATAATTGAACAAAGAAACATGGTATAGTAACAATTAGTTCGTAAACAGCTAATAATAAATAAATTTAAATACATTTAAATACTGTGTCACGTTTGCAAAGTTAAATAATTGTAAATAATATTATAATTATTTTACCAAGCTTATACATAGATGGCGTTGTAAATTCGGGGAACAGCTTTTTGTATGGAGAATGACAGTCCTCTTGATTTAATGGTCCTTGCTATTAAATAGAATCATTACACGTCAGGTTCTAAATATTACAGGGAAAATATAACTGTTTTCCTAACTTGCACTGTTTTTTAGAAATTTGCAAAAATCATAACATGTACTTATTTGCTTCTACTAAACAAATCGACATACAGTTTTTCTTGAACTATTCGCGTATCTACTTATGAGTTTGTACGGAACCCTCGGTGCGCGAGTCCGACTCGCACTTGACCGGTTTTTTAAGACTAAGTACTAGCTCCGCCCTTTTGGTACGCCTTTTGGTCTGGTTTCGTGGGGCCGATTTTAAGCATCAGTTACGCTTCCATACTTATTATATTTCGATGTATAGCACCAAAGAATAAATACTCAAATAAAAAGTTTAGTTTATTTGTAGCATAGCTTAACTGTATGATATCATAAAACATTTAACTTTCATACTTGTATGATTACCAGATGTACGTAACAGTACACCTCAGATAACGAGTTTAGCGAAAGAACATGTGCACATGATTATGTAAATAAGGTCGCTCCATTGTTGCTGCTCGCCGGCACATGAATCATAGTGTAAATAATCACTTATCTGCCATACTGGTTTTACTTCACGCGCTACATTACGCACGTATGCAATTTTTTTACATTTATTATCAAACCGCGATTAGAATACTATTCCGAAGTATCGTTAGCACAAAATTACATACAATTAATAAATATAATTGTAAGTCAATCTATGATATCTTCATAGTTTATTTTATTTTATTTATTTTTTAATTTATTGTAATGGGAAACAAACAGCATACAATTACACTTAATACAGAAGCCAAAACAGTTTCCACAACACACAACACACGTACACAACACACTAAGCATTTATAGATAATAGACTTACAACGTATGCTTCAGCATAATTATTCACTACACATTACAACTCTACGTATTCTTGGTAAAAATCTGGCATTGGCACCAGTGCCGAGATTTTTTCCTGCTGGTCCGTTGCTCGTTCCCGCTGGTCCGTTGGTCACTTTGAGCAGTCAGCGAAACTTCAAGGTGTTGTCCAGGAAACGAGGAGATTCTTTGTATGGAGACCTCGGAATAATTCCTCTGTCGCTGAAACTTTGCAGTGTGATAAAGTAGGGTATAAAGCATACGTTTGACAAATTATCTAGGATTTTTGATATTTCGAAGTTAGGTATTTCTGCCAAAACATGAAAATCGCTTATAACTGCTTGTGGAAAATTCCTCCGTCCGAAATTCCATCGGTATATGATATTATATATTAATAAGAGTATATATTATCATTATCTAGGAAAATTTCGATTTCGAATAGGTAGAAATTTTAAAATACCTATTTTGCATCATAACTTCTTCAGGAAAATTGCTCCGTCAATATTTATTTTTTTATATGCCCTAAATTCTTTAAATATATCCATTTTCACAATTATCTAGGAAATTTTCCTCATCGATCACACCTTTACAGATTTTCGGCAATAACTCATGGAGAAAAATTGCTCCGTCAATTTTTATTTTTTTATATGCCCTAAATCCTTTAAATATATCGCTTTTCACAATTATCTAGGAAATTCTCCTTATCGATCACACCTTACAGATTTTCCGCAATAACTCACTGGGAAAAACTCCTCCGTCCATTTGTATGAAATTAACTTATTAGACACAGAACATAAAAATATAATATAATTGTGTATTATCCAGTAAATTTTCGCCCTTAAACATTAACTTTCGAATATTGCAATATAATGAACAATATTTAAAAAGCACGCTTTCAAACAACACCGAGCGCGTAGTGCGGGAGTGGGGTAACCCCGCCCGCACCGTCAAGTTTTCCGTGCCCATTGAGTTATTATGTATACTAGAGTGGGCACCTCAACTTGATTTCTTGTAAAACCTGTTTGAGCCGATCGGCACAAACACGCTTAGTCTGTGCCGGACGGCTGCGGTAGCTGGACGCATTGGAGTGAAAAATAATTACGTCTAAATATGCCGTCATGTGTAGTGAGGTACTGTACAAACTGCTCAGGAAAATCAAATAAAAGTCAAGGAGTGACTTTTCACACGTAAGTTTACTGCATTTTCGTTTAATCACGCTTAATTTAATAATTTTTGAATCAATTTAAACTCGGCAGTCGCGCCATGTGGTGGCGGCCATGTTTTGTTGAAATCAAAGAGTAAAAAAAAAGGTTTACACAGACGTGACAATATCGAGGTGTTATGTTAATATAGATAATGAAATTATTTTGAAGTTCCCTATCGGATATTAAATTTAATATTATTCGATTTTTTTTTTTATTATATTATGGGACAATCTTACACAAATCGACCTAGTCTCACAGTAAGCTCAATAAGGCTTCTGTTGTTGGTCCTAGGCGACGACATATACAGGGTGTCCCTAAACTATGAAGGGAAAGTACCTCAAATATGCGCACATGATGATGACATATGAAGCGGGGGAGGGGTAGCTGTCAAATTGACGTGTTTACATCAGCTGTGTTTATTTAAATAGATAAATAATGTTTAAAAGGCAAATAGAAGCCTAAAGTTGTGTAAAAAACTTACTGTAGGTTATCAGTGGCATAGTGAGAACATTTTGGACATCCTGGTGAGCAGCATTTGTTAATAACATCCAAAACCATATCCAGAGAATAACGGTACTTTAAAAAACTCCACTCACACATGAATACATTTTAAAATAACAGATTTTATGCATATAATTAAAGTAGAAAAACAGCGGTAACTAACAGCTGAGTTTGGCAGCCGTGAACAACTAGACACTGACAGCTGACAATTACAAGGTTACGTTCGAAAACTGATACACTAAATCGCTGTATTCTATAACTCCGACTGAAGGGTCGTTCCAAAACGTCACGTACATTCATACTTCAAGCAAAAAATGTACCATTATGCAAAACCATTAGTATAGATAAATATAAATATACAAATATAATATATACTGATAAATAGTAATAATTAAAACATTTGACGGCGAAACAAAACGGAATCATGATTACTCGCAAAATGGCACTACAACAAAATCTATGCAAGGCCCAAGAGGAACTAAGGGAACAAAAGGCCCTATGTGATAGATTATTAGCTGAACGAGATGAAAATGAGGCAGAAATTAAATTAGTTGTGTCGCGTAATTCTACATTAAAGCGACAACTCGTTGAGATGTCTGATCATTTAGCGGAGACTCAAGCGCAGCGAGACTCTTTACAGTTAATTGTAGACAATTTTCAAGAATGCCAAATTATACACGAGGATGTTCTTGAAAAAAATTGCTTTCTCCAACAACAGCTTTCGGAGGCTAGAGATGAAATCATGGTCCTAAGTCAACACAAAGAGCGCACAGAGAGTGAATGGATTCACACTATATCATTATCTGATGAACTGTCACTACTTCCCGCACCGTGTCGTTCTACTAGCATAGGTATCATTGAAAAGAAAAGCGACGTCCAGCTTTACAATAAAAAACAATTCAAGAAATATATGAGGTTGAAAAAACTAATTAGATATAGATCTCGGATAAATAATAATATAAGAATTGGAAAAAAATATGCTGTTATGAGAAATCAATCACGGGGAATGAAAGCGAAAATATTAAAACAAGAATTAGAGCTACAGAATATGACAGCTAAACTAAACTCTGCCAATGAACAGATCGAAGAACTAACGATTGCCACGGCAGAACTTACTCAATTGAGTCAACAAAACCGAGAATTGACCCAGTGGTTCTTGGATAATCACCAAGAAACTGAATCTAACGATAAAGAGACCCAAAACTTATTGACTTTGTCGGCGCCGAGCGGAGACGCGAATGAAATCGTTACTGGTTCAACAGAACTGGCGGTGGATGGTGTGAACTCACCACGCCTCAATGTTACAAGTGTACTCAAACGTCACCGTAAGGCTCGATCTCGTCGCGCCCGTGACGCGCGCCGCCGTCAACAGCAAGCGAACATTGGCCCCGTTGGTTCTATCTCGCCGTTATCATCCACCCCCGTTCCCGCAGTGCCCCTGCTCAACACCAGCCTACCCGAGGAACAAGTCACGCCTCGGCCGTTAACTACTGGTTCCGATTCTACGAGCGGCGAGATCCCAGCTGTAACCGCTTCAACTGCAGCGGGATCAGGACTTGCTCCTCTACCTCAACCAACAAAGTCCAGAAAGACTGTCGTTTTTTCAGATGAAATAGGTGTAGGATTTGGACCGATGTTAGACATGTGTCTTCAACAAAAAAAGGTTAATATGTGTTACCCGGGACTTTCGTTTAATAAAATTGTAAATAAAATAAAATCGTCAGACGTTGATGAACTCACCACTGTCGTTATAATGGCCGGCAGTCACGTCGATGTCACAAAAACATCACTAGACGCTAACATACAATCTTTACTTGACATACAAAGTGAAACGAAATGCAAAATTATTTTATGTACGTTCCCATATTGTTCAAATATGAGTGAGAACCACAATCAATGTATATACAGAATGAATTTATTTATGCACAATGCGACTTACAGATATCGTGATAGAATTTTATTATTTGACATTAACAAGTTTATTAAGAAATTTACACTAACAGAATGTTCTACAGGGTGATTGGAAATTCGACCTATCCCTTGAAAGGGGTTATTCTAGAGCTTATTTGCAATGATTTAAGTCCAATCAACCGGGGGTCAAAACTCAATGGTTATCAAGTTATTTGACTTTTAACTTATTTTTTTTTAAAACCCGCCTTTCGATCTAAAACTGCTTATTGTGAAAAAACTACTTAAATTAGTAATGAAAAAGAGCCATCATCTAATAGCCAATAAATGGTTGATTACGAAAAATCTAAAAAACATGCCAAAACCTTTGAAAATGTCACCAATAAAAGAATTTAAAGTCAAAAGTTTTAGGATTTTGTTCAAAATTTTGTAATTCTTTGAGGCATTACTTAAAAAAAAAATTACGACACTTCGCGTAAAAATTACTAAAATTAGTTCCTCAGTTCATAAGCTTTCTAAAAAGGTAGAATTGTTGACATTTTTTGCATAACTTTTTAAAATAACATTAATAATAAGAGAGGTGGTAGAGAATTTCGCCTAGCGTACCGGACCCTTAATCAGTTTGTTTGTGTCGCTTTAGTTTCTCCGTGGGCTTTGTTTGTCTTCGGTTTCTTATTTTATCTCATCTTCTTAGGTTAGAAGTCACTAAAAGTAACCTTCCGTGATATTTCGGTTAGTAGTTTATCTGTAAGTTCCCGGTTGCCTTAAGTTTGCACCTGGTTTCCTTGGTGTAACTTACAAATTAGGTGCAAACTTAACGCAACCGGGAACTGATTGATAAATTACTTATTGAAATATCACCGAAGGCAACTTTTAGTGATTCCAATCCTAAGAAGATGAAATAAAATAAAAAACCGAAGCCAAACAAAACCAACGGATAAACTAAAGTGACACAAACAAACTGATTAAGGGTCCGGTACGCTAGGTGATATTCCCTACCCCCTCTCTTATTATTAATGTTATTTTAAAAAGTTATACAAAAAATGTCAACAATTCTACCTTTTTAGAAAGCTTATGAACTGAGGAATTAATTTTAGTAATTTTTACGCGAAGTGTCGTAATTTTTTTTTAAGTAATGCCTCAAAGAATTACAAAATTTTGAACAAAATCCAAAAACTTTTGACTTTAAATTCTTTTATTGGTAACATTTTCAAAGGTTTTGGCATGTTTTTGGATTTTTCGTAATCAACCATTTATTGGCTATTAGATGATGGCTCTTTTTTGTTCCTAATTTAAGTAGTTTTTTCACAATTAGCAGTTTTAGATCGAAAGGCGGGTTTTAAAAAAAATAAGTTAAAAGTCAAATAACTTGATAACCATTGAGTTTTGACCCCCGGTTGATTGGACTTAAATCATTGCAAATAAGCTCTAGAATAACCCCTTTCAAGGAATAGGTCGAATTTCCAATCACCCTGTATGTACCTCTCAAAAATGGCAAAACGTTGTATTGCTAGGCTAGTTGCGCATAATGTAGTTGACTCATGTATAGATAATATAGAGCATAGATATAGTGAAAATAAAATTGATACTACTACTAATACTTTTTTACAATAAGGGAATCGACAAAGGAAAAGGCTGCGAAATTAATGGACAAACAAGTCACAGACAAATATGTAGACAAGCAGTCCCATTCCGGCGGAAATAGCCATAAAAATCGTTCTATAGTAAGGGAAAAACCAAGCATTATTAAATTAGTTCATCAAAATATTCAAGGCATGGCCTCGAAAAAGTTAGAAATAGAATTATGTCTCGATGAATTTCAGTACGATGTGGTCTGTTTAACAGAACACTGGCAAAAAGATTACGAACTAGCTACATTAAACTATGATAATTACTGTTTGACCAGTACGTTTTGTCGACGGACTGCTATACATGGTGGCTCACTTATATTATTACGTAAGAATATTAAATTTAAGTCGCGTAATGATATAGTAGGAATGTCGATTGAACGTGAAATTGAATTATCTTGTGTGGAGCTGGAAGAACACATCATAGTCAGTGTGTACAGGCCCCCAAACACACAAAATTTTGGTACTTTTGAATCAACTATGGAAGATGTACTTACTGTAATTTGTAGATGCAATAAAAACATTTTGGTATGTGGCGACTTTAATGTAAACATTTTAGATGAGAATAACGTATTATGTAGTAAACTGTTAAATTTGTTTAGATCATTTAATTTGAAGAATGTTTTCCATGCACCTACCAGGGTAACATCCTCCACGTCCTCATGTCTTGACAACATATTCACTAATTGCGAGGTTTCAGCTCAAAAAATAGTAAAGAACATGAGTTCTGACCATTTTGGTCAAGAAATCATACTCCCCTATAAGGCAATAACTAGCACTGATTTCGAAATTAAAACACGCCCAATAACACAGAATCGCTTACAGCAATTTAATGATATGGTATATCAGCAGCTGTCACATCATGATACAACAGTATCTAATTGTACGGGCAATAAACTATATGCGGATATGTTTTCAAAACTAATTACAGAATTTGATAAACTTTTTCCAGTTAGAATAAGAAGAGTTAAAGAAAAGTTTAGGTTTAGTGACTGGGCGACTCCTTGCATTCGTAAAAGCCGAAATAAAATGTTTGAATTATACGACTTGAGGAATTCAATTCAAACTGAGACTTTTAGTGAATATGTCAGAAGGTATTCAAAAATATTTAAGAGAGTATGTTGGGCTGCTAAAAGCAATTTTATTAGTAATAAGATTAAAGCAGCTGACGATAAAATTAAAACGATTTGGAAGATTATTAAAAAAGAGACTGGTAAAATGAGGTCTTCAAATGGTGAATTTGTATTACACACTTCTAATGGCATAATCAGTTCCGACTTAGATGTAGCTCAAGAATTCGAAACTTTTTTCACCAATATCCCAATTAAGACTACTGAAGCACTTGATTCGTCCCCCAGTAAGGCTGAAGCTTTACTTAGTGAACATGTACAGCAATGTGACACTAAATTTGAATTTGCGCACATTGACTCGGAACGGATTGTTAAGGCATTTAAACAACTAAAAATCAAATCTACAGAGGATTTGTGGGGGATGTCCGTGAAGGTATGCTCTGCAATCATAGTCACACTTGCACCTCACATGGCTGAAATATTTAATAAGTGTATAGACGAAGGCAAATTTCCGGACCTTATGAAGGAAAGTAAAATAGTACCTTTGTTTAAAGCTGGCGACAGCAAGGACCCTAGTAATTATAGACCTGTTTTGGTTTTGCCAGTACTCAGCAAAATTTTTGAGAAAGTGGTTATGGAGCAACTGCGCCGCCATTTTAATGTGAATACATTGTTTCATCCCCAAGAATTGGCTTTACAAGAGGGCGATCTACCACGGACGCAGGAATAAATTTGATTAAGTACATCTTTGAGGCATGGGAAAGAAATCAAGATGCAATTGGCATTTTCTGTGATTTGTCGAAAGCCTTTGACTGCGTTGATCACTTAACATTACTAGCCAAGTTAAGTCATTATGGAATAAAAGGAAAGGCTCTAGACTTATTTCAGTCATATTTATCTGGAAGAGTGCAAAAAGTGCTTGTAAATGGAAATAGGTCAGCAGGGTCACAGGTTAGGATGGGTGTTCCTCAGGGATCTATCCTGGGCCCTCTCCTATTTCTTATTTATATCAATGATCTTCCTTTTATGGCGGAACATTTAACTAATATTGTGCTTTTCGCGGACGACACATCACTCATTTTTAAAATTAAAAGATCATCTCAGAATGTAGCCAATATAAACCATGCACTTCAACAGACTCATGAATGGTTCACTGCTAACAACTTAGTACTTAACGCAAAGAAAACGAAGTGTATTCATTTTAAACTACCAAATGTCAAGCATTGCATACAAGGGCTAAAAATTAATAACGACGAGTTAGAGGTCACCGATAGAACAGTTTTATTGGGGATAACGATTGACTCCAAGCTCCAATGGGGTGCGCATGTTGCATCACTCTCAAAAAAATTAAGTTCGGCTGCGTACGCTGTAAAGACAATTAAACAACTAACCGATGTAGCTACTGCAAGGCTTGTCTATTTTTCTTACTTTCATAGTGTCCTGTGTTACGGAATATTATTGTGGGGCAGAGCTGCCGACATTGATGCCATTTTTATTTTACAGAAACGAGCTATCCGCGCTATATATGGATTAAAAACCCGTGATTCCCTCAGAGAGTTGTTTAAAACAATTAATGTATTAACTGTGCCTAGTCAATATATTTATGAAAACATTATGTACGTTAGAAAAAACTTGACACTATTTCGTAGGCAATGTGACATACACAACTTTAATACAAGAAACAAAAATAAATTGGTATCAGTACAAACTAGATTAAGGAAAGTCCAAAAATCATTTGTGGTGATCTGTACACGCTGCTACAATAAATTACCAGACCACATTGTGAACATGGCTGAAAATAAATTTAAGGCCACTGTAAAACAAACCTTACAAACGAAGGCCTACTATAAAATAGACGAATACTTCACAGACGAAGACATATGGTCAGATGTGCCAACACCAGCGAAGCATGCCATTTCAACTTTTTAGTTTTTAGTTTAATTATCCATTTAGAATTTCAGAATAATATGTAATAAGCTTGACCTTCAAAAAGTAATGTAATCAAAGAATAATATAGAAAAAAGTTTAAAAAAAGCTTTTATTTATCAAATTGCCTACAAATTACAATTCAAATGACTTTGTTAATCATAATTTCATAAAAGTTTAGTTGTATTATATGTACAGGTATAATTTTTTCTAAATGAACTAAGAAGAAGAGAATAAACTTTAAATTAAATCAAATCACAAGATTTACATGATATAAAAAGCTTGTCGCGAGATTCCTTAGAATTACTCATATCGAGCTCATGATCATATCGATAGGTACATATTGTATTCATGCATAAAGCTTCTATATCATATAAATCATGTGATTTGATTTAATTTAAAGTTTATTTTCTTCTATTTAGGTCATTTAAATAAAAAAAATCAAGGGGGGCGGGAGGGTCGTGTCGTCGTCGTCGGTACGAAGAACGATGATGAGCTGCGAGCGGGTATGCGGGCGGGGCGACGCGGCGTCGGCGGTGCGGCGGCGGTGGCCTTGTAGGCTTGTAGTTCTTCTCCACTCCCCGCAGTCCTCCCGCACCCCGCGCTCGGTGCTGTTCGAAAGCGCGCTTTTTAAAAATAGTTTATTATATCTGTACTGATAATACACAATTATTTTGATGTTCTGTGTCTAATAAGTTAATAAAAATGGACGGAGGAATTTTTCCCAGTGAGTTATTGCCGAAAATCTGTAAGGTGTGATCGATAAGGAGAATTTCCTAGATAATTGTGAAAAGCGATATCTTTAAATAATTTAGGGCATATAAAAAATTAAAAATTGACGGAGCAATTTTTCCCAGTGAGTTATTGCGGAAAATCTGTAAGGTGTGATCGATAAGGAGAATTTCCTAGATAATTGTGAAAAGCGATATATTTAAAGGATTTAGGGCATATAAAAAAATAAAAATTGACGGAGCAATTTTCCCCCATGAGTTATTGCCGAAAATCTGTAAAGGTGTGATCGATGAGGAAAATTTCCTAGATAATTGTGAAAATGGATATATTTAAAGGATTTAGGGCATATAAAAAAATAAATATTGACGGAGCAATTTTCCTGAAGAAGTTATGATGCAAAATAGGTATTTTAAAATTTCTACCTATTCGAAATCGAAATTTTCCTAGATAATGATAATATATACTCTTATTAATATATAATATCATATACCGATGGAATTTCGGACGGAGGAATTTTCCACAAGCAGTTATAAGCGATTTTCATGTTTTGGCAGAAATACCTAACTTCGAAATATCAAAAATCCTAGATAATTTGTCAAACGTATGCTTTATACCCTACTTTATCACACTGCAAAGTTTCAGTGACAGAGGAATTATTCCGAGGTGAAATGCTTCATTAATCGGACTAGTGGTCCGGGCCAAGCGACCTGGTTCGATCGCAGGCGCTTCGGCACCCACCCGGTCCGATTTTTGCAACAGTCAATAAGACTTGCTAGTTAGTCAGCTTCCAAAAAAAGGCCATATTTTATGACGTTTTCTCTCCGCAGGTACTCCGGTCTCTGATAAACCAGCTGCCCGCCTCATCAGCTCCGCATTACACGATAGCGCACACTATAGGCACGCTGGCGGCCGTGAACACACGGGACGTAGTGCCCCACGTCAAGGAGGTGAGAACTTGTGTTTTATGGCTGTAGCAAGAGGATTGTTCACAATTTGAAATACGTTATAAATAACCCTCTTTATTGCCTCACTGTAATCGGATAAAACGTGCGATGATTTAGAGATTTTTAGCTATACTTAGTGTAGTGGTTGCAAAGTCAACTGTTTTGGCGATATGGCTGTAACCCCCTTAAGATGATTGTATCACATATTAAAAAATCATAAAACGATTATGACGACCGCTTTAGCTTAGTTGGTAGTGACCCTGCCTACGAAGCAGGAGGTCCCGGGTTCGAATCCCGGTAAGGGCATTTATTTGTGTGATGAGCACGAATATTTGTTCCTGAGTCATGGATGTTTTCTATGTATTTAAGTATTTGTATCTATTAAATATATCGTCGTCTAGTATCCATAACACAAGCCTTATTGAGCTTACTATGGGGCTAGTTCGATTTGTGTAAGATTTGTCCCCTAATATTTATATTTATTAATATTTATTCCATTTAAAGACCTCAATTTTTGTCCTTAAATGATAGTACATTACACAACTAGGGTGGTAAAACAAAGAAAGGCCGAAATCGCAGATGTTTGCGGCCCGACCTGCAAGCGAGGGACGTAAATATGCGATCGAGGACTTTATTACCTCCCGTGTTGTGTACATAATTTTATGTAATTGTTGACGCCCACGACTATCTTTAGGCTGTAGGTTAAGACTGGTCCTTAGTTACGATATGTATAAATACATAAATAAATATGGGCCAGGTGCTGTCGCGGATGCTGCCGCTGCTGCCCCTGCTGCGGCACAACGCGGGCAAGCAGGCCTTCGCTTACGGTCAGTACAGTTTTCCTGGGTAGGATAACAATTATGAATGAAAGGACTTGACTGAACCATTTGCAGATATCTTTGAATCAAAAACTTTGTAAGGAAGGACAGTGAAAAATTATCAACTTAACATCAAACACTTCTTTTTTAATTGACAACATTTCATTTTAAGAACACTTTAAAATGTATATACGATTCGAAAGCATTTTGTCTCCTGAACAATACACTATTTTTATAATTTTTTGATATCGCTTAATATAAAAAATACAAATTAATAAAACATATGTTCTCATTTTACCAGTTCTACGGCACAATAGATGAAATGCCAGTGCCTTTTGCTACAGAAAAAAATAAGCTGTCACAATTTTGAATTTGACATTGTCAATGCATACTGTCACATCGCTTACTTTTTTTCGATCGCGATAAGACTAAAGTAATGGTTTATTCTACCGTAGAACTGTAGTTACGCCCTTTTAGAATAAGTAAATATTAATATATTCATTATAAATTAATTACAAATCCTGGTGAAACCAATAAACTATCAGCGTATTCGTCTTTTCAAACCAAATACAGAGATCCAATAAAAATAAAGGCTCAAAAAATGAAAGGTTGTCAATTCAAATAAATAAGAATCTCATATGTGTTCAAATATGTAGACTACAAAGAGTCCGTAAGTTTTTAATTTGAAGTTACCTTCAAATTTTGTTTTAAAGTTACTTATTTACTGTTTTAGATGTACATTTCTTATGCTGTTTTCTTTTAGTGTGCAATATTGTATCGCATGTTTCCTTCCACAGCGTTCGGCCACTTCGCCGTGGCAGTCTCGGAGCAAATCGGCGACAACGTCGAAAACGACAACATAACCTCCATCAAAGATAACTTCGTCACTGAATTCACCCTCATTTTCGACGTCTTGTACAACCAATGGCTGGCTTCCAACGAACCCAGAGTCACCGAGTCCGTCTTAGAGGCTTTAGGTCCTATCACGAGACTCATATCTGAACGACAGTTCAACGATACAGTGAATAAATTCATGCTTTCATTGCTAAGTCTGTACCGAAGACCCCAGTTGAATTTGTACTACGTCAGTCAGTGTATATCGTATCTGCTGACGCCTTCGGCTCTCAACCCGAAGCTAACGTTGAACGATAGCGTTATCAGCTCCATAAACCATGTTCTCTTCAATTTGGTTCTGTTGGAACCGGATTACGACCAGCCCCATACAGTGAAGAACCATTTCGAGGTGCTGCGATGCTTCGATCATATGACCACGCAGTTCTCAGACCAAACCGTCGAAGGTTTACTCCACCAATGTAAAAATAACCAGGAAAAGGATCGGATGAAAGCGGTTATAGTTTTGACTCATCTGATAACCTCTTCTCAGATCTTCATCGACAGATACGCTGCAAAGTTCATAGTTTTGCTAAAAATCATGATAGCCAATGAGCAAGGTCTCAAAATTAAGAAGTTACTCGTCAAGGCTATCGTTGGATTGGTTTATAGGAACTGTATAGCCGTGGCGGAGGACTTTGCGATGGTTGAGTTCATAATAAAGCACTGCGGTTTTGAACCAGTTGGGATCGTTCCGAAACACGAAGTCGTAGACTTGCACGATACTTGTAAAAGTTCCCTTGTGCTCATGTGCAATACTGTCACCAGCGTCAGAACGCAGCTTCGGAATTTACTGCTCAACGCCTTAACGGTTGAGGAGTTCACTCCTTCCATGTCAACCGTCAGTCATTGTCTGACGTCTCTGCTCCAGAACAATTCGGACGTCATTGCCGATGACCATAATGAAAAGGCAGTGGAGCTCAACTGCTCACCGGACCTCGTTTTCGTCAGATGCATCACCCATATAGTGGTCCCCGAAGAGATTGAGAGGAACAGAAACTTACTGCTGTTCTTGGAGGAATATTCGGGTGACGTCCACAAGAACTTGAAGAACTCTTGGACGGTGGAGATTCAAAGGTTACTGAAGTTTGTAGAAAAGAACGAGTCCCAGGAGCAGTGGCATGGGATGCTGTTGGATCTTCTAGTGTCCGCTGTGGAACAAGTGAACAATGACAAATGGGTGGAAATCATAGCCACGCTGCTGTCCCAGCAGATCAATGGGAAGAAACAGGCGCCTATGATAAAGGGAGTTTCACTCCAATACTTAGCTATTCTTTCTTGCCACATGTCCAACGCTGCGGTCGTCGAGAAGGTTCTAAAATTAATCCTCCACCAACTGAGATCTATACCTATGGAGATTTCCGATTACGTTAGCGAAGCCATCGGGATAGCTTCGAGGCAACACGGCGAGTTCGTTCTTAACGAGCTAGATGCTGCATACAAAGATAATGAAGCCAGGAGAAGCAGCAAACTGCTCAATTTCTTATCGTCAAGGGCGTCAAGAAGCGATATTGAACTAGGCGTCGTTAAATACGCCATTATAATCTGTTACGGTAAAGTCGCTGCCAATTGCCTAGACGTCCACGTACTAGCGAGATTGGGTGAAAATGTCACAGCGATTCTGTACGAAATCTTAAAATCTAGTCCACAGTTTGATCTTTGCAAAGCGAGTATCACTACGCTCTACGAAATAAGCAAAGCCTTGTATCCCGCCGCGCATCATAACATCACTTTGCGCAACCGATGGCAGTTGCTCAATGCCGTGTTAGAGCAGATATTCAATACTAACTTGGAAAAACGTAACGTGGAACTGTATCCAATGATCGTGAAGGCTTCGAAAGCGCTAACTAAGTTACAAAAAGGGATACTACCCGAAGAAAGGAACACGATTCTCCGCGTGCTGTTTAGCAGTGTTTTCGGAGAGTTATCATCTTATAAAAGGAGGTATGAAATCGAAGGGAACGGGGATAAAAACGATTTTCTAGCCAAAACACTGAACGACAGCTTGGCGTTGCTCCACAGGCTAATCCAAGAATTGATAATCCAATCTACCTGCTTGAGCACGATCGACGATTTGATCGGGTTGCTGATCGAGTGGCTTCGACACGAAAACGACGAGATACGATCGGCATCCGTGCTAATCTTACAGGTCATGTTCGAGACCTACATCAAAAACGTGAAACTGAACTACGAAACCCCCAGCAAATTCGGCCAAATGGGCTACCTACTTGGCCTGATAGTCCCGGGCATTTCCGACACGAACTTCCCCGTTCGACTCACCACAATGGACTGCATAAAACTGATCATACAAATACAGGATTTATACGAAGGCCACACCATAGAACCTAACGACGAATGCATGTCAGACCTCGTCGAAATGCAGAAGAACATGCTGACTAACGACTTAGGAATGATAAGCGACTATTGCATGCTTCTTTGTGATGTGATATCCCCGAAAATACCGCACCATCATACTATGCAGTTCGTTGAAAGTTTACTAGAAGGCTACGATGACCAGGAGTTGAGGAGTGTGGGGATAAGTGCGGTTTTGGACGCGTTGTTTGTGAAGAGGGGCCAGGACTTGTTCCAGAGTATAGAGAGGATTGTGGAGGTGGTTGTAGGGACGATGGATCGCGTGGGGCTGGCGGCGAGGGAGAGGCTAATGGCGCCGGTGACGTCCCTGGCCGGGCACCACACAAATGCGGTCACGGCTGTGCTGTTGGCGCAGAAGCTGCCTTTGAAAGAGTAAGTGCTGTTTTTGGGCCCCTTTTACCCGTGGTCCCACCAACATGTCCCCCTGGTGGGTCCACGGGTACTTTTTTTACCCGTTGTCCTACCGTTCAAAACTGAGTCTACAGGTAATTTACTTTCACCATGGTCCGACCGCACTAAAAAATAAAAATTCATTTTTTTTTGCCAATTTCAACAACAATCATAGGAAAAGTATAGGATAAAAAACACATAATTTATATTTTACTAAATAAATCAATCATAGGTAGAATATATTTACCGTTCTGTAAAAGTACTTGCACCACGAAATAGCTAGTTTTCAATTAATGTTTACCACTTAGTGCGGTGGGACCATGGTTAAAATAAATTACCTGTAGACCCACTGTTTAGAACGGTAGGACAACGGGTAAAAAAAATGGGTCACCTAGTTTTGGCATAATTTTATTTGTCCGAATGTTCTATTTGCCCGAATACTATTTACGCATAATTGTTATTTTACAGATAATATCGACTTTTCAGAATAACTATAAAAGAAACCTAACCTAACCTAATATGTTCTAAATGGCTGATGTAAAAGATTTTGCAAAATATTTTCCGTTAAAGCTAGAGAAAAATTATGCGAAATAAAATTCGGCCTAAACAATACATTCGGACAAATAAAATTATGCCAAATAAAGGGCACCCAAAAAAAATATCCGTGGACCCACCAGGAGGACATGTTGGTGAGAGCAGAGGTAAAAGGCGTTTTTGAGTTGTACTGTACCTTACTGTTCCTGAAGTAAAGAAAGAGTCCTCTAAAGTTTCTAATTTATCCGATGCGTCTGAAATTTGGTTCTGTTGGTTTCAACTATCCTTCTACCAAAGCCTACAAAAAAGGAGGAAACGCTGACTGTCTGTTCAGAGCTACTAGTATTGTTGTATTCTAAATGAGGGTGCTTAGAGATCATAAATCCACCAGGCGACATGGTGACGAAAGGTCAAATCAAAATCAACGAATGGCGTTGCTCTATTTGACCAATGTTGCTAATTTAGACTCGTAAAATTGTAATTTGTAGCTTCGTGAAACGGGGCTCTGTTTGATAGAATATGTTAAAATCAGACCACGAGATGTCGAGGTCTGCTGTCAAATAGGTAGGGAATGAAACCCGGGTACCCAAGTTTACTTAGAATCGGGTAAAACCCAGGTTTTTTGACTCAGACGGGTTAAAAAAATCTAAAATGCCGGCAAAATATAGGTAATGCAACCAATATGCAACAAAATATGTAATAAAACCAAAGCATGCAATAAAATGTAGGTAATGCAACCCCGGTACCCGAAAACTGGTCTGGGGTCTGGTAATACCCGGGTTTCATATCTGACCGGGTATTGCATTACAAATAGACCTATCGCCACTCATTGATTTTGAGGTGGACTTATACTTCTTCTCTTCTTTTTCGTTTTCTTGGCGTCTTCCCAAGTAACACAGAAGCAGTATACCTATTCACTCGTGGGTCTTTAAACAGCTCTAGGCTGATATAGACTCTTATAACAGTTCACCCGTGAACTTATAGCTGCATAATAGCAATTAGTGTCAATTAAACAGCTCAGTCTGAATAAAACCTGTATAACCGTGTAGAAAAGGTACACATTTCCATCCTTATTCAGCTTTAAGCATCTTTAAACACTATTAGCTGCTTAAGAGCAATTTAACAGAGAACATTATGCTAATTGCTGTATAAGATAGCACACGTGAATATCAATTACGTTGCTTTTTAAGATACCACGTGTGAACCATTACAACGTCTGTAGAGTTATAGTGAAGTAAATGTAGACGCTAATCTTGCTTAGGGCTGATTTTTCCCCGTTATTCAGCTTTAATTCAGCCTACTGATACAAGCTGTATAGCGGCTGTTTAGAAGTTCACTAGGACACTTATAGCTGTGTGTGTAAGTGTTCACGTGCGATATCTAAGACTGCTTTTGGCTGAATAACAGAACTCAAGTGAGTAATTCTGCAGCCTATAGCTGAAATATAGAAAAAAAGTAGTCCGCATCGGTGTTGAAAACTCAACCACCATTTTTTTTTATAACCTATCGATTATCGTGGTTTATTTTTAGTTTTGAGCACGTTTCAACCATAAAATATAATTACATCGCAATTATTTACTCTTATTAGATCAGTAACAACAATTTTAGGTGTATACTTGAAGAAAAAAAAATTAAAACTGATCAGTCTTTCTTATCCAGTTATGCCTTTTGGAAGCGCCGCTAGTTTCTAAGGTTAGGATAGTAAGCCCTTCCGGCATGTGTGTGAACGTCTTTACACATTAGGCCCGTCTGGCAAAACTAAACTTTTTTCTGATTTGTTTTACCAAAAATAGCATACCTAGAGTCTTTTGCTTAAATTATTTTCTTTTTTGCATAAGGCGTGGGTGATAAGTTTCCTTGGCCTTCTTTCTTATCAAGTATGCCTTTTGGAAGCGCCACTAGTTTTTCTAATCTTTCTGCCCCTTACGGCATGTGTGTGACCATCTTTACACATTAGGCCCATCTGGCAACACTAATATTGAATTTGTATTTTTTAAAGTGGGTAGGTTTGCACAAAAAGAATTTTGACAGAGGAAATTTATGATTTTCTCAGTCCACCCGCGACCACGAACGCTGAAAAGGGTTACGAAACGTCGGGACTTAAAATGTAGTAATATACGCGATTTAATCCGTTTAAGTTGTTTTATTACTATGAGTGATAATCGCGGAAACCGAAAACAATATTATGGAGTTATACTGTTCTACTTAACTTCTAGGTCGGTAGTGAGTTGCTGGCGCCACCTGGCGCAGGACTCGGGCCTGGCGACGGCGGTCGTGGACAACTTCCTGCGGCTGATGGGCTCCGTGGAACTGTATGAGGACCCCTACCACATCACAGAGAACCACATCGCAGCGCTGCAGCCGCTCACTGTGAGTGTCCAGTGTTGACACAGTATTATTATTCATTATTATTTATATATTTATTCAAATGACAAAAACATTAGTATAGGTACATCGTCCCACAAAACTGTTTCCACAGTTTGACTGTGGGATCCAACCATTATCCACCGCCTACGAAGCTAGAGGTCCCGGGTTCAAATCCTGGTACCTAAGGGCAAATATTTGTGTGATGAGCACGAGTATTTGTTCCTGAGTCATGGATGTTTTCTGTCTATTTAACTATGTATTTATCTATATAAGTATGTATATCGCCGTCTAGTACCCATAGTACAAGCATTGCTTAGTTTGGGACTAGCTCGATTTGTGTAAGATTGTGTCCCGATATTTATTTATTTATTCTTCTCACAATCGAACACACTGTTAACTGTACATTTCTAAACGAATGTCAACTTATATTGATTTAATCTTTCACGATTTTCACTCATTATTATACCCCTCCCTTCGCGACCATGGACGTCACGGCACGTCCGAAACGTCGAGGTAATAGCGTGTTTTTACGCGATTAAGTAAGTTTTTATAATAATGAATGTCAACTTTATTACAACGTGATAAAGTCTATGGGTGGTCAGTTAACAGTGGCTTCGTTTGTTTGTAGTTTGTACCAAAGGTAAGTAGTAGATAGTACCATCGAGTCGGGGACCATCTAGATTATATGAGATAAATCTACCGTGTTCGGACTTATGTAATTAGTTTTGGCATGAAGTTTTCTAACGTATAAAAAAGTACAGTCGGCAACAAAAGCTTATCACAAAAATAACATTTTTAACAGAAACTAAATCACAATTTTTTTTCAGCTAATAAGCGCTCTAGGAGAAATGCTCCAAGAGGAGTCAATGAACCCGATCTGCGAGTCCAAGTTCACTGACCTCTTCGCGGTCCTCTATACTACGCTAGCCTGCTACATCGAGGCGGAGCCGCCCGCGTATGCGCCTGCGCAGAACAAGGCGCAGGAACGTTTCGGCTTCGTCCCCAATAGAGAAGCTATCCGGCTCTCCCCGGCGAAGATTACTATTAACACGTTTAATGCGTTCCTGGACAGAGCTGGGTGCTCTAAGGTGAGTCTACCTATACATACTAAGAATGAATGCACCTTTTCCACAAAATTAAAGATGCCCCAAATCGTAGAATTGTTACCCGCCATGAAAACAGACTTTGCTTACCAAAATCTAACTTAGTGATGCACAAGAATAGCCCGTATGTTAGATTTATAAAAATCTACAACAAAATCCCCAACACTATAAAAGCTGAGGAAAAAGATCATTTATTTAAATTCAAGCTGAAAAAGCTACTTATTCAAAAAGCGTATTATACAGTCCACGAATTCTTTGATGACAAAACTTGACATATAAAATATCACTAATTTTTACTGTGTGTTGTTGACGTGTTCGAAGTGTAATTTTATCCGATGATGTTAATACTTATAATATATTTTGAACTATAGTTAATTAATGATACTAATTCCTAATATTCTATTATGTGATACGTAGCTTTTAAGTATTCCTTTATATTTTATATGACATTGCTATGCCCTACCGGGGCCCATATGAGACTCAATGTACCTAGTTATTAAGATCTGTACAAAACTATGGTTGCAATAAATAACTATGACTATGACTGACTGATCATCAAATTACTGTCGTTCAAGTGCTAGAGATATAGTTCAGATAGGGTTGCTTATGAGGTGTAGTATCTGGTAAAAATATAAAAAAATCCATACAAGTCACCTGTCACAAGGACAAATTTTGCTATCGTTAGTGCAACCGTTAGTGTAGAGAGAGAGAGAGGGTTAATAGGGACGCATCAGGCTTTCTCCAACGTACTCTCCTTAAACAGCACATTGACCAGCGGAAACTACACTCGCGGTCAAAAAGTTCGGGTCACTGTAACTTATATAAATAAATAAAATAAAATAAATATTAGGGGACAATCTTACACAAATCGAACTAGCCCCATAGTAAGCTCAATAAGGCTTGTGTTATGGATACTAGACGACGATATATTTAATAGATACATACATACAAATACTTAAATACATAGAAAACATCCATGACTCAGGAACAAATATTCGTGCTCATCACACAAATAAATGCCCTTACCGGGATTCGAACCCAGGACCTCTTGCTTCATAGGCAGGGTCACTACCAACTAAGCTAAAGCGGTCGTCAAATATAATAGAAATAGGAGCTTTTTTTCAATATTTGACACTTGCTTCATTTACATAATATACTATTCTTCATAATACCTGGCTGTATTAGCAATATCCGCTAACCCATCATAAAAATATTGTTATCCAAAAATGGTGATTTCGATTCGAGGTTTTTACGAGTTCGATCTAAACCTGAAATTGCTATTATTTTATTTTATTTTTATTTTATTTTATTTGTTCATGGAGAACCAACAGCCTTAAAAACTAAACAACAATTAAAGTAGTAGTAGAGAGCCAATTATAGGAACTCACTTATGGTGACAAAGTACCTATTATTTAACACTAAGTTAAATAGCACGCACAAATTTTGCAAATGCACATACTTAATACAAATTAAGAAGTAGATTCAAAATATACGGTAGACAAAATAATACTCATTATAAACTAATTTAATCTAATACTAAGAACACGCGGCCACACGCGGTCGATTGATACCTACAATTGAAACCATTCACTCGCTAGATTACGCCTCACAAGAGGAATAACGCAATTAAAAACGTCAATATTTATCTCCTTTGACACACTATTTAGACTACGGCTGGCGCGAATCAAAAAACTATTTTTCCTATATTTGGATGTTACTCCTTTTACGAAGAGTGGAGGAAAATATCGTTTAGACCGATTGGGTGTATTAAATAGTAGTTTCTGAAGCAGTTCGGGACAGTCAATATTACCGCTAGTAATATTAAGAAGGTAGATGATATCAGCTATCTCGCGGCGTTTGTATAACGGAATTAAATGATGTTTTTTGCAGATGTTTAAGTAGTTAATGGAGTTATAGGGAGTTTTTATTTTGTAACACAAAAATTTTAGAAACTTTTTTTGGATACGTTCAATCCTGTCGATATAAATATTATAGCAGGGATTCCAAATTTGGGAGGCATATTCGAGCTTACTCCTGACTAATGAACAATAAAGGCCTTTCATTGTTTTAGCTTGAGTAAAGTGAGCGGAGTTACGCATTATAAAACCTAAGGCTTTCGAGGTACTACCTATAATATTATTATTTTTCAGTGTTATTTTTACAGATAATATCTAAAATTAATAAAAGTTTGATCTTATTAATTTTAGATTCAATAATTTCACATCTGGAGTATTTTAGGAAATATGGCGGTATTTCACTGACCCGAAATTTTTGCCCGCGAGTGTAATAATAAAAAAATTGTTCCAGGTAAAAGAAGCCTGCTCGCTCTGCCTCAGCGTGGAACACGGCGACCCCTCCACCACCATCCTGGAACTGGCGCCTATCTTGAGTGCTTCCATCGCGCGCTGCAAGCCTTCACAACTGCCGCGGCTGGTGGCGAGGGTGGCTGTGCATGCTCGCAGCTCCCTACCACCGCAGAGGGCCGCGGCGCATGCGGTGGCCCATGCCGCTCTAGCATACAGGTATATACATTATATTATAACGTTAGGTCGGTATTTTGCAGGTTGGCCGTGCAGGAGTTTCGCTTCTTACCACTACAGCCGAGCAGCCTGCAGTTTTTTGGTGTGCAATAAAGAGTATTGTATTGTTTTGTACAGAGGGCAGTGGTGAGGCAGCCTATGTGGCTTTGTTACAGGTATGGACTTTATGTGAACGTGATATTGTTGCTATTAGTCTGATTCAAACGCATTGCAAACCTTAAGTGGCAATGGGCAGGGCACATTGCTCGCAGAACTGATGGCCGTTGGGGTGGTAAGGTTCTCGAGTGGCGACCACGTACCGGAAGACGAAGTGTTGGCAGGCCTCCCGCAAGGTGGACCGACGATCTGGTGAAAACCGCGGGAAGCCGCTGGATAATAGCAGCACAAAGCCGTGGAGATCCTTGGGGAAGGCCTATGTCCAGCAGTGGACGTCTTTTGGCTGAAATGATGATGATGTGATGAGTCTGATTCTGTAGCGCGTGGCAGTCATTTTGCAGGTTGGCCGTGCAAGCTTGCAGTTCGTTCCACTACAGCTTATGCTTAGGTTTGTACCTAGATAGATATCGACCTCGATTAATGCGATAAGGTTGATAATGGCATGGCGCAGTCACTTCGTAGGTTGACTGTACAAGCCGTAATGAGGCGTAATAATAATCGAAAGTCGCAGCCCTCCATTAGACGATCCGATCGGAAGTCGACGGAGGCAAAAGGCTCCGAGAGACCTAGCAGTGAACATTGAAATGATAATGAATGAAATATTTATTTGCTATAGATTTTAATCACATTGGTGGTCTTAAAATCTGATACATATATTCTTATATCTAGAGAAATGAAATGAAATAATTTATTTCTGCAAGTAGGCCTCAAGGGCTCTTTCACATGTCTGATTCTTTTGGCGCTTCGGCAGATGACATTCTGGTGAGAAGAAGCGCCGGAAGAAACTCACCAGTTTCTCTTTTAAAAACATTACAATAATTGTGACAATATTACATTGCATATCACAAACAACTACTTAACTAAATACATTTCAATAAACATAAAACTACAATTTTAGAGATGTAAAGGGTCTCTAGGCGTCAAAACAAGATAAATTACTAAGAAAAATAGAAAAAAAGGCATATACTAAAATTATGTTTTGGAGGTGTAAAGGATCTCCAAACGTCAAAATACAAAATGGGAAACGAGAAATAGACTATAGAACTATCATTAAATTTACATGGTTTACAGAAAACGAACGTACAGAAATGTAAAAAAAAACTGTGACTCACAAAACTTAAAAACTAAAATTAAAACAATTTTTCTTAGAGATGTATGTGGTCTCTAAGCGTCAAGACATTTGCAAGTACAAAACAGATTTTTTAATATAATATAATCTACATTCCTCAGATATGTATATGGTCTCTAAGGTTTAATGTGAATTATTTATAAAAACGGACTCTATGCGTTCAAGCTATAAGATAAAACGTTAACTTCAATTGAGAACAAGATGTAGTCTCTCACGTTAGTTAAACACTAGTATATAATATCTAACACATTCAACATAGCCCATGCAAGCGTGAACAGACCGGACCCCATAAACGGCACCCGTTCACGAGCATGACGCGTATCTCAGCCATCGCCTCCCTCAACCATATTTTAGGGAAGGTTGCGACCCGATCAACGACGCCGCCGTAAGCAAAGCCCCTTAAGCGAGCATGACATGCTCAAGCTGCCGGACATTGAAGCTAAAATAATTTGTCCGGTGAGAAACGACAAAATGTGCTCTCATGTTACATGGAGGATGGGGCTATTAAGATTTAGCAGTGTGAAAATGAATATTTGCTACAAAATTTAACTACCCACTCACTTAAAGGCGTTCTTGTCATCTAGAAAGTCATTGACGGTGTAATACGCCTTGCTCAGCAAGTGCCGTTTAACATGCGATTTAAATTTGCTGGGCGGTAAATCCACTACACCGGAGGGTATTTTATTATAAAAGCGTATACAGTTCCCCACGAACGACGTACTAACTTTACGGAGACGATGGGCTTGCACAACCAGTTTATTTTTACTTCTTGTGTTGAAGTTGTGAACGTCACTATTGAGCTTGAATTCATAGAGATTTTTTCTTACATACATAATGTTCTCGAGGATGTATTGAGATGCTACGGTAAGAATATTTATCTCCTTGAATTTTTCTCTCAGTGACACACGAGCTCCTATTTCATAAATATATCGTACGGCTCTTTTTTGCAACACAAAGATGGTTTGTATGTCTGCCGCTCTTCCCCACAATAGAATACCATAGGACATAACACTATGGAAATAGCTGTAGTACCCGTCCTGGCCGTCTCAACGTTGGTTAACTGTCTTATTCGCCTTACTGCATAGGCAGCGGAGCTAAGTTTACCCGCAAGAGTGCTTATATAAGCATTCCATTGCAGTTTTGAGTCTAAAGTGACACCTAGAAATACTGTTCGGTCTTCAAATTCTAGTTCCTCGCCCTTTAGTTTTACTTTAGCACTGTTGTTCTGTTTCACGTTGGGTAATGTGAATCTGATACACTTGGTTTTCTTGGCATTGAGGAGCGGGTTATTTGCAGTAAACCAATCCACAATAGTGGACAGAGCATCGCTAATGACATCGTAGTTATCCTGTTATCTGTCCACCTTGAAGAGAAGAGAAGTATCGTCTGCAAATAACACTATATCATGTTGACCTTGCACAAGATTAGGTAAATCATTAATGTATACCAGAAACAGGAATGGGCCCAGAATTGAACCTTGAGGTACTCCAACAGAAACTGTTGAGCCGGCCGATTCAGTCCCGTTAATGACGACTCGCTGCGTTCTGCCCGAAAGATAAGATGAGACAAGGCTAAGGGCTCCGTTGTTTATTCCATAGTAACTAAGCTTTCTTCTTAAATTCTCATGACTAACGCAATCAAATGCCTTCGATAGGTCGCAAAAAACTCCAATTTCATCTTGAGTCTTTTCCCAAGCATCATAAATATGTTTAATTAGTACCGCACCGGCATCCGTAGTGGAGCGAACTTTGGTGAAACCAAAATGATTGCTGTGAAGTAGCTTGTTCCGATTAAAATGGGACATAAGCTGATTGAGAATAAGTTTTTCAAACACTTTGCTTAATGCTGGTAGTATTGAAATCGGTCTGAAATTTGTGGGTCTGATTTCGTTCCTGATTTAAACAAGGGAATGACTTTGTAATGCTTCATCAAATCAGGAAATACTCCAGCATCAACACATTTGTTAAAAATATCAGCTATTTACAGTGCCACGGGCTCTATAATTGAATGCAACACTTTGACAGAAAGGCCCCAAAGATCTTCAGTCTTTTTCATATTCAGAGATTTAAATGCTTTCATTATCCTATTAGGAGAGATTTAAGTAAGTCATGCTATGTTTAAATAGCCACTTACCTAAACTAATATACCTAATTTAACCTATATAGTTTGCTTAACATCTAAGTATTCTTTAAGGCTATAAAAACACTTTCAAATAAGTCAAGCGAAAAGTTTCTTTTTGAATATATTCGACCACCTGCCGTATCAATTTGAGCAACCATCCGCTTAAGATGACGAATTGGAAATGTTGGTGGCAGGGATTTCGATTTTTCTCAGGAACCATAAAACATATGAAAGTAACATTTGATAACCTGATTATTGGGATCAATTATTAGGGTAAATGTGGCTAACAACTATGGACTGTAGTCTGAAATAAACTATTTTTATTTATTACTAGCATTTTCGCGCGGCTTCGCCCGCGTTGTTCCCGTTATTGTCCCAAAGGAACTCTTTACCGGGATGTACAGTATCCTATGTTTCAATCCAGGACTTGGTCTACTTGCATGCCAAATTTCAGCTTGATCCATCCAGTTGCTATCCCGTTATTAGGTAACAAATATACAAACATCCAAACATCTTCACAAACTTTCGCATTTATAATATTAGTGGGATTCCATTTTGTGAGATGCAGAAACGCGATTCGTTACCCTTTGTAAAAGACGAAAGCATGTCAGGCAAACCTCCGTCAAGGTGGTTAAATATTGTTATTTTTTTTATTTTATTTATATAGATAATGAATAATAACCACCGGTCGTTATCCCAGATGCAACGACAACCCGGTCCTGATCGAGACGGTGCTGGCCATCCTCAATATCGGGTGGAAGGATTCCTCGGAGCGCGTGCGCGCCACGTGCCTGCGCGGCGCCGCCGGCATCGCGCAGCTGCGGCCCGAGCACCGCGCGCACGCGCTGCCGCCCGCGCTCGCGGCGCTCAGCCAGGGCGTCGACGCTCCCGTCACCAAGTGAGTTATCCTACGGCTACACACATCGCTATAGCGGAGCGCGTGCGCGCCACGTGCCTGCGCGGCGCCGCCGGCATCGCGCAGCTGCGGCCCGAGCACCGCGCGCACGCGCTGCCGCCCGCGCTCGCGGCGCTCAGCCAGGGCGTCGACGCTCCCGTCACCAAGTGAGTTATCCTACGGCTACACACATCGCTATAGCGGAGCGCGTGCGCGCCTCGTGCCTGCGCGGCGCCGCCGGCATCGCGCAGCTGCGGCCCGAGCACCGCGCGCACGCGCTGCCGCCCGCGCTCGCGGCGCTCAGCCAGGGCGTCGACGCTCCCGTCACCAAGTGAGTTATCCTACGGCTACACACATCGCTATAGCGGAGCGCGTGCGCGCCTCGTGCCTGCGCGGCGCCGCCGGCATCGCGCAGCTGCGGCCCGAGCACCGCGCGCACGCGCTGCCGCCCGCGCTCGCGGCGCTCAGCCAGGGCGTCGACGCTCCCGTCACCAAGTGAGTTATCCTACGGCTACACACATCGCTATAGCGGAGCGCGTGCGCGCCTCGTGCCTGCGCGGCGCCGCCGGCATCGCGCAGCTGCGGCCCGAGCACCGCGCGCACGCGCTGCCGCCCGCGCTCGCGGCGCTCAGCCAGGGCGTCGACGCTCCCGTCACCAAGTGAGTTATCCTACGGCTACACACATCGCTATAGCGGAGCGCGTGCGCGCCTCGTGCCTGCGCGGCGCCGCCGGCATCGCGCAGCTGCGGCCCGAGCACCGCGCGCACGCGCTGCCGCCCGCGCTCGCGGCGCTCAGCCAGGGCGTCGACGCTCCCGTCACCAAGTGAGTTATCCTACGGCTACACACATCGCTATAGCGGAGCGCGTGCGCGCCTCGTGCCTGCGCGGCGCCGCCGGCATCGCGCAGCTGCGGCCCGAGCACCGCGCGCACGCGCTGCCGCCCGCGCTCGCGGCGCTCAGCCAGGGCGTCGACGCTCCCGTCACCAAGTGAGTTATCCTACGGCTACACACATCGCTATAGCGGAGCGCGTGCGCGCCACGTGCCTGCGCGGCGCCGCCGGCATCGCGCAGCTGCGGCCCGAGCACCGCGCGCACGCGCTGCCGCCCGCGCTCGCGGCGCTCAGCCAGGGCGTCGACGCTCCCGTCACCAAGTGAGTTATCCTACGGCTACACACATCGCTGTAGCGGAGCGCGGCCCGCCACGTGCCTGCGCGGCGCCGCCGGCATCGCGCAGCTGCGGCCCGAGCACCGCGCGCACGCGCTGCCGCCCGCGCTCGCGGCGCTCAGCCAGGGCGTCGACGCTCCCGTCACCAAGTGAGTTATCCTACGGCTACACACATCGCTATAGCGGAGCGCGTGCGCGCCTCGTGCCTGCGCGGCGCCGCCGGCATCGCGCAGCTGCGGCCCGAGCACCGCGCGCACGCGCTGCCGCCCGCGCTCGCGGCGCTCAGCCAGGGCGTCGACGCTCCCGTCACCAAGTGAGTTATCCTACGGCTACACACATCGCTATAGCGGAGCGCGTGCGCGCCTCGTGCCTGCGCGGCGCCGCCGGCATCGCGCAGCTGCGGCCCGAGCACCGCGCGCACGCGCTGCCGCCCGCGCTCGCGGCGCTCAGCCAGGGCGTCGACGCTCCCGTCACCAAGTGAGTTATCCTACGGCTACACACATCGCTATAGCGGAGCGCGTGCGCGCCTCGTGCCTGCGCGGCGCCGCCGGCATCGCGCAGCTGCGGCCCGAGCACCGCGCGCACGCGCTGCCGCCCGCGCTCGCGGCGCTCAGCCAGGGCGTCGACGCTCCCGTCACCAAGTGAGTTATCCTACGGCTACACATCGCTGTAGCGGAGCGCGGCCCGCCACGTGCCTGCGCGGCGCCGCCGGCATCGCGCAGCTGCGGCCCGAGCACCGCGCGCACGCGCTGCCGCCCGCGCTCGCGGCGCTCAGCCAGGGCGTCGACGCTCCCGTCACCAAGTGAGTTATCCTACGGCTACACACATCGCTATAGCGGAGCGCGTGCGCGCCTCGTGCCTGCGCGGCGCCGCCGGCATCGCGCAGCTGCGGCCCGAGCACCGCGCGCACGCGCTGCCGCCCGCGCTCGCGGCGCTCAGCCAGGGCGTCGACGCTCCCGTCACCAAGTGAGTTATCCTACGGCTACACACATCGCTATAGCGGAGCGCGTGCGCGCCTCGTGCCTGCGCGGCGCCGCCGGCATCGCGCAGCTGCGGCCCGAGCACCGCGCGCACGCGCTGCCGCCCGCGCTCGCGGCGCTCAGCCAGGGCGTCGACGCTCCCGTCACCAAGTGAGTTATCCTACGGCTACACACATCGCTATAGCGGAGCGCGTGCGCGCCTCGTGCCTGCGCGGCGCCGCCGGCATCGCGCAGCTGCGGCCCGAGCACCGCGCGCACGCGCTGCCGCCCGCGCTCGCGGCGCTCAGCCAGGGCGTCGACGCTCCCGTCACCAAGTGAGTTATCCTACGGCTACACATCGCTGTAGCGGAGCGCGGCCCGCCACGTGCCTGCGCGGCGCCGCCGGCATCGCGCAGCTGCGGCCCGAGCACCGCGCGCACGCGCTGCCGCCCGCGCTCGCGGCGCTCAGCCAGGGCGTCGACGCTCCCGTCACCAAGTGAGTTATCCTACGGCTACACACATCGCTATAGCGGAGCGCGTGCGCGCCTCGTGCCTGCGCGGCGCCGCCGGCATCGCGCAGCTGCGGCCCGAGCACCGCGCGCACGCGCTGCCGCCCGCGCTCGCGGCGCTCAGCCAGGGCGTCGACGCTCCCGTCACCAAGTGAGTTATCCTACGGCTACACACATCGCTATAGCGGAGCGCGTGCGCGCCTCGTGCCTGCGCGGCGCCGCCGGCATCGCGCAGCTGCGGCCCGAGCACCGCGCGCACGCGCTGCCGCCCGCGCTCGCGGCGCTCAGCCAGGGCGTCGACGCTCCCGTCACCAAGTGAGTTATCCTACGGCTACACACATCGCTATAGCGGAGCGCGTGCGCGCCTCGTGCCTGCGCGGCGCCGCCGGCATCGCGCAGCTGCGGCCCGAGCACCGCGCGCACGCGCTGCCGCCCGCGCTCGCGGCGCTCAGCCAGGGCGTCGACGCTCCCGTCACCAAGTGAGTTATCCTACGGCTACACACATCGCTATAGCGGAGCGCGTGCGCGCCTCGTGCCTGCGCGGCGCCGCCGGCATCGCGCAGCTGCGGCCCGAGCACCGCGCGCACGCGCTGCCGCCCGCGCTCGCGGCGCTCAGCCAGGGCGTCGACGCTCCCGTCACCAAGTGAGTTATCCTACGGCTACACACATCGCTATAGCGGAGCGCGTGCGCGCCTCGTGCCTGCGCGGCGCCGCCGGCATCGCGCAGCTGCGGCCCGAGCACCGCGCGCACGCGCTGCCGCCCGCGCTCGCGGCGCTCAGCCAGGGCGTCGACGCTCCCGTCACCAAGTGAGTTATCCTACGGCTACACACATCGCTATAGCGGAGCGCGTGCGCGCCACGTGCCTGCGCGGCGCCGCCGGCATCGCGCAGCTGCGGCCCGAGCACCGCGCGCACGCGCTGCCGCCCGCGCTCGCGGCGCTCAGCCAGGGCGTCGACGCTCCCGTCACCAAGTGAGTTATCCTACGGCTACACACATCGCTATAGCGGAGCGCGTGCGCGCCACGTGCCTGCGCGGCGCCGCCGGCATCGCGCAGCTGCGGCCCGAGCACCGCGCGCACGCGCTGCCGCCCGCGCTCGCGGCGCTCAGCCAGGGCGTCGACGCTCCCGTCACCAAGTGAGTTATCCTACGGCTACACACATCGCTATAGCGGAGCGCGTGCGCGCCTCGTGCCTGCGCGGCGCCGCCGGCATCGCGCAGCTGCGGCCCGAGCACCGCGCGCACGCGCTGCCGCCCGCGCTCGCGGCGCTCAGCCAGGGCGTCGACGCTCCCGTCACCAAGTGAGTTATCCTACGGCTACACACATCGCTATAGCGGAGCGCGTGCGCGCCACGTGCCTGCGCGGCGCCGCCGGCATCGCGCAGCTGCGGCCCGAGCACCGCGCGCACGCGCTGCCGCCCGCGCTCGCGGCGCTCAGCCAGGGCGTCGACGCTCCCGTCACCAAGTGAGTTATCCTACGGCTACACACATCGCTATAGCGGAGCGCGTGCGCGCCTCGTGCCTGCGCGGCGCCGCCGGCATCGCGCAGCTGCGGCCCGAGCACCGCGCGCACGCGCTGCCGCCCGCGCTCGCGGCGCTCAGCCAGGGCGTCGACGCTCCCGTCACCAAGTGAGTTATCCTACGGCTACACACATCGCTATAGCGGAGCGCGTGCGCGCCACGTGCCTGCGCGGCGCCGCCGGCATCGCGCAGCTGCGGCCCGAGCACCGCGCGCACGCGCTGCCGCCCGCGCTCGCGGCGCTCAGCCAGGGCGTCGACGCTCCCGTCACCAAGTGAGTTATCCTACGGCTACACACATCGCTATAGCGGAGCGCGTGCGCGCCGAGTGCCTCGTTAAAATAAACAAAATGGTAGATTTTATGCACATTTAAAGTGCACCGCGGTCGGGCTTTTTTTTAGTTTAGTAAAAATATTTAGTTATTTCTTGTTTGTTTCCTTTGCAGAAAGTCAACCGAGAACGTCCCCCTAGCCGCCATCCAAGGCCTCAGCCGCTTACTGCTCGAAATCGACAAACTGGACGCCGACCACTCTCGGGAGCTGCTCTCCATATCGCAGAAGATCCGGCCGTTCATGAACACGGAGTCGGGCCAGCTCCGGGAGAGCTCCATCCGGCTGTTCGGCATTATCGCCGGGCAGGTCAAGTGCGACCAGCTGGTGGAGCAGGCGGTCAGCTCGCTGCCGTGCTTCCTGCTGCATCTGTGCGACAACAACCCGGCCGTTGTCAGGGTGAGTGGAACACGGACTCCGGCCAGCTCCGGGAGAGCTCCATCCGGCTGTTCGGCATTATCGCCGGGCAGGTCAAGTGCGACCAGCTGGTGGAGCAGGCGGTCAGCTCGCTGCCGTGCTTCCTGCTGCATCTGTGCGACAACAACCCGGCCGTTGTCAGGGTGAGTGGAACACGGACTCCGGCCAGCTCCGGGAGAGCTCCATCCGGCTGTTCGGCATTATCGCCGGGCAGGTCAAGTGCGACCAGCTGGTGGAGCAGGCGGTCAGCTCGCTGCCGTGCTTCCTGCTGCATCTGTGCGACAACAACCCGGCCGTTGTCAGGGTGAGTGGAACACGGACTCCGGCCAGCTCCGGGAGAGCTCCATCCGGCTGTTCGGCATTATCGCCGGGCAGGTCAAGTGCGACCAGCTGGTGGAGCAGGCGGTCAGCTCGCTGCCGTGCTTCCTGCTGCATCTGTGCGACAACAACCCGGCCGTTGTCAGGGTGAGTGGAACACGGACTCCGGCCAGCTCCGGGAGAGCTCCATCCGGCTGTTCGGCATTATCGCCGGGCAGGTCAAGTGCGACCAGCTGGTGGAGCAGGCGGTCAGCTCGCTGCCGTGCTTCCTGCTGCATCTGTGCGACAACAACCCGGCCGTTGTCAGGGTGAGTGGAACACGGACTCCGGCCAGCTCCGGGAGAGCTCCATCCGGCTGTTCGGCATTATCGCCGGGCAGGTCAAGTGCGACCAGCTGGTGGAGCAGGCGGTCAGCTCGCTGCCGTGCTTCCTGCTGCATCTGTGCGACAACAACCCGGCCGTTGTCAGGGTGAGTGGAACACGGACTCCGGCCAGCTCCGGGAGAGCTCCATCCGGCTGTTCGGCATTATCGCCGGGCAGGTCAAGTGCGACCAGCTGGTGGAGCAGGCGGTCAGCTCGCTGCCGTGCTTCCTGCTGCATCTGTGCGACAACAACCCGGCCGTTGTCAGGGTGAGTGGAACACGGACTCCGGCCAGCTCCGGGAGAGCTCCATCCGGCTGTTCGGCATTATCGCCGGGCAGGTCAAGTGCGACCAGCTGGTGGAGCAGGCGGTCAGCTCGCTGCCGTGCTTCCTGCTGCATCTGTGCGACAACAACCCGGCCGTTGTCAGGGTGAGTGGAACACGGACTCCGGCCAGCTCCGGGAGAGCTCCATCCGGCTGTTCGGCATTATCGCCGGGCAGGTCAAGTGCGACCAGCTGGTGGAGCAGGCGGTCAGCTCGCTGCCGTGCTTCCTGCTGCATCTGTGCGACAACAACCCGGCCGTTGTCAGGGTGAGTGGAACACGGACTCCGGCCAGCTCCGGGAGAGCTCCATCCGGCTGTTCGGCATTATCGCCGGGCAGGTCAAGTGCGACCAGCTGGTGGAGCAGGCGGTCAGCTCGCTGCCGTGCTTCCTGCTGCATCTGTGCGACAACAACCCGGCCGTTGTCAGGGTGAGTGGAACACGGACTCCGGCCAGCTCCGGGAGAGCTCCATCCGGCTGTTCGGCATTATCGCCGGGCAGGTCAAGTGCGACCAGCTGGTGGAGCAGGCGGTCAGCTCGCTGCCGTGCTTCCTGCTGCATCTGTGCGACAACAACCCGGCCGTTGTCAGGGTGAGTGGAACACGGACTCCGGCCAGCTCCGGGAGAGCTCCATCCGGCTGTTCGGCATTATCGCCGGGCAGGTCAAGTGCGACCAGCTGGTGGAGCAGGCGGTCAGCTCGCTGCCGTGCTTCCTGCTGCATCTGTGCGACAACAACCCGGCCGTTGTCAGGGTGAGTGGAACACGGACTCCGGCCAGCTCCGGGAGAGCTCCATCCGGCTGTTCGGCATTATCGCCGGGCAGGTCAAGTGCGACCAGCTGGTGGAGCAGGCGGTCAGCTCGCTGCCGTGCTTCCTGCTGCATCTGTGCGACAACAACCCGGCCGTTGTCAGGGTGAGTGGAACACGGACTCCGGCCAGCTCCGGGAGAGCTCCATCCGGCTGTTCGGCATTATCGCCGGGCAGGTCAAGTGCGACCAGCTGGTGGAGCAGGCGGTCAGCTCGCTGCCGTGCTTCCTGCTGCATCTGTGCGACAACAACCCGGCCGTTGTCAGGGTGAGTGGAACACGGACTCCGGCCAGCTCCGGGAGAGCTCCATCCGGCTGTTCGGCATTATCGCCGGGCAGGTCAAGTGCGACCAGCTGGTGGAGCAGGCGGTCAGCTCGCTGCCGTGCTTCCTGCTGCATCTGTGCGACAACAACCCGGCCGTTGTCAGGGTGAGTGGAACACGGACTCCGGCCAGCTCCGGGAGAGCTCCATCCGGCTGTTCGGCATTATCGCCGGGCAGGTCAAGTGCGACCAGCTGGTGGAGCAGGCGGTCAGCTCGCTGCCGTGCTTCCTGCTGCATCTGTGCGACAACAACCCGGCCGTTGTCAGGGTGAGTGGAACACGGACTCCGGCCAGCTCCGGGAGAGCTCCATCCGGCTGTTCGGCATTATCGCCGGGCAGGTCAAGTGCGACCAGCTGGTGGAGCAGGCGGTCAGCTCGCTGCCGTGCTTCCTGCTGCATCTGTGCGACAACAACCCGGCCGTTGTCAGGGTGAGTGGAACACGGACTCCGGCCAGCTCCGGGAGAGCTCCATCCGGCTGTTCGGCATTATCGCCGGGCAGGTCAAGTGCGACCAGCTGGTGGAGCAGGCGGTCAGCTCGCTGCCGTGCTTCCTGCTGCATCTGTGCGACAACAACCCGGCCGTTGTCAGGGTGAGTGGAACACGGACTCCGGCTAGCTCCGGGAGAGCTCCATCCGGCTGTTCGGCATTATCGCCGGGCAGGTCAAGTGCGACCAGCTGGTGGAGCAGGCGGTCAGCTCGCTGCCGTGCTTCCTGCTGCATCTGTGCGACAACAACCCGGCCGTTGTCAGGGTGAGTGGAACACGGACTCCGGCCAGCTCCGGGAGAGCTCCATCCGGCTGTTCGGCATTATCGCCGGGCAGGTCAAGTGCTGTAACGTTGCACGTACGTGTTTTATTTAATAATTCATTTAATATAATTATAGAATAAATAACAAGTCAAATATAATAATTGTTAACGCTTGCACTTAACCTCGCGACTGTCCGCGCGCAAACCGGCTGCGATAACTTGGTCTCTGCGCAGGCGCATATCGTATGCGCGGAAGTTTCCAGAGCGCGCTGCGCCCCGCCAGTCCGCATCACACCGTCACTCGCTACGGACCTGTATCAGTGCGCTCACCGAATCATAGCGGTGTCTTCGCGCGTACTGATACAACTAATAATTCTATCGTATTTAAATTATTGTGCCGCGGACAAATTTATTAAATACTTAATCGTGCCCAGGACGTACTTCGGAGCACCATATACGTAGCTATTACGCACCCAATATTGGGTGCAAAGTTTCGATTTTTAAAAACGCTGCGACTTTCTCGCGTTGCGTCGTCGCTGCGTATCTGCAGCGTTTGTAAAGAGCACACCACACCACCATCCAAGCGCCGAGCCGAAGCCGTTACGCCACCCGCTCAGCGCCGACCTGCCCCTCGCGACCACCAGCCTTGTAAGGCTCCGCCGGCGCTCAACACCATCGCCAACGCAGGGGAGTACCGGTACACCCGGTGGTGAAACTAGACCGGCCTTTTAACCTCGACCCGTTTTTAAAATTTGGGGGGGACATGTTGTCCCCAATAAATGTATTATTTTTGTGGACTTAGTGGTTTTCCTACCCCAAAACCCCTAACGTCACACTGGCGCCCTCTACGTGGTTGAGTCTAGTTTTGCCCCGTGGTATTGATTTGTGTGTTATGTGTTTTTTTTATTTTTGTGAAACGTTTTTTTTGTTTTTTGGTTGCTAGTAGCTAGGGTGTTCGCCAATAATAATAATAATAATTTATTTGTGTATTGACATTTTAATTGCATTTTTAATTAATTATTTATTTTGTTGTCATTTATTATTTGTAAATTTTGTCATCACCCTTTGTTGGTGTACAGCTTATCTCTGTACAGTCAAGGCGCACAAGTGTTAAATTTAGTTTAATATTCTTTGTTGTGCTAATTTTAATTTTCGTTGTATATTTGGCGTACACACTAGTTGCAATAATTTCATGCTATTTTTTTATTTTTATTTCTGTGCTTGTTTTGATTTTTATTTTGAGTTATTTTAATTTATTTTGTTCTGTCAACCACAACGTTACGTAGTTTATTATTTGTAACAGAACGGAGTAGTTTTAAGTAGTAGCTAGTTCAGCGTTCAACACTTTCCACTGACCTGGGTATTTGCGTAATTTTATCTTGGACATTATTATTATTTAAATTGTGTTATTGTAGGAATGGCATTTTCCGTAAAATTTTTGTCGCTTCAGAAGCCCGAATTAGAGTATGAAGTTGGTATTCGTGGTGGTACTCCCGGTTCTACAGTACAGGAGCTGCGCAAGCAAATTTCGAAATTAGGCCCTCTCTTTCCCTCAGAGGATATTTTGGAAAGTTACCTTTCGGTTTCGGCTGACTTAAAGGGAGTTAGTGACGTGCTCGCAAAAATTCAGTCAAATTTAGATTCGCGACCTGATAGGAGTACCTTACTTCGCACTCAAAACTTGCTGAGTCATCTTTATCATCGATTTAATCGCATTACTTGTGATGAGACCACTGAGCCGTTGCTTGATGCGTGCGTTAAGGATTATCAGTCTCTCACAACCCGTTTCAATTCCCTTAAGGATACTGCTGTGGAGACAGTGCTGCCCTCTACTAGCGCAGAACCAGTGGTTAATGTTCCTCCGGTAAATGTTAATGTCACTTGTGATCGCGGCAATTCGAACGAGCTTTGTAAAATTAAATTCGATGGCAAGAGCTGCGTCCGCGCATTCGTTCAGCGCGTTTCCGAATTCTGTGAGGCTAGGTGTATTGCGGATTCGAAAATTTTGTCCTATGCTACGGAGATTTTTGTAGGAGACGCGTTACACTGGTACCGAAGTGTTAAGGGTCAGGTTTCCAGCTGGAATGAACTCGCGACTTTGCTCAAGCAGGATTTCGGTCAAAGCGATTACGACTATAGGTTGATGTCTGAGATACGTTCAAGGTCACAAGGTGAATCAGAAAACATTACCATTTACCTATCAATCATGGCCGGATTATTTTCGCGTCTTTCGAAAAGTTTGCCAGAGACTGATAAATTGGAGATAATTCTGCATAATATTAGGCCGTGCTATGCAAGTACCTTAGCATCAGTACCCGCGATCACTGATATTAAAACTTTAAGCTCTCTTTGCCGTAATTATGAAAATATTCAGGCACGTCTTGCCGACTTTCGTGAACCACCCAGACGGACAGCTGACACCTTGGCACCTGAGTTTGCCTACGCTGGTACTAGCTCAAATAAAAACGTAAATACTACTTATAAACACTATAGTAATAAAAATAATTACAATAATAAATACAATTCTTGTTATAATACTAAGCCTCACACGAATAATAATAATTTTAGTCATACTAAGTCGGATAATTTTAACATGAAACATATTCATGCGATCGAAGCGCCCTCTGTGAAAGCGTTATATTGCCCCAGGTGTCGTACCAACACCCACAACTTGCGTCAATGTAAGGCTAATAAGGATAAAGTGTATTGTTTTGGTTGTGGTCACAAGGGAGTTAAGACACCTCAGTGTCCTACCTGCAACAAAGATAAACCGTCCTCTTCAAAAAACTAGAAGAGCAGAATTGTGCCAACCATCCAGCTAATAACTTTAATTCCGCGGATTGGAACAAATGGTTAAAAACTATCAACGTATTTTTTAATTCGTATAACATCGACACAATTCTGCATTCTAGACCACCAAATGACAATAGGCCTTATGCTTCGGTTCAAATTAATGGATTTAATGTGTCGGGTCTCCTGGATTCTGGGTCTGCTGTTACAATTTTAGGCAATGGTGCTCATCAAGCACTAGAGCGTCAAGGCTTGATTATTAACAAGGATCACTGCATCTCAGTGACGGCAGCAGGCGGTCAGTCCATGCAAAGTGCTGGTTACATGAACTTGCCTGTGCATTTCCAGGATCAATTTCACATTATCAGATCTTATATTGTCCCAGACGTAAACACTGATCTCATTTTAGGCGTAGATTTCTGGCGTAAATTTAACATTCTTCCAAATTATTTAAACAGTATTAGCTTCTCTAATGCCGCCATTGTTGAAGATAAGTCTAAACCTGAACAGGCCACTTTTATTCACGATTATGAACATTTAAGTGTTTCCGAGAAGTCCATAGCTGACAACATCATTGCACAGTTCGAGGACATCTCTGCCGAACGCAAGGGTTTGGGTAAAACCAGTTTAATAACGCATCACTTGGATACTGGAGACGCACAGCCCATCCGGCAACGTTATTATCGCATGTCTCCTGAAAAGCAGCGTATCCTCGTCGAGCAGGTTGATGAAATGCTGGGTCTCGACGTCGTTGAGCCCTGCGAGAGTGCCTGGTCTTCTCCGGTTCTAATAGTCACCAAGAAGAATGGCCAGCCTCGTTTTTGCCTCGACAGCCGTAAACTGAACTCGGTTACTCGGAAGGATGCGTACAATCTGCCATATGTGTCCGAAATTCTTGACAATCTCCGCGACGCTCGCTACCTTTCGAGTATCGACCTCTCCAAGGCCTTTTGGCAGATTCCGATCGCTGTCGAGGATAGAGATAAGACTGCTTTCTATGTCCCTGGCCGCGGTACATTAAGATTTAAACGCACGGCTTTCGGCTTGACCAATGCGCCGGCAACACAACAACGGTTAGTTGATCTTCTCTTCAGAGAATTTGACCTTAAAGTCTTTGCCTACTTAGATGACATTATCGTCGTATCTGAGGACTTCAATTCTCACGTGTCACTTCTTCTGCGGGTATTAGACAAACTTCGCCAAGCTAACCTTACTGTTAACTTGGAAAAGTGTCAATTTTTCAGAAGTCAACTCAGATATTTAGGGTACGTTGTTGACAGTTACGGTCTTCGAACAGATGCACAAAAGGTAGAGGCTATATTAAACTATCCGACACCTACTTGTCGTAAAGATATTAAACGTTTTCTAGGAACCGCCACTTGGTACCGTCGTTTCGTGCCGCAATTTAGTACTATAGCAGGGCCTTTGAACAAATTAACTTCCAATAAGAAGGGTGGCCCGCCTTTTAAGTGGACTCCAGAGGCCGATGTAGCTTTTAACAAACTTAAGGAATGTTTAGTCTCAGCACCTGTGTTAGCTTGCCCTGATTACGACAAACCGTTCGAGGTGCATACCGATGCCAGTAACTATGGTGTGGGTGGTATGTTAACCCAGACCATAGACGGTAAGGAGCACCCGATAGCCTATATGAGTAAGTCGTTGTCACCAGCGGAGCGCAATTACAGTATTACCGAGCGCGAGACTTTGGCAGTCGTTATTGCTCTCGAACACTGGAGGTGTTATTTGGATAATGGAAAGCCATTTACAGTTTACACTGACCACAGCGCTCTGAAATGGTTTCTATCTATAAATAATCCCACTGGTCGTTTGGCTCGCTGGGGAGTTCGTTTATCTGCTTTCCACTTTGAGCTCAAACATCGCCGAGGCGTTGACAATGTCATTCCAGATGCCCTTTCTAGAGCAGTTCCTGTTAGTGCTGTTAACTTGACCAACTCTTACGTTAATACGACAGACACTTGGTATAAAAATATCTATAACTCTTGTCTTACGAAGCCACAGAATTTTCCGAATTTCTTCATCAAGAACGGTTCACTTTATAGATTATGTAAAAACAAACACGAGTTAACGTCTGAGTTCTCGTGGAAGGAAGTCGTCCCTAGCGAATTTCGTCACGATGTTATCCTAGAAAACCATTCTGAACCCATGGCTGGACATCTGGGTATCTTTAAAACGTATCGTAGGTTAGCGTTAAGATATTTCTGGCCGGGTATGCATCAGGACGTTGTTAAATTTGTTAGTACTTGTGCCACGTGTTTGGCATACAAGCATCAAAACCATCAAGTGTTGGGTGAAATGGGTCGCCCCAAACAATGTTGTCGACCCTTTCAAATGGTCTCGATTGATCTCATGGGCCCTCTGCCAGTCAGTCGAAGACAAAATCAATATATATTCGTCATCACTTGTTGTTTTTCTAAATTTTGCCTGATCTTTCCAATTCGCAATGCAACTTCACCTATCATCACAAAACTCCTCGAAGATGAACTCTTCTTAGTTCATGGAGTTCCGCAGACTGTTTTCCTTGATAATGGTAGCCAGTTCATTAGTAATGTTACAGTTGACTTGTTCAAAAAGTATAACATACCAAACATCTTTTATACGCCTAAATATACGCCACAAGTCAATACAGTTGAACGTTTTAACCGCACAATTATCACGTGTATATCGACCTTTGTAGAAGAGGACCATCGAACTTGGGACATTTATATTCCGAAAGTTCAGTTCGCCATAAATAACTCCGTCAACGAGGCAACCGGTTTTACCCCTTCTTTCCTGGTGTACGGCAGGGAACTCGTAACTTGCGGTACTCATTATGTTGATACAGATCTCGGTGACGAAGTTGTGTTTTTACCACGTGATATTTACGCAGGAAATCTGGGTTGTATGTCTGAAATATTTGACCAGGTACAAGCCAAGTTGTGGCACGCTCATGTTAAGAATACCTCTCATTATAATCTGCGTCGTAAACATGTAGAATTTAACGTAGGTGACATAGTAATGAAGCGTGCCTACGTGTTGAGCGACAAGGACAAATATTTCAGTAAGAAGCTAGCTCCAAAATTTATAAGGTGTCGTGTTGCTGAAAAGAAATCGCCTTTAGTTTACGTATTAGAGGACATGTCTGGCAAGAGTCTAGGAACTTGGCACATCAAAGACTTGAAATTAGTAGGTTTAAATAGTTAGTTATAAGTTATGTTCATTACCCGCGTCAAGTCCTTATTTTGCTACCACCTAGTGCAGAAAAAAGTATTTTTATTGGTTACCAGTTGATTGAAGGCTGGTCACTTGCAAACGATAGGGTGTAACAGTTTCTTAAAGGTTTATCCAGATACTGCTATTTTTTTATGTATGCGAGATGTATGAGTGATAGAATAAAAAGATTGATAAAAATACGTTAGCGTATAGTGCGCGGATTTTTATTCTTAGGAACAAAAATCCTTTTAGTGACGCCGGGGGTAATGTAACGTTGCACGTACGTGTTTTATTTAATAATTCATTTAATATAATTATAGAATAAATAACAAGTCAAATATAATAATTGTTAACGCTTGCACTTAACCTCGCGACTGTCCGCGCGCAAACCGGCTGCGATAACTTGGTCTCTGCGCAGGCGCATATCGTATGCGCGGAAGTTTCCAGAGCGCGCTGCGCCCCGCCAGTCCGCATCACACCGTCACTCGCTACGGACCTGTATCAGTGCGCTCACCGAATCATAGCGGTGTCTTCGCGCGTACTGATACAACTAATAATTCTATCGTATTTAAATTATTGTGCCGCGGACAAATTTATTAAATACTTAATCGTGCCCAGGACGTACTTCGGAGCACCATATACGTAGCTATTACGCACCCAATATTGGGTGCAAAGTTTCGATTTTTAAAAACGCTGCGACTTTCTCGCGTTGCGTCGTCGCTGCGTATCTGCAGCGTTTGTAAAGAGCACACCACACCACCATCCAAGCGCCGAGCCGAAGCCGTTACGCCACCCGCTCAGCGCCGACCTGCCCCTCGCGACCACCAGCCTTGTAAGGCTCCGCCGGCGCTCAACACCATCGCCAACGCAGGGGAGTACCGGTACACCCGGTGGTGAAACTAGACCGGCCTTTTAACCTCGACCCGTTTTTAAAATTTGGGGGGGACATGTTGTCCCCAATAAATGTATTATTTTTGTGGACTTAGTGGTTTTCCTACCCCAAAACCCCTAACGTCACAGTGCGACCAGCTGGTGGAGCAGGCGGTCAGCTCGCTGCCGTGCTTCCTGCTGCATCTGTGCGACAACAACCCGGCCGTTGTCAGGGTGAGTGGAACACGGACTCCGGCCAGCTCCGGGAGAGCTCCATCCGGCTGTTCGGCATTATCGCCGGGCAGGTCAAGTGCGACCAGCTGGTGGAGCAGGCGGTCAGCTCGCTGCCGTGCTTCCTGCTGCATCTGTGCGACAACAACCCGGCCGTTGTCAGGGTGAGTGGAACACGGACTCCGGCCAGCTCCGGGAGAGCTCCATCCGGCTGTTCGGCATTATCGCCGGGCAGGTCAAGTGCGACCAGCTGGTGGAGCAGGCGGTCAGCTCGCTGCCGTGCTTCCTGCTGCATCTGTGCGACAACAACCCGGCCGTTGTCAGGGTGAGTGGAACACGGACTCCGGCCAGCTCCGGGAGAGCTCCATCCGGCTGTTCGGCATTATCGCCGGGCAGGTCAAGTGCGACCAGCTGGTGGAGCAGGCGGTCAGCTCGCTGCCGTGCTTCCTGCTGCATCTGTGCGACAACAACCCGGCCGTTGTCAGGGTGAGTGGAACACGGACTCCGGCCAGCTCCGGGAGAGCTCCATCCGGCTGTTCGGCATTATCGCCGGGCAGGTCAAGTGCGACCAGCTGGTGGAGCAGGCGGTCAGCTCGCTGCCGTGCTTCCTGCTGCATCTGTGCGACAACAACCCGGCCGTTGTCAGGGTGAGTGGAACACGGACTCCGGCCAGCTCCGGGAGAGCTCCATCCGGCTGTTCGGCATTATCGCCGGGCAGGTCAAGTGCGACCAGCTGGTGGAGCAGGCGGTCAGCTCGCTGCCGTGCTTCCTGCTGCATCTGTGCGACAACAACCCGGCCGTTGTCAGGGTGAGTGGAACACGGACTCCGGCCAGCTCCGGGAGAGCTCCATCCGGCTGTTCGGCATTATCGCCGGGCAGGTCAAGTGCGACCAGCTGGTGGAGCAGGCGGTCAGCTCGCTGCCGTGCTTCCTGCTGCATCTGTGCGACAACAACCCGGCCGTTGTCAGGGTGAGTGGAACACGGACTCCGGCCAGCTCCGGGAGAGCTCCATCCGGCTGTTCGGCATTATCGCCGGGCAGGTCAAGTGCGACCAGCTGGTGGAGCAGGCGGTCAGCTCGCTGCCGTGCTTCCTGCTGCATCTGTGCGACAACAACCCGGCCGTTGTCAGGGTGAGTGGAACACGGACTCCGGCCAGCTCCGGGAGAGCTCCATCCGGCTGTTCGGCATTATCGCCGGGCAGGTCAAGTGCGACCAGCTGGTGGAGCAGGCGGTCAGCTCGCTGCCGTGCTTCCTGCTGCATCTGTGCGACAACAACCCGGCCGTTGTCAGGGTGAGTGGAACACGGACTCCGGCCAGCTCCGGGAGAGCTCCATCCGGCTGTTCGGCATTATCGCCGGGCAGGTCAAGTGCGACCAGCTGGTGGAGCAGGCGGTCAGCTCGCTGCCGTGCTTCCTGCTGCATCTGTGCGACAACAACCCGGCCGTTGTCAGGGTGAGTGGAACACGGACTCCGGCCAGCTCCGGGAGAGCTCCATCCGGCTGTTCGGCATTATCGCCGGGCAGGTCAAGTGCGACCAGCTGGTGGAGCAGGCGGTCAGCTCGCTGCCGTGCTTCCTGCTGCATCTGTGCGACAACAACCCGGCCGTTGTCAGGGTGAGTGGAACACGGACTCCGGCCAGCTCCGGGAGAGCTCCATCCGGCTGTTCGGCATTATCGCCGGGCAGGTCAAGTGCGACCAGCTGGTGGAGCAGGCGGTCAGCTCGCTGCCGTGCTTCCTGCTGCATCTGTGCGACAACAACCCGGCCGTTGTCAGGGTGAGTGGAACACGGACTCCGGCCAGCTCCGGGAGAGCTCCATCCGGCTGTTCGGCATTATCGCCGGGCAGGTCAAGTGCGACCAGCTGGTGGAGCAGGCGGTCAGCTCGCTGCCGTGCTTCCTGCTGCATCTGTGCGACAACAACCCGGCCGTTGTCAGGGTGAGTGGAATAAAACCGGTCAGTGCGAGTCGGACTCGGGCACCGAGGGATTCGTACCAACTCGTTAATAGATACGTGAATACTTCAAGAAAAACTGTATGGCGGTTAGTTTAGTAGAAGCAAATCCTAATAGACGAACTAATTATATTTGCTATTATAGATTGTTATTGTATATTTTTTAGATTAACCATAAAATCTGATTTAACTGTTATGTTATGTATTTAATATCTATTTTCTAAAGCTGTTGTGATTTTATTTTGACAGGCCAGCAAGTTCACCCTAAAGCAGATATTCAAGATATTCAACGTGAAGAAATCCAACGAGCTGATCCAAACACATCTCCTAGACGAGGGCCGACTGTACTTAGACGAGTTCCTGGCGGCGTTGCTGCGGCAGTTGGCAGATGAGATGCCAGCCTCCGTGCCCGCGTGCCTGCAGAGTGCCGTCAACTACCTGCACTGTGCCCGGGAGGACATGCGGCCCCACCCGCCGTTATTGATAGGTGAGTGTAGTAGAGTTCCTGCCAGTTGCTGCGGCAGTTGGCAGATGAGATGCCAGCCTCCGTGCCCGCGGGATCGGCACAATCGCTTACATTTTCTAAAGAAGACTGACAACTCATCCCTCAACGTCATATTTCCTCCTTTTAATCTAAAACTGCCTGCATTACTCAAAAAGGATCTAATACTAGATGGTTAGTCATAACTAGCGCCCTCTCTGCGACTTTATCCAAGCCAATAATCAGATATTTTTGGTTAATGTAACGTTGTTATTTTAACACGATACGACGAGTAGAGTCTGTGCGGAAAGAGAATAGGCGTGGCGAAAAACGGAACTAACCTAACCAGTATGGCCACAGAACAGAAAATACGGCACATACGGTAGAAAAGCATTACAGCGCCCCCAAATCTAAATCCTATTCTCTTTCCGCACAGTTTCTATATTATGTAAATGAAACAAGTGTCAAATATTGAAAAACACCAATTTCTATTATTTAAATCACGGTGACCCGAAACTTTAGCTCTGGAGTGTATGTACATAGGAATTTTGACCAAAAACTTGTCGGCAGGCCTCCTCTACGCGGAGCTCCACCGCATCTCCACGAAGCACCCGGACCTGGAGCTGGACGCTGACGTCACGCGCAGCGCCAAGTCCCGTCTCCTGATCCTCATTAAAGATGCCAACCCACTCGTGCGGCAACACGCGGCCTTAGCCCTCGCCAACATCTGCCTGCTCGAGGCCGCCGACTGACCCGAGTCCACCTACCAACACCAACGGTTCACGGGGATCTTGCTCAAGGGTTTCTACTAACACAGGTCGGCGATTTCATTTAACCCTCTTGAACAAAACACCGCAGTATACCAGATTTTTCAAAATCCCAGACTCAATATATCAGATTTTCCGTATACCAAATTCCCAAAATAATACATGCAACAAAATCCTTGCATAACCTATGATTTTATAATGTAGTGTAACGAGAATACAATGTGGTAAGACGGGAGACTGATAAATCGAGGATCCGATGTTTTGAAAAATCTGGTATCCTGGGTATGCGCTATTTTGGGCATGAGTGACCCTTCCGACGCTTACTAAAACATAAAAATTGCAAATCAAACGCCATGCCATAACAATGTAAAACCAAATTGTACCTGTAGGTAGACCCATGTACCTACAGGTACAATTTGGTTGCAGAAAAAATTTACCTTTTACTGAGATCTCAGTTTCGTCATCGTCAGTTCCCCTATATTTAGTATGGGCGTAACGAAACGGACAATCAAAATTTGTATGGAAAAGTTGGGACATTTTGGACCACTTTTTTTATTTGATAAATGAAAAGTGCTCGTGATTCTGAGTAAAATGATATAAGACACACCATGATCAGACAAAAAAAGCAAAAGGTACAATTTTTCTGCAATTGACCCACATGTCGATTTATAGCTTCGCTCTCTGACACCTTGTGTCATGTGTGTGGTGTTGCTGATCCTCATTAAAGACGCAAACCCGTTGGTGCGGCAACACGCGGCCTTAGCCCTCGCCAACATCTGCCTGCTCGAGGCCGCCGTCTGACCCGAGTCCACCTACCAACACCAACGGTTCACGGGGATCTTGATCCAAGGTTTCTACTAACATAGGTCGGCGATTTCATCTAAAATTCTGTTTTAGGAGCATTCCATCAAAACATCTACTTTTTGTGGTAACTCTAATAAAACTTATTAGCTGCTAAGAAACACTACCAATCTTAAAGCCAAATTACCATACTGATATTCAGCTTTACAAAAGTATTAAAAACGTTGTGTCAGTTACGTAACGTTTCCGTGGAATACTGTACACATGAGCTAAAGTAAACGTCCGAATGGTTGACACTGCCCCAGTAGTCGCCATCTTAAGTCGTTAACAATAGAGGTGACGGAAGGGTGTCGACTATTAGGCATTAGCATGTCGAGCACTGGGTCGTTTACCTTACATGACTACTAAATTAAAGATTATTAGATTACGATCGACTTTAAACCGAACATAAATGGATTCATGAACGACCAAAGTCTTCGACGTTATGATATATTTTTAACTGGATTAGGGGTAGACCCATAAAAAGATCTTCTTTATGGGTCGAATTCTTGCTATTATAACCTTCTAAATAAGTACATATTATCAAAATTGGGGTAATTGTGCTTATTATAACGGGACTTAATTAATTGTGATTGTCAAGGATGCTTACTCTTAACGTTCGGAAAAAAGGTATACTTTGCTAAAACAACGAGGAGTTACACAATTTTCGATCTAGCTTTAAGCTTTAGGGTGCTTTTCCACCAAAGATCCTATGTCAGCAATTAACATTAACATTATATTAAAACATTTTTTTAAGGTCCTATGTTAGCAATTTTTCTATAATGTAACTTGTTCACAATGTTCATTTTAGTGACTTAAAATGTATCGTGTAATTTGATATTTACTGTTTGACTGGCATTGTGGGTGCTTTGGATCTTTCTGTAAACTCACAATGTACTATTGAAATAAATGAATGAAATATAGATGAAAGATGAGCTATGCAGCTATGCGATGTGAATTTGTGAAAGCTACCAGTGCTATGCTATGTGGACCAATGAATATGATTGGTGGATATCAACGCATCCATAGTAACGTTGCGTAGCGGTTTTCTGGTGGAAAGGCACCCTTACACCTTATTAACAATCTGGATAAGAAACTGTTTATTTCTTGCTCCAGGTGGCGCTACCAGTACCACTCATTAGTAGCGCCGTTTACAAGCTTTAGTTTTTTTTTTAATTTTTGGTCTTCATCAAAACTAAAAGGTATGGAAATAAAATAAACATTAGAATTATTGGGATAGGTTTTTATACTCTTTGCTTATAAAGTAAGGTAGAAGTTCGAGTGCTTGACACTGTCCTTGAAGTTGCCATGTTGAATGTTAAATCAATAGCAATAGGGGTGACGGCAGGGTGTCAACTATTGGGCATTAACGTGTCAAACCCTAGGATGACTTCGTTGTTTTAGTTGGTGTTTTAATTTTAGGATAAGGAAATGTGTTTGTTATTATTACATTGTGTAATGGATTTGCTGAACACACCATTACGAGTGGTTTTAAAGTTTATTTCATAATAGTTACCAGTTAATGTGGCTTTATGTACAGTCAGTTTCAAATAAAGCGAATTAATTCTGTGGGTCTAGTGAACAGGGGTACAAGTCAAATTTATACCAGGACCAAAAGGTCACAACTCTATTGTATGACTTAAGCTCTTTTGCTCCTAGGTTAAATGTGACTTGTACCCCTTTTCTCTAGACCCAAAGAATTAATGTGCGAATTTATAATTCATGTTAATGTATACTCTGAAGTCTGACTATACCAAATATGACGGAGAAAAGAATTTTATAACATGATAAATTTATTGTAAAATCAAAATCAGAAATCATTGTTTTTATTATTTCGATTGCGATTGATATGTTAATTTTTATCGTAAATAAATAAATAAAAATATAGCGTATTAGATCGGAGGAGGAGCGAAACTGTAGGTAGGGTAAATAGCCAATAATTGACCATTCCCCTGTAACTAGCCACTTTGCATCAATATGTATGCAATTAAAATAAACACTATCAACTATAAACTTCTGTAGTCTCAAGTGGATTATTCGTTTTCAAAATCAAGGCATTTAATTTTTCCCTGTACCTGATTTGATTGAGTCATATTAGTCACGCACTTTTTATTAAAAAAGTGAGCGTTAGCTTAACATTGCAAAATAAAAAAGAAACAAACAGTAAAAGTATAACAATATTAATAAACAGCAACGGATTAATAGTGTTTGTTACGTTGTTTCTTAATTTTAAGCATTGAGAAAGTGCGTAACCAAAATGACAAAATTTAACTCAACACTAACAATTTCTAATTGGGTTCAAAAAAAGGAAAAAAAGGGCTCAAGAAAAAATTGAAATGCCCATGAACTTTCTTAACACGTTCCCTGTCCCGGTGCCCCCAATGTGGGGTCATGATGGTTTTTTTTTTCAGGAGTCCATGCTTCCACTATGGGGTCACTTCCCCATACTGATTGCACAGTTGGGACTTGTGACATTGTCCGATAGTTTTGTATGGGGACAGTTAACGTGTCAAGTGGCCACTTATTTACGATTTACCCTACTATGCACATTTTAGCTTTTTCGATATTTGGTAATGTCTTTTAATATTGTTTGAGCTTCTATTTGTATATTTGCTGTTAAGCGTTTCTCATTTTTAATCTAAATATTTAAAATAATAATTATTGTTGTGGTTTTATTATTATAGTTATAAGGGTATTGGATGTTATTATTTAAAAAGTTGAATCTTTAAATTTGTGCACTATTGAGTGAATATGAATTAAATGGTAAGAGACTGAAACTATAAAAAAAAGAAAAATAATAAAAAATAGTACTTATTGTTTGTAATATTTTTTTTGTTTGTTTCACCTTCATAAAGAAAACGAATTCCCGCAATCTTCGATGTAACAAATAAAAATTGAAAATTAGATAATCTAGATTCTACACGACCAAAGGACTCGGCAGAAACTACAAAAAAAACAAGTCTTATTTTCTGGTTCGTGTAGATATATATTATTAACTGCATTATTTATTCGAGTTCTCGAAAATAACGCACTTAACTAACCGATATTTCCGTAACCGTTAAAAGTCGAATTTCACGGGTTTTCTGTTTTTAGGTGTAATTAAAAAGATGCATTATACTTATGAATAACATGTTACTGGGGCATTCCAAAATAATGTCGCCTACGTGACGCCATTTTTTTCATACTTCCAACAAAGTTAGGAAGTACATTTTTGGTATGTCAATATTTTATAACTTGGTGTCTGAATTGATAATGTCATTTAGGACTTTTTATTTGTTTTTAAGGTAGCTGCCATAGCCGTCACGTCGCCGACAAAGTAGACGTTTTCGTGGAATGCCCCTACTGTGTAGTCAACGCTAATTGAATGTGATATCTCGTTTAGTTGTAGCTTTAAGGGATCTTGGGCTTTCTAGCTTATCTACATTGGTCTTTATAGGGAACGTGCAGTAACGTGGAATTGTTCTTGATTCGTCGGATTCCCGTTTCGTCGAATTCTCGATTCGTCGTATTCTTATTTCATCGAAATTATCTATATATTATATTTTGTTTTAAATATTAAATACAGAAGTGGAGTCACGGTAATTACATAGCTTCATTTGATATTGAAAATCTGACGAATCAGGAATCCGACGCAACAGGAATTCGACGAAATAGGAGTACGACGAATCAGGAACAATTCGTAACGTGGAGGATACCGTGTCATCCATATATTACGTCACACGCATAGGGGGGTCAGCCAAATGTGACAGCCTATGTTGAAAATATGGAATATGTTAGGGAAAAGTGTGACATTGGGGGAGTGGGGGCCTAAAAATCTGATTAATCGTGTGACGTGCTTTATGTATGACTCCATAGGTGGCAGCACTAAATCGACAAGAGACAGTAAAGGAAAACCAGGCCTGAAAAAAATACTGGTTATAAATGTCAATGTCAAGTAAGGGAAGTCGTGGCCACACTAGCGTTATACGTTCATCATCGCGATATTAACGGCGTTTCCCGTTAACGTGGCCCTAGCATACAAGATTCGGATTAGCGACACCAGCTGGCAGCACCTTCGTTGTGTACGTTCCCTATCCTAACCGTAGAAGGGTTATTCTTCAGAAATATGTCTGCGACTTATTACTCTGTCTCCATAAATTTAGTATGAAAAAGAGCCATAGGAATAAGGTGACCGCAGACATATTTCTGAAGAATAACCCAGAAGCAGCCCATCCAAATGGTAATAGAGTGTGACTACGATAACTTTGCAGAGCGGAACATGGCAACACTTCCAGTTACAAGTCACATTTTCATAGAAATTTGACCTTTAAACGGAGGTGTTGCCATGTTCTGAAAAGTTATCATAGTCGCACGTTTCATCATAATATCGAAATCCTATAAAATCCATAATATCGTACTCCTGAGGCGACCTGGGGCCGTTTCTCAAAAGCTTGTAACTTGTATTACAAGTGGAAGTCTCATTCTAACAATATGTACAGTCGCCATCAGATATATCTGAGCTGTCAGTGTACTCATAAATATCTGAACACGGCTCTATTTTCATAGCATTAGAGCCGTGTTCAGATATTTATGAGTACACTGACAGCTCAGATATATCTGATGGCGACTGTACTAAAAAGAGACTTCCACTTGTAATACAAGTTACAAGCTTTTGAGAAACGGGCCCCTGGGCCTCGTTTCACGAAGCTACACGTTACAATTTTTCAAGTCTACACATAGGTCAAATACAGCAACACCATTGGTTGATTGGGCCAATGTTGCTAGTTTAGACTTGTAAAATTGTAACTTGTAGCTTCGTGAAACGGGGTCCTGTTAACACGCTAGAGGGCAGGAATGTGCAGGGCAACGTATTCTGGTGTGCAATAAAACTGATAACTTGATAAGCTTTGTCGATTTATTATATTAATCCAAAATAAATGTATCTTATAATATGTTAACACATTTAAACCCATAAATGCCAAAAGTAGTAAAATGTGGCTTTTCCAAGTTTCTAAAAAATATATCACTTTTAATTTACTTTATTATCCAACTAAACTGAATTAGGGGAGACCGGGTATGGTTGTCTCGCGGGTTGGTTGTCACAGCGGCCATAAAATAATACTAAACGAAACATTAAGTACATCGATCGGTGCTAAAAAATCGCAAGAGCTGTACATCTTTCCGTACTTCACCAATCGATGCACTTATTCCTTCGTTTAGTATTATTTTATGGCCGCTGTGACAACCAACCCGCGAGACAACCATACCCGGTCTCCCCTATTTATTTTACAATAGAGAAAATTAATTAATATTAGTAGATTATACATTTTATAATAATTTATAGATTTAGATTTTCGCTTCAAACTTTTATGAAAATATCTATGTTTAGACCTTATGCCTTGTTCTATGGATAGTCTGAAATTGATAATTATAATTACTATAAGTATTGTATATTTATTAAAAATTGAGAGTGTACATTAAGACCAGGTATTAATCGTTAATGTGTTGTTAGCATAGTTCGGACCAAGTTTTTATGCAAGGAAGATCATTAATTTTTCCACTAGTCAAATAAAACATTCTCTAATTTTATTTTTTGGAAGAATCTAAAATGTGGTGTTCACTGGCAAAAGGTACCCTTTATTCGTCAACAAGATCCTGGCAATAGACTAATGATATTAAAAAATAAAAGAATCCTTATTGGCAAGAGGGAAAGTGATTTCTTTCGACGATCTCCTTCGCACATTCTCTTGGCCCGAGCATTATATTCCCACTAACATGATACGTTACGTTACGTTTGACAATAAAGCTTTTTATTCACGAGCGCTTTCTCATTCTGTCTCCCTTCTGCGCCGCCCGCGTCGCCGTGGCCTCACACACGCTGCATCTATAATATTAGAAATATGAAATGTCTGTACATAAAAAAAAAACATTTATGCCGCACTTGGCCATAAAGTGACTTTTTCCGCACGCTGCGCGTACGCACATTGGGCCACTAGTGGCGGCTACGGCCCGGCCACTGATGGGTGTCCGTCAAGATAGCGTACACCGTAAAGATATTCAGAATCTGATGCAGCCAATAAATAGTACCCAAATAGTACCGACGAAATACCTAGGTGAAAAAAATAGTACCCTTAAACTTTTCGAAATATAAGGCCTGTTCACGGTGTACGCTACCGGCGTCAAGCTGGCGTACACCGTTTGTATCTCTGAAACGGCTTTGTTTTTGGAAACGCTTTATATCTCAAAAAATAGTACCCAAATAGTACCCTAGGGCCCTAAAATTTTATTTCTCTAGCTATCGTAGAAGCCGAGATATAGTGAGCTCTTTCTATAAGGAATTCCCGGGTACGCCAGCTTGACGGTGTGAAATTTTGTACACCGTTAAGTTATGGAATATCTCGGCTTCTACGATAGCTAGAGAAATAAAATTTTAGGGCCCTAGGGTACTATTTGGGTACTATTTTTTGAGATATAAATCGTTTCCAAAAACAAAGCCGTTCCAGAGATACAAACGGTGTACGCCAGCTTGACGCCCGGTAGCGTACACCGTGAACAGGCCTTATATTTCGAAAAGTTTAAGGGTACTATTTTTTTCACCTAGGTATTTCACCGGTACTATTTGGGTACTATTTATTGGCTGCATCAGATTCTGAATATCTTTACGGTGTACGCTATCTTGACGGACACACTGATGGCCACCACAAGCTGCGGCCGAAGATTTTCATACATTTTGTATGGCACCGGCGCACGCCGGGCGTTCGAGTCACAGAAATATATCGAGATAGAAGGAAATAGTTCGTCGATTTGTATGACAAAGAAGCGTGTAACGTTTTTCGCTTGGCGTTTGACGCCAAAAGTGCAATTTAGTGATGGAAAACATACATTTTCCATTTCATTTGGTGGTATTTGAACAATTAATCATACCATTATTATCAGATCTTCAAATCTGCTAATAATATTGACGGAAACTGAAGTTAACGGTATTCAAAGTAGGTGGCCGCCACTTCTTTTTAGCACGCGAGGTACATACACTTTTTCCTTTTACCTCGATATATTTCTGTGGTTCGAGTAGAGGCGTTCGGGCCACAAGCTGCGGGAGTGGCGCGCGCTCTCTATTTGTGGCCGCGTTTAGTGGCCCATCGTGCGGCCGCTCTGAGCCACGTGTGGTCGCGTTTAGTGGCCCAATGTCCGCTAATAACCCCCTTACTTTGGGCTCCTGGCGAGCCAGAACTGCTTGGTGGCGTCGCAGTGGGCGCGCAGCTGGCGCCGGTCCCACGAGGCCGAGTCCATGCGCCACTCCGGCGACACGTACTGTGCCGTCAACTTCCGCAGGGTTATCTGGAACGGTTAATGCTAACCCGTCTTGATATGCCTTCTTGTTCAAAAGTTTTTGTGGCGTTATTTCTAGCCAGAGGTCATCTTTTAGTTATTTATTTATGTTTATCGCACAATACAAATAGTACAAATGGCGGACTTAATGCCTTAAGGCATTATCTACCAGTCAACCAATGGGCTAAACTAGAAACATTAATTCTAAACGCTGGTGGATTTTGTTATGGCCTTTCTGGTCCGGGATCGAATTAAAATGAGTCTTGCTTATTAATACTTTATTATTAAAAGATACACGCTACGCACGGACGTCATTGTCGTCAAGGAAGAAGGGAGAGTGACAGTGTTGCCAGTGTATGTAATAGATTTAGACCTGGAAAAGACCCCCCAATGCAAAGTATAAAGACGAACAAATACCCCACCCAGTCCGATATCCACTCAAGGTGGTCCGGCTAGCGACCTGGTTCGACCCCAGGGAACGCCACGGCCGACCACCGGGTCCGAATATCGGAACGCCCAATAAGGGTCGCGGAGTTAGGCTTTAAAAAAAAGAACAAGTAGTCCAACTTCAACTTACTACAACAGTGTAAGTGCGATCCATACTGGAGCAGTCTTATGCAATGCAGTTTGTTTGTGGTGCGTTCGTACACGACGCGCACACATACTGGCGCGCGATGTACCTTTTGTCGGAAGAAACATTACTGCTACAAACATTAGGTACACTGTGCCTGAGGCCTACTTGCAAAACAAATAAATTGAATCTGTCAAAGGTGTATACTCGAAATGAAAGAAAGTTACAAGAAAGGAGAAATCTGAAAAAGAAAGAGAGGTATAGGTACGGTACCTACCTAAACGCAGCTACGTAGATCAAGTGTAGTAAAAAAAAATCAATGGTTGTAACTCCACCGACGAGAGTGGAACTCTTAAATTAATGATGAATGATGTTAAGTAGGTATGATGTACGGTACATACGGGGTTGGCAGGCGCGGGGAGGCCTGGGAAGGGAGCCCGGACGGTTTTGTATTTAGTCAGCGCCACCCCCTCTTCTGTAGCCCTCCGGACTGAGCTGAAGTATACGTCCTTAATCAAGAACTCACGGGTTCTGCAAACAAATAAGATGACAACCAACATCATGTGTTGTCCACTCCCTCCCCCAAAGAACGCCACCATGACCGGACTCCAGCTTGGGCGACCTTAACTAGGTCATCAGTCCACGGCCAGGCCCGTATTTTAGAGATCCAGGGCCCCTAGGCATTTGGTATAGAATAGAATATATTTATTGCTGTCATGTGGTTTTACAGGTGTTAGTGCAGGTTTATAGGTACATCATGAGCATGACACCCTGTAAGGGTACCTACCTACTGCAATTTTCTTATTACTAACTTAAAACTAAATACAACACGGTGGAATTTAATCGGTGATCAGGAACCCATTTTTCTAATGCAGTAATCGATGGCGGTCACGTTTATGTAGTACTTAAGTGGAACCAAGTTTTTTTTATCATAACTAATTTTTAAGTTGAAATTAAATTTTAATTAAAATTTATTGTCACCCTACTAATGGTTTAGTCTGAAAAGTTTAATACCTCTTTTCAAACTATAAGCCATAGAAACTTAAAAGATAACAAATGGCGGCAATCATTTATTGACGTCTGATCTGTCTAGTTTCCCGCCAAAGCCAGCAAGCACTTGACGTATGTACACTTACGTTACGAGTAACTTCCCTTCAATAAAAGTAGGGTGTCCATTTATTCAGTCAGTGTACATTTTACCGATGTTAATTAAGTGTGATTAATTAGATTGTGAGCTATATTGCACGAGATCTCACGTATTGGTTTTTTGTGTAGATTGAGAATTAAGATTTTTGGATTCCTGATCACCGATTAAATTCCACCGTGTATAAATGAGATCTTTAATGAACCTATCTAAGTAAGATATCGAGAAGGCAAGGCATGCTTTTGTTTGGCTTATATGAAGAGTCCACCGCTGGGCCCCCTTTAGGCTGGCTGGCTTGTAGGCCTAGGGGGTTATCCATATATTACGTCACACGCATAGGGAGAGGGGGTCTAGCGAAATGTGACAGCCGATGTTAAAAAGAAATGTTAGGAAAAAGTGTGATATGGGGGGGGGGGTCTAAAAATCTGATAAATCGTGTGATGTAATTTGTGGACCTAGGCGGAAATCCGGCACTGAATCCACCTTGTGGGAGGCCTGCCAACGCTGCTGCAACTTTTAGCGCGCGGTCGCTCAAGAACTCGTCCGTCTCATCTCATCCTACCGACTATTTTACGAGCAATGTGATTAGCTATGTCAGTGATATATACCTATTGGAGTCAAATTAAACTATGAATGATAAGAATACCTACCACAGCACAAATTACTTTAGCTAATGACCCGAAGGAGTGAAGGAGTGAACTGCATAGTGTGTCGTAGCGAGGCGAAAACTTGACATAACTGGGCACTAGGTATAACCAAAGCGTGCGTAAGAAACGCATTCGTAAAACTTTGCTTGTAGTGCGTTCGTTCACGGCGCGCATACATAGGTACAAGCCGCGCGAGTACCTCTTTGTAGGAAGAAAAATTACTGCTGCTATTATACTGTGACTAAACGCTCTTAACATTTGCACTCTATGTCGTCCATGCTGACGCTGGCGTCATCACGAGTCGCGGCCTGGTCCTCTGCGCTTCCTCGCGCCCCTTGTCTTCAGGCTTAAAGCAGTATCACCTGGCAATGTCGGCGTCATACCCGCGCGGCAAAAAGCCGCCGGCTAGTGTGTCGTAACGAGCTGAAAACTTGTACTTGCTGACGTAACTAACTGGGCACTAAACCAGAGTATCAGCCAAACAAGTAGTCAAACTATGGCTGTTTAGGAGCGCGCGATACGTATTCTAGGTCGAGGCGCAGACGGTGTGATTCCTACTGGAGCATTCTTACGCATTCATAAAACTTTGCTTGTAGTTACTACATTAGAACGGCATTGGTTAATTTGGCCAATGTTGCTAGTTTAGACTTGTAAAATTGTAACTTCTAGCTTCGTGAAACGGGGCCCTGATTGTATCGATGGACAATCGAATTGAAGGTCATTTAACCACTCACTTGCTTTGGGATTTTAAAAATGGCAGCCTAAATTGTTTCGCCTTTTATGACAAATGCCGGCGCGATGTCGAGTTTAATTCAAAAATTCATAATTTGGCTTCTACTGAACCATTTGGTAAGATTTTTTTACACTAAAAAGCCAAAGAAACAAAGAATTTAATTTTGTTACTCATTATATGAGTTATTATAGTAAAAATAATTATAAAAAATGCGTAAAGTTGACGCATTGATAAAGTTGACGACTTCGAGGAGAATTGTATTTTTAATAAAAAATCTAAAGCGATAACCCTGTTTGTTTTTAAATACATTAAAAAGTAGATTAAATTAGCTTTCTTTTGATACCAAATACTGTACAAGTGTTCGTATAAAATTCTATGGTAAACATCACTTCATTTAAAATAGACACGCAAGAAAAACGGAAATACGGAACGAAACCGTTCGCCAGGTTTAGTATTTATTTATGGATAATTTAGAAGCGTAATAACTAAAATATTGTCCTAGTTAGAACAAACAACTAATAATCTTAAATTCAGATTGTACTTATTTGGCAACTAGCATGTTAATTGCGGTTATAAAGTCAAAACAACAACAAACACAATGTACGTACCTCCAGAACTTTCGTTGGGCCGATCAAAAACATGATAGAAATAACTTAAAATCACGTCATCACCTTAAATTAACACATTATAAATCACAGTTTGTAACCACAACACAACATTACACAATTAGAAACCTTAAATACACATAATTACACAGATTTTATGATAAATAAACACGCCGGTATACATTTTTCGCAACACGTGACTGGTTCGCGCTCGTACTGACGAACAAAACAAAACAAAGATGGCTGCTACATCGGCAGCCCAGCCGTTAAGGTCGCGGCACAGTGCGCGCAACACAGAATTTACCTATGCAGTACTTTAAAAATTGAGCATACGTTATTTTCAGTAATAACTTCTATAAATAATTGTTTGGTGAATAAAACTTTGTAAAAGCAAAAGTTTTGTCTACTTTTGATTAAATTTACTTTTCTGTTTGTACTTGCTAGACATTATTAAATTTATTTTTAAGTAAATGTAGAACTAAAAGGTAATTCATTTACTATATTGTGAGATTGGTGCTTTTTGATTGTTGTGTATGGTGCTGGCTACTAGGTAATAAGATACGATTGAACGTGGTCTGTTTTGAATTGTTTCTAAATGGTAAAAAAATAACATACAACGCAGTGTGAATGCTGACGTGAATGTAAAAACGTGTAATAAATGATTTAATAAAAACATTTGTTATGACGAATTTTTTTCAACGTCAACCCAGTCCGAGAGGAACATTTAAAGATATGTTCGTGATTTTGACTTGAGAAAAAAGTATGAATCCGACAATAACTACATATATGTACATACGTTGTTTGTAAAATAATTGTATACTGCGTAATAAGTGCATAATTTTTGACCGACTACGCAATTTTTTTTGTATTATGTAATTTTTAGACAGGCATATATTGTGCAATAAGGTCAAATAAAATCTTCCTAGTGTATCTATCTATTCTAAGCAGGTTGAAAAAATTAAATGTAACTTGAAGGGCAACTTCAACCACGTTACACATTTTAGGTAATTGCCCTTCATTTGACGTGCGTTTCTTCAAAGTTCCATGGAATGTTAGTATCAGATTAATTGAGAACTAGATCTTAGCGCAGCGCCGTCGCGCCACCGTAACAAATTGCGGATTGTTTTCTCGCTCGCACCCGTAGCCCGCCCGCATTTGTTCACTCAGTCGCGTCGAGTATTTAGGCGGCGTCGTCGTTTTTATCGACTTCAATTGATGTTTATAACGCAAGTGAAAGATATACATAACAACTATAAACAATCTTCCACGACACACATACACAATTTTAGGTGCGAAATTGAAAAAAAAAACCAATTACGGTGGTTTATGTCCCCCGTTCGTTTATTAGAATAAAATACAGGTTATCTTGGTATAAAAATCTGGTTTTCTGCATTTCCTCTTACAAATCAGGCTTAAATAAAAATATTAAGATCCAAAGCCACGCCGCTGCCGCGAAATTTGCCGTCAGCGCTCATATCTATTGAGAACTAGGGTTTAAATTGATGGGCGTGAGGTGAGAGTGATATTTAAACCTGTCTAGTTATTGCTGTTCTTCGCCCCTCATGCATCCCTTGACCTCCACTCTAGGTATTGGCTGTGAATATAAAGTTGTAACATGTGACAGCTCGTCATAAAAAAAGTGTGGTGTAGAATAAAACAGCAATGGACATAATTCAAAAAGTTTATTAATGTCGGCCATAATGAGCACCAAATTGATCAATACTAAATAATAAGATAATATAAATAAAGTGTTGACAGCGCTTTTGTTCCAGCATACACAATGATTTGGCTAGTTTTTACCAAGAAACCATTCTTTTATATTATTGTAGTACATTACTCAACTAAAGTGGTAATAGTATATTATGCCACACCTGGCCATAAAATGGCTTTTTCTGCTCGCTGCGCGCACGAAAAAAGCCGCTTTCTGGCCAAGTGGAGACATAAAATGATGTACACAACACGGGAGGTAATAAAGAAAGCTCTCGATCGTATATTTACGTCCCTCGCTTGCAGCTCGGGCCGCAAACTTCTGCGATCTCGGCCTTTCTTTGTATTACCACCCTAGTTGTGTAATGTACTATTACACAACTAGGGTGGTAATACAAAGAAACTCCAAGATTGCAAAAGTTTTGTAAATATGCGATGCGATCGAGGGCTTTCTTTATTACCTCCCGTGTTGTGTACATAATTTTATTGGCTAGAAAGTGGCTTTTTCCGTACGCGTAGTGTGCGGTAAGAGCCACGTTTTGGCCAGGTGTGGCATAAATATACCTTACAATGAAATAACTTAACATGCCTTCGTTGCAGACTCTATACTTTTTTTTACAATCGCATACTGCGCACTGCGCGTCAAAACGAATCAAATGAGCCCGAGCATGGCGGATTTATTTTGCGTAATGTGGATTATTCTATCTATGGCTGTCATATTATTTCATCAGCAGATCAGCTTCGTGTCATATCGCATTGTCTGATTTACATGTCCTTGGAAAGTTTGCTTCAGTTTAATGAAAACCGGGAAGTGGTCAAATTTAACTTGCAAGATTTGATTACACAAAGGCAGACAGACACCGAGGCAGGTGAAACTAAACAAAAGTTGGTTAAAACATTAAGTAGCGTATAACATAAAAAAAGATAAGTTCGTTGAACCAAGGTTGAGGTGATCAGTCTATTTTCCATACAAACCAAAAGAGGGTGATTGTTTATTTTATTTCTACGGCATTAATTATATTTCAAATCTATGGTATTTTATTTTATGGTTTAATACATGTGGGGGCACGGCAGTGCCCCCGCCAAGTCGAGCAAAACAAAGGCACGGCCGTATATAATCCTTTTCTGGAAGCCATTCAAGCCATTTTCAACCTCCTGTAATTTTGTGCTGGCTAAAGCTAGAACCCCGAATTTTCAGGTATATATAGGGCACAATAAGACTTAAGTATATCCTCAAAAACATTCCATTTGAACGTGTAGTTTAAGAACTATTGCACGTGAAAGTTCCTTAGCTTTGTCACTGACTCACTGACTGACTGACTAATGATCATCGTAATTCTAAGGAACTTCTAGCAGACTTACAAGCTCCAAATTTTAAACATAGTGAGGTTTTAGCCAATGAAGTCCTATAAAACCTAAAAATATTGCAATTTACATACAACTGCACACGTAAGTTTGTAATCCTATACAAATACATGTGATTACAAAGTTAGTTTTGTAGTTCAAATCGGAAATAGAATGGATTGAAATGAAATAAATAAAGGTAGACCACTTACAAAAAGAAATAAGATCCCATCAAAAACATTACATGTAAAAAGATGCGAGTCTCGCAACGCAGTTCTTCTACAACAGAAAAGTTTTGAGCTGTAATGTTAAGCTAAGTCAGTACTGGGGGGGTGTCCACAGAACTCAATTTTCACCAACTTGCCTATTTATTTAAACTGAGAGAGCAACTCATTTTCCAAGAATCCTCCTCGGGTAAATAATAGGCAAGTCTGTGGAAATTGAGTTCAGTGGACACGGACTGACTTGGTTTAACATTACATCTCAAAACTTTTCTGTTGTAGGAGAACTGAGTTGCGAGAGTTGCATCTTTTTACGTGTAATGTTTTTGATGGGTTTTATTTTCTAAGCTGAAATATCTGAAGCTGATACATATAATTTCAACAAAAAAACTTAGTTCAAATGGTGCTGATAAATGGCGCTGACCTTGAGGGGCCAATTGCATGTTAATTATGGTTTTTAGAGATTTTTATGTCATTTCGCACGTACAGATTATATGAATCTGCGAAATCTATAAAATAAAACTTACTTTAAAAATAATTAATGGGTTCAGTTCAAGAGGTCAACGTTTTATTTTGCCATGGTATGCAAAGTTTTACTTTTATAAAGACTTACTTAGCAAAATGCCTAGGTCGTGAAATGTACAAGTAGGCAGAATGACTTATTTGCATAAGGTTTTAAATGTATAAGGGCTATCTTAGCAAAAGGTTTTGATTGTCAAAATGTCTTAGTTACAAAATGCCCAAATCTGTAAAACGTCAGGTTTAAAACGACTAGGTTATACGGATAGTGAATAATGTATGCAATATATCCACAATAGATGGATTTAAAAATATGAACTCGTTAACTATCTAATTTGACAAATAATCTATTGTTGGAAGTAAGGATAAGGATTGTATGCCACACCTGGCCATAAAGTGGCTTTTAAAGCCGCTTTCTGGCCAAGTGTAGGCTTAAAATGATGTACACAACACGGGAGGTAATAAAGAAAGCCCTCGATTGCATGTTTACTTTTGAATAATAGCGACCTTTACATACAAAATAGCCCCGCTGATGCCGAAAGTACTAATATTTCGTATGGTACTCCTCGAAACATACATCTAAGCAAAGTGATACTTTACATAGCTTGCATATATATTTCGAGCGAGACTGCTTACACCATACGCATCGACTATTCTTCGACGCTCATTGGCCGACGAAATGTATCCTGGAGTATCGCTTCAACATAATTTGTTTTTCCTCGTCATATGGTCTACTGAAAAAAAAAACAAAAATGAAAAGGATTTTTTACAAACAATAACATACGATCACCAGTTGAATTGAATAAGTAACCTGGAACTAGGACCGGGAACAGGAGATGGGGGATGTTCAGGTGGAGCTTGTTTCTCTTGAGGAAAGGAGTTCCCTTGGTTCAACTTTTCCTCTTCCTCGCCCTCGTCCTTGCCCTCGTCCACGACCGCGTCCACGACTGCGTCTGGTTTCTTTGTTTTTTGATTTTGCTGGTCTGCTCAAACAATGTAAAATATCCTAGATAAGCGTAAAATTAATGCACAAATAAAAACACATCATACATACAGATGTATGATGTGTTTTTATTTGTGCAGGGAACAGTCCCTCAGCCAAAATATTTTTTAAATTAAGAAGTATACAAATCGTAGATGAAGAATTGAAGACGCATTCCATTAAGTTTTGCTATTTTATTCAGACAGAATTGGTAGTAAACGAGTATATAACCATATTTGAAGACGTTAGTTAGATTTTAGTGTGTATTTTTGTAATATTAAAAGTTATCAACTAAGTAGCCCAAGATGCAATTTCATTCAACTTACGTTATTGTATAGTTTCTTATTTTTTATAAAATGTATTTTATGAAGTGTTAAAAAGTAAAAGTATTTCAATCAAAAGTATTTTCTATCTACCAAATATGTATTTATCAAATACAAAGCCACCAGTTAACTAAAAACAAAAAAAGTTTCTCCTCTTATCTTTCCAAAATATACTCATTGAACATTCGGAATGGATACACACATACAATAAAATATCTATTAAAATAACCGAAACACCAAAATTAATGAAAGATAACATTGTTCAAATATCAGTAAGTACAAAAAAACAAATATCTCAAACGCGCTCACAGCGCGTCTGGTGTGCCGCATGCCTTACAACCTTGAAGCGATATGTATGAATGAATTGTTTCGCCGGTGGCTAGCGCTACCACACCCGTACTTACAATTTACTGTCACTTGTTTCTTTCGCTAATCCTGTGTAATAAATCCTGTATTGATTGATTTTATGGTTTAAGTAAAAAACTTAATACTCAAGCTATTTAATTACTATAAGTTAGAAAAGAATTATTCGAAAGTCTTTAAAATATGAGCCATTTAATTCACAAGTTACTGGAAAAAAATCTGTTAAATTACTTTCAAGTGAAGATGTGATTCATAATTATGAGTTTGGCACTAAAATATTGTTACAATCTGCTAGATGGATAAACACTGAATCGTTTGATATATAACTTTAATAATAAAATAGTAATTTGAGTACTTACGGCATTTTCTAAACACTCCGCACTTTCACAAAATCTGACTTGAACTTCACTTTGACAACACCTTGTAAAGTAACACTGTTTAAAAATATTTTCAGTCTACTATGTTGGCTGCCCTTTTTTTTCTGTGTTGCCATGTTATTTCTCTATGATTTGAACAGAGTTTGAACGTCGTCTAAAGCACGCTTTACAGATTAAAAATAAAATATTGTACAAACGTCGCCTGGTAGCTCCGGCTACCAAAATCAAATCGTAGGTGCGCAAAGTTGGCAGCTCTAGCTACCGAAAGCAAGTGAGTGGTTAACTGATGATGTAGTCGACGGACAAAATTGGTTCGTGTATAACTTTCTTAATTTACGTAAAAATTCTTTTCGAGGTCGGTGATTTGAAGCGGTTTTGAACGCACCCGAACTGGTCGTACCTCTCACCTGTCAAGTCAATGTCAGTGTCGAACGAAGTTGGAATTGTTGAGGTTATTATTATGTTTGGAGGGAGAGTATTTTACTTACGACTACAAAACAAATTGTTTGGTTACACTCATGAAAAGATAGAATACGCAGCTTACTACTGTTTTGTTATTTAGAAGGTGCAATAAGTGCCTCATCGTGTCCATGATGTAATTATTCTCAATCAGAATAAAACAAGCCCGTAACATTTGTTTTGATAAAACTTATTATTCTTGCGCTGTGTGTTAATCCTTTATTTTAAAAGGTGCGAGTTTTGCAGCCGATCGTCTGTCAGTACCATTTGGCCGAATTTTTATTTCATAAAAATGATTTGTATCGTCCAAGCTTAACGGTGGCAACATTAGTGTCCACGGGTAGTTAAACCCAAACGCTGAACTGAAAAGCTGTGTGTACCTGGTACGTGTTTACTTTACTTGTTTAAGAATATGAAAACTAAAATTCAGATCTAACGAGCTGTTATCCTAGGCTAGGGTTGCCATAAGTGCGGGGACCCACACCCGGACATTTTAAGAAAAAGTAGTAAATGTAGAAAAAAGGTACTTGATAGTATGCCAGTGCGCCGAGACTCTTAAGTTTTTTCGTGCCTTGCACTTGCACACACAAGATTTAGATAAAAATAAAAGTGACATCCTTAACCATTATATTTATTATATCTTTAAACCTTTAATAAAATTTAGGTTAGGTTAATTTACTCGGGCTTAGGTCTTAAACATGTGTCTTAGTAATTAATCATGTTTTTTTCTATAAACTTGTTCTTAATAGGAATTAAAGGCGAACGGCGTTTCAATAATTGAACCATATAGGATGAAGCCAAAATTCAATATCCTCAATGCCAGTATGTCCACTCGTATTGCAGGTGAGCAGGTGAGCAGCAAGTTACTGCTGGGAAAAGGAAGCAACGGCAACATATCAATGGAGGCAGTGTGTGTGAAGGAGGAGCCAGAATGGGAACCAGTGGTTGTGAAAGACGAGCCCGAGTGGGAGCCTGGCGCATGCGCGCGCGGCGTGAGTGAGGCGGCCGCGCGGGCGGGACTCTATGTGGGTCATGTCGTCAAGGACGAGCTGGTGCTGGGCCCCGAGCTGCTGCAGCCTCGCGACGCGGTCTTTGCGCTGCGAGGTCAGTTTTTGAGCTATGATTACTTAATCCCATTATATTATTTATCACTGCACTCATTTTAAAATAAAAGAGAAATGTGGAAAAAGAGTTACATTGATTTTCAACTACAGTTACTTTTTATACAAACATAAACATTGAAGTGAAAAAACGTGTAAAAGTAGTGGGCTGGTGCCTAACACGTAAGGGCGTCAGCGGGGAACGGAAAGGTGTAGGAGGGAGGGAACAAGACATGACAGCACGGCCGCTTAATCTGTATTAGAGTTGAGATTTTTATCATTTCACTGAATGTGTCTAGTGAAATGTTAAAATGAGTTTACTTTGCTAGTTCGTTTGGTCAACTCACTGACGTGTGTCGGGGATTTTATCAAATCACTAAACAAATCTAGAGAAATGACAAAACGAGTTGGCTTTTTTGGCCGATTTCGTCATTTCACTAAACAGACTCAGGGATTTGATCAAATTATTGATTTTTTCTAGGCAAATGTTAAAATGGATTCGCCATTTTAACACCCTGCGTGATTTGGTCACATCCCTTAGAGATTTGACCAAATCACGATTTTGGCCATTTCCCTGCGACATATAAATTTGATTATGCTTTGCAGCATCACTGCCGACAGAGGACAGTCACCTCTCATCACTGAAGACAAAGGAGGAGCCGGGCAGGACTTGCTCTGTCATTCTGGAGCGCATGCCTCTGGATTTTGAGCAGCGAACATATAGGATTGGAGACAGATTAAATCATTTTCAATGGTATCTCCAAAACCAAGGAACCGACTTCAAATGCGATGTGAACACTTGCAACAGCAAGTTTGATACGAAACTGCTTCAACTGCAGCACGCGAGGAGAGAACATGGTGTGAAATATTTTACTTGCAAGGAATGTCAGTATGCAACAAAATATACACGAAACTTACAGGATCACTTAAGGACTCATACAGGCGAGAAGCCTTTTAAGTGCAATCAGTGCAGTTCCAAATTTAACCGAAAATCTAATTTACTTAATTACCAGAGAACACACAGTGGCGAGAAGCCTTTCAAGTGCAACCAGTGCAGTTCCAAATTTAGCCAAAAATCATCTTTACTTACTCACCAGAGAACACACAGTGGCGAGAAGCCTTTCAAGTGCAATCAGTACAGTTCCAAATTTAACCAAAAATCTCATTTACTTAATCACCAGAGAACACACTGTGGCGAGAAGCCTTTCAAGTGCAATCAGTGCAGTTCCAAATTTAGACAAAAATCATCTTTACGTCGTCACCAGAGAACACACAGTGGCGAGAAGCCTTTCAAGTGCAATCAGTGCAGTTCCAAATTTAAACGAAAATGTAATTTACTTCGTCACCAGAGGACGCACAGTGGCGAGAAGCCTTTCAAGTGCAATCAGTGCAGTTCCAAATTTAATCGAAAATCTCATTTACTTGATCACCAGAGAACACACAGTGGCGAGAAGCCTTTCAAGTGCAACCAGTGCAGTTCCAAATTTAGCCATAAATCATCTTTACTTACTCACCAGAGAATACACACTGGCGAGAAGCCTTTCAAGTGCAACCAGTGCAGTTTTAAATTTAACCTAAAATCTAGTTTACTTGATCACCAGATAACACACAGTGGCGAGAAGCCTTTCAAGTGCAACCAGTGCAGTTCCAAATTTAGCCAAAAATCATCTTTACTTACTCACCAGAAAACACACAGTGGCGAGAAGCCTTTCAAGTGCAACCAGTGCAGTTCCAAATTTCACCAAAAATCTAATTTACTTACTCACCAGAGAACACACAGTGGCGAGAAGCCTTTCAAGTGCAACATCTGTGACTACAAGGCTACTTGGTCAAGTTGCCTAAAGCGTCATGTAATGAGACGTCACTAGGAGCACAGACCGCACGTGTGTGACACTTCCAGTTACAGATGTGTAACTAAATGTGTCATGAGACGACATATGAAAAAGACAAATCAGCTTAGTACTTGTTTTATTTACACAATGTTATAATTACGAATTTGTGATTTAATATATTATCAGTAATTTCATGTTTCATATATTCTTGTCTTATCATCGTCGATGCGGTCACTAAGTTTGTAGATCTCACGGCCGTACGTAACACAAAGTCAACAACAAGTATAAGAGTTTTCAGACAGCATTTTAGTTATTTTGGCACACCTACGCGTTTAATAACCAGAGATCGGACAAATTTGCGTCATCCATACATACATACTAATTATTTTCTTTAATAAATGTACATTGTAACATACCTGTGTATTATTTGACTATCAAAATTAAATCTCAGGTAAGAAATTAATTATTTGATTATATTTTGGAGTCATGTCCATATTTTTTAGGAGCGATGACGCAAATTTGTCCGATCACTGTTAATAACTGATCAGGGCACCACAAGCTTTACTAGCAGGACCTTTAAAGCCTTTGTATGGTCAACTGGTATAAAGCATGTGCTCAATGCAGTGGCCACTCTCAGAGCGAACGGCCAGGTGGAACGGTATAGGTAACCGCACCATTTTGGCGGCGCTCGGGGCGATGAACCACGACAAAGCAAATGGTTTATGGGATGAACATTTGGCAGACATTCAGCTGGGAATTAATACCACTGTACATTCTATTACCAAGAAGACTCCGACAGAACTTCTTTTTGGTCGTCATGTGACTAATCCGTCACAAGGGCCGCTGAATGATATAATGCACGATGTTACGCCTGTAGTCGGGGAAACTTTAGATGAAATGAGAACTAGCGCTTATAGTCTAAGATCCCAGTATAGAACGACCTTCACCGAGCTGGTTAATGGATGAAATGTGTTTTATATTGAATTAAATATGTTAATAAATATATTGCAAGTGGGTTGCCTAAAAAAATTCAGTCCAGAATATGATTAAATAAAAATTGAAAAAAATATTTTTTTTTTAACTTTTCACCGTTTTGTTTAATAGACAAATGACATACCAATCAAAAGTATGAAGCCTATAGAATATGCAAACGATAGGTTGCCTATATTTTTCCCGTCATAACTTTGGGTTGCCAGGCATAAACAGGTACATCGATATTAGTAATTTGCACTGGTCTGGTTAATGAATAAACATTATGCCAAAATAAAGATTATTTTATTACGAACACGGTGATATAGGGTTGCCTCCGAAAAATCAGTCCTGAATTGCGGTTGTCGAGTTTTGAAAAATCAAAGCCTTTCAATTCCGGTTGCGTTAAGTTTGCACCTGGTTGGTATGTGATGCCAAGGAAAACAGGTGCAAACTTAGCTCAACCGGTTAATTCGAACGGGTACATCGATATAAGTGATTTGTACTGGTCTGGTTAATGAACAAACGTTATGCCAAAATAAAGACTATTTTATTACGAACACGGTGGTATAGAGTTGCCTGCGAAAAATCAGTCCTGAATTGCGGTTGTCGAGTTTTGAAAAATCAAAGCCTTTCAATCCCGGTTGCGTTAAGTTTGCACTTGGTTGGTATGTGATGCCAAGGAAACCAGGTGCAAACTTAGCTCAACCGGTTAATATTAACGGGTACATCGATATAAGTGATTTGCACTGGTCTGGTTAATGAACAAACGTTATGCCAAAATAAAGACTATTTTATTACGAACACGGTGGTATAGAGTTGCCTGCGAAAAATCAGTCCTGAATTGCGGTTGTCGAGTTTTGAAAAATCAAAGCCTTTCAATCCCGGTTGCGTTAAGTTTGCACTTGGTTGGTATGTGATGCCAAGGAAACCAGGTGCAAACTTAGCTCAACCGGTTAATATGAACGGGTACATCGATATAAGTGATTTGCACTGGTCTGGTTAATGAACAAACGTTATGCCAAAATAAAGACTATTTTATTACGAACACGGTGGTATAGAGTTGCCTGCGAAAAATCAGTCCTGAATTGCGGTTGTCGAGTTTTGAAAAATCAAAGCCTTTCAATCCCGGTTGCGTTAAGTTTGCACTTGGTTGGTATGTGATGCCAAGGAAACCGTCGTAATAAAATAGTCTTTATTTTGGCATAACGTTTGTTCATTAACCAGACCAGTACAAATCACTTATATCGATGTACTGTCACGTAAATAGGCTTAAGACAGCTAGGGACCCTATTACGGACGTAAAAGAAACAATATTTAAAGTTTATACACTATTTATTAATTGATTAAGATTCTAAGTACAAAAGATAATTTATTTTAAAGGTGAGCTATTTAGTTTTAATTTTACTATATTAATTTAATTTCGTGAGAGGGTCGTGAGTCTTAGCCTACAATTATTTAGGGTCCGTCTACAACAATGATGGTCCAGAAGCCCCAGATACTCCCTACATCCCTTGGTCGAAGTTGGTGGTCCAGCACCGACAATATATCACTCCTCGGTCGCTGAGGATGGGCCAAAAGCTGCAGGTTCCGGTGCTGTGTATCGCGGCCTGGCTCGGCCCGTACGAAAAAGTGGATCCCGTGGTGGATCCCGTAGGGTGTTCCTGGAACGCGTCCATTGGGAGTATTAGATGGGAGTCAAAAATCCGCCCTGGACTGCTGACCATCACACACGCGCACACAAGGGATGAGGTATGAGTTGAGAGCAATTAGCTGTGTATGATGGGCAGCCCAGGTACAGTGAAGCAAAGCGGGTGAAGTGAGGATCAAATGCTAAGAAGCGCTAAGCAAGGAAATAAGAACGCGAGCAAAGCCAAGGGCAGGCGATAGTGTTGTTTACCAAAGCATTAGATTCTCACATCATTACATTATTGAGGAATTATTGTTGTACAGAGTGAGGATGAGTAACACACTGATTTATAATTAATTAAATAGCCCTTTCTTATAAATAAGTACTATTTAATTTTATTGTACATTTGCAACAAATAAAATTAAATAAATGTAATGAATTGAAAGCTACGGCAAGGTGGTTAAAGCTAGGTGAAATTTATATTTTAATAAAAGCATTGTATTTTAGACAGGTATTTAAATGTTGAGGTTGTATAATTTTGTATGGATAAATTATAATCTATATCTATAGTTATTTATGAGAAAAGGCAGTTTCAAAGCAAGCATAATCATCCAGCGAAGAACCAAGATAATGATTTGCGAAATTATGAAATTACAATTAACGTTTCTTTAAATCCGTGAGAATTATTTTATTTCTACCAATCGGAAGCAGAGTTATTACCATCACGGATTCAAAATAATCATCTTTTTACAATGTAAGCATGATATGTGAAATCACATTTGCAACGTGGAACGTATCACAAAGACAAGAACAAAGGAATAAGTATGGTGACAAAATGGCTGCTAAGTGGTAAATTCCAGGTTGCATTAATTTAATACGTTTAATTACGCTAACACTACTTAATCTATCCCAATTAATGCAACACTTACCCTTTCGGGAACAAAACACTGAATTTATTCAAGGAATTAATAGTATGAAGCAATAATATATGAATTTATTTACGGCTTTGATCGCCTATAGGTAAAATTTAGTGCAAAGCGGCGCGGCCGATGCGTCGAGAGGCGAGCGGCCGACTGTCAGCGGGCCGGTGCAAATGGCGAAGCGCTCGGATGTGCTCGGGCGCCGTCGGCTGCATAACACTCCGTTTTGCACTCGCGCATTTCGATATTAAAATTAACTTAATTTATTAATATTATGATTTGGTGCTTTCTTATATGAAAACAATTATAATAATACTAGGGTTACGTTAAAACTGCTTATTTTAGGCTGGATTTAATTATTAGGATAATATTTTAAGACTAATTAGATAGGTTTAGGGTTAGAGGACATTTTAAGGCAACAAGTAACCGTATAGCAGTTGTTAATATAATGACATTAACGGTATACGTTACAGTACCCCTCCTCCTAGAGAAAGGATTTTTCCTGACGAAAAATCCGTCTAAAAGAATAAAAGTAAAACCTAAAGCTTACTATAACTTCAACTAAGTGACAAGGATCTAAGAAAATGAAGTCACCACCCGCTTTGTATGAGACATTCCTTCAAGGGACAGAATGCCTCAGGTGAAGGCTTTGAGAAAAAAAAAACATGCAAGGAATTAACTTATCTTAATCTTATGATACAGCTGGTCCATATGAAAGAGCTTAAGGAAACAGCTGCTCAGTTAGACGACTCTTACGTCACGCTATCTGGCGGCGGTAGGGAAGCGTATTCTACACCCGTCCCTACACGGGGATATTGGTCATTAAGATACGTAAGCGTTGTTTGACAATTTAAAGTCTTTTACATGCCATGCTCCTAAATCGCGCCCAGACATGTCTTCCACAACGTAAACTAATGGAGAACGTTTCGCTTTAATACGGCACTTTAAATATTTAGGTGCCAATTTCTTAGAAAAATAAGCAGCCTTATCGCTTTGAAAATAGCAACGTTTCCACACCACATCGCCAACCTGAAATTCAACATCCTTGCGCCTAGTGTTATAACGTGCCGCATTTTTCTGATGACTTTCCCAAAGAGTCTTCTGAACACGATCGAAGATTCCAGACAGATGACCAAGATTCTGAGCGTACAACTCTCGAGGTAGAAAAACCATCTCATTAGGGATATCATTTTCAATGTAATGAGACCCACATGTTACGAGTTCTCTACCGTGTACGAGAAATGCAGGCGTGTAGCCTGTAACTTCATTTATGGAGTTATTGATCGCGAACTGAATTTTCGGAAGGTTCACGTCCCAAGATCTTTGGTCTTCGTCCACAAATGTCGATAAGGATGTTACTATAGTCTTGTTGTACCTCTCGACGGTATTGATTTGGGGAGTGTACTTAGGCGTAAAGTGAACATTCGGCACCTTATATTTTTTAAATAGGTTATCCATTTCACGACTGGCAAATTGGCAACCATTATCAAGGATAATAGTTTGTGGTACTCCGTGTACCAGAAATACATTATCTTCAAGGATCTTCGCCGTCACGTTAGCAGTTGCACGACGAAGAGGAAATACTAGGCAATATTTGGAGAAGCAACACGTAACTACAAAGATGTAGCAGTGTTGCTTCCTGCTAATAGGCAAGGGGCCCACAAGGTCAACTGAAATAACCTGCCAGGGTCTGCAGCAATTTTTAGGCCTACCCATTTTTCCAAGAGTTCCATGGGTAGGATTTTTATGGGCAAGACACACCTCGCAGTTAGACACATACTTAACTACGTCGCCGTACAGCTTTGGCCAGTAATAAGTAAGACTCACGCGTTTATGTGTCTTAAAAATACCAAGATGGCCGGCTGTTGGTTCATTGTGACATCTAGATAGCGCATCTGACCTCTGCTCCGAGTATAAGACTTCTTTCCAGCTAAACTCAGAGGTAAGCTCATTCTGGTTCTTCATATGCCTGTAAAGCTTACCTCCTTCAATTATATAATTAGGAAAACTAACCGGCGAGTTTAAGCATCCATTAAAAATGTTAAGATACCATTCGTCGCTTGTAACCGGGGGAGTAGTAACAGTAGATATAGCGGATACCGCAACTGCTCTGGATAAGCTGTCGGGTATGACGTTGTCTTTGCCCCTTCTATGTTTAATAATTAAGTCGAACGCCGACAGCCTAACACCCCATCGCGCCAGACGGCCAGTTGGATTCGACAAGGACAGGAACCATTTTAATGCCGAATGATCGGTGTAAACAGTGAAAGGGCGACCATTCTCAAGATAACAGCGCCAGTGTTCAAGGGCTGTTAGAACTGCCAGAGCCTCCCTCTCCGTAACACTAAAGTTTCGCTCTGGCCCTGTAAGCGAACGGCTCATAAAAGCGACTGGATGTTCGACACCGTCAACAATTTGAGACAACATGGCTCCGACCCCATAGTTGCTCGCATCTGTGTGGACTTCGAATGGGAGATTGAAATCTGGGCAAGCAAGCACCGGTGCTTGAACGAGGCAGTTTTTTAATGTTTCAAAAGCTGTCGCTGCATCAGACGTCCACTCAAAAGGAGGTGACGACTTTTTGGTCGACGTGAGCTTGTTAAGAGGGCCTGCTATTGTGCTGAAGTTTGGGATAAATCGCCTGTACCACGAGGCAGTACCCAAAAAACGCTTGACTTCCTTCCTATTTTTTGGAACGGGATAGTCAACTAGCGCTCGAACCTTATCTGGATCCGTCCTCAAGCCGTGACTGTCGACAACATATCCAAGGTATTTGAGTGAATCCCTAAAGAATTGGCATTTGTCAAAGTTAACTGTAAGATTAGCTTTCTTAAGTTTATCAAGGACGCGGTTGAGAAGAGAAACGTGTTCATCAAAACTCTCACTTATAACAATCACGTCATCTAGATAGCAGAAAACTTTTAGCTCAAAATCAGGCATAAAAAGCGAATCTACAAGCCTCTGTTGGGTTGCTGGAGCATTTGTGAGCCCAAACGCAGTAACGTTAAACATAAATGTTCCGCGGCCAGGGACATAAAATGCTGTTTTTTCCCGGTCGGGCTCATGTATTGGTATTTGCCAAAAGGCTTTAGAGAGATCGATACTTGACAGAAACTTAGCATTCTTTAAGTTATCCAGAATTTCGGAGACGTAAGGAAGGCTATAGGCATCTTTCTTAGTCACCGAGTTAAGTTTTCGGCTATCTAGGCAAAAGCGAGGCTTGCCATCCTTTTTACCCACGACTAGAACCGGAGAGGACCAAGGACTTTCACAGGGAGAAATTACACCTAACGAAAGCATTTCATCTAGCTGCTCTGTAATAATTCGCTTCTTTTCAGGGGATAGACGGTAATATCGCTGTTTAATGGGCTCCGCATCTCCAGTGTCTATTCGATGGGTTATAAGGGATGTTTTGCCTAAGCCTTTGGTTTCAAATGATATGTCATTAAACTGCTCGATAACCGTGTCTGCTACAAGTTTTTGTGTCTGTTCGAGGTTACTGTATGAATGTAAATAGATATTATGAGGGTTGGAAGAAATTTCAGCCAGGCAAGGTTCCGAGGAGGATATGTAATCAATATTATTAAGAAATTTAGGGCATATTTGAAATTTCTTCCAAAAATCAATTCCGAGGATAAGTTTAGTTTCGATTTCAGGTATTATATAAGCTTTCAGCACATGACTTTTGTCTTCGAAGCTAATCGGTAAAAGTGTGTAGCCCATAGACCTAATTTTTTGTCCACCGGCTGCAGTGACGGTGATTCTATCGTCATCTACAAGTGTCAAACCGAATTTAGAAAGGTGAGAGTAAGTGCCATTGCCAAGGATGGTTACGGCAGATCCAGAATCGAGCAAGCCAAACATTTTAATATTGGGAGTAGAGTTAATGCAAATTTTAATAAATGGCCGAGGATCGTTTGAAGGTTTAGAATTGAAAATTGTTGCAACTTTATATGTGTTGAAAAAATGTTTAATAGTTACGAGCCAAGAACTCCAGTCCGAGGCGTCGTGTTGGGGTTTGCAACAATTTTCACTAATTAGTTTTTTGGAACTGAATCTTCCGAAATATGAAGTGGTGCACACACTTCTTTGTTCTTAGAAGGATTACATCGCGGACAGTCAGGTAAACGATAATCTTTGAGTCCGCATCTAAAGCAAACAATCGAACGTTCCGCGGTACAATCCCTCATAGTGTGAGTGTCCACACGACAGCGGTAGCAAAATGTGTTGTTATTTTTTATCGCGGAAACATTGTAAGACCTATTGAAGCTAGATTTGATAGCAGGAATGCCTTGCAAAGAACCGCCAACAGCCTGGGCCTGAGAATTCCCTTGGATGGCTCTGACACTACCTTTTGTTGTATCTTTCCTAGGTTGGTAAGAATACTCCGGCGCAAGTGTAGCAGTTGTAACTGAGGGTGGTTCTCTAAAGTCATCCGAACGCGCCTTGATCTGCTCGTAGTTTTTACATAATGTCCGTAAGCTGGACAGGGAGTCTAAGTTAGGGCAAGTAGCAAGAACACTCGAGTAACAAGGACGTATATTGTGTAAAATTATTTCAAGCTGTTCCATTTCGCTGAGCTTTCTGTCCAACCTACTGAACATACCATGCATAATGGCCAAGTAAATCGTGATGGATTCCGAAGGTCCCTGGCTACGATTCCTGATTTCACCGAGCATGCGATAGTCAAAGTCAACGACATCGAAATCCGACTTAAGCGTATCTAGTAAGTTCTCCCAGGAATTAAAAGAATTCTTCACGCTACGGTACCAATGAAAGGCATCTCCGGTAAATATTTCTGTGGCTAGTGAGAGCATTTTAGAATCAAGGATATCTTTAGCTTGGCGAAATTCCTTGGCACGCGCAATAAAAGCCCGTACACACGATTTGCCATCGTATCGCAGTTTAGAAATGTCAGAGGTCAGGCCGCGATCACATGTCACTTTGATATTATAAACGCTATCTGAGGGTGGGGAGCACTGTTCTAAGTTGGAACGAGTGTCAGTGGAAGCACCAGTGGAGTTGCCAGGAGCCTCTGAATGATTGGGTGGGCAATTTTGAAATTTATACGCACTAGCAGAAGCGGGCTGAATATCAGGTTGAGGAAGTGAAGACATAATTTCCTGAAGGGATGACCATTGTTCATTATAGAATTGCCTGGTCTCGTGTAGCAAGGCAATATTTTCGGGAGCGGCATCGGGCACAACTACCCTATTGAGCCTGTGGTAAACATGATTTAAGTAAGTATGCGTGCGTTCAAGTAAACCTCGTTGGTGGGGGTCTTGTTTGAGGCAAGCATTATTAATTGCCGCCTTAGATAGGGTATGCTTTAAACCGACAATGTCTTCATCAAACTCATAACAAGAATCAAGGATTTCCTCAGATGGAAATCTGTTCGCAAGCTTAGCTATTTGTTGCCTTAAATCCTCCACTCTATCCTTTGGTTCCTCCGCACGTATTCTAACCTCGTAAATTAACTCTGCTTTTGTGAGTTGCAAATATTTTATAGGGCGAGACATTTTTATATATCTAGGTAAGTGTTGCAATAATTAAAATCAGATCACAGATACAATGAAATAGAAGCAAATGAAATTAGAGATAAATTTCCAAAATGTTACACAACTTAACTAGGTTTTAGTACTAAGATTTATTGATTGGCTTAGTCTGGGACGTGCACACACCAACACCAAGAAAGCTCAAAAACAGAAGCAACTAATCAACACTGCTGTAGACGGAAAGACCCAACAAACAATCAATAAAAGAAACACACGTATGGGCGCCAAACTGTCACGTAAATAGGCTTAAGACAGCTAGGGACCCTATTACGGACGTAAAAGAAACAATATTTAAAGTTTATACACTATTTATTAATTGATTAAGATTCTAAGTACAAAAGATAATTTATTTTAAAGGTGAGCTATTTAGTTTTAATTTTACTATATTAATTTAATTTCGTGAGAGGGTCGTGAGTCTTAGCCTACAATTATTTAGGGTCCGTCTACAACAATGATGGTCCAGAAGCCCCAGATACTCCCTACATCCCTTGGTCGAAGTTGGTGGTCCAGCACCGACAATATATCACTCCTCGGTCGCTGAGGATGGGCCAAAAGCTGCAGGTTCCGGTGCTGTGTATCGCGGCCTGGCTCGGCCCGTACGAAAAAGTGGATCCCGTGGTGGATCCCGTAGGGTGTTCCTGGAACGCGTCCATTGGGAGTATTAGATGGGAGTCAAAAATCCGCCCTGGACTGCTGACCATCACACACGCGCACACAAGGGATGAGGTATGAGTTGAGAGCAATTAGCTGTGTATGATGGGCAGCCCAGGTACAGTGAAGCAAAGCGGGTGAAGTGAGGATCAAATGCTAAGAAGCGCTAAGCAAGGAAATAAGAACGCGAGCAAAGCCAAGGGCAGGCGATAGTGTTGTTTACCAAAGCATTAGATTCTCACATCATTACATTATTGAGGAATTATTGTTGTACAGAGTGAGGATGAGTAACACACTGATTTATAATTAATTAAATAGCCCTTTCTTATAAATAAGTACTATTTAATTTTATTGTACATTTGCAACAAATAAAATTAAATAAATGTAATGAATTGAAAGCTACGGCAAGGTGGTTAAAGCTAGGTGAAATTTATATTTTAATAAAAGCATTGTATTTTAGACAGGTATTTAAATGTTGAGGTTGTATAATTTTGTATGGATAAATTATAATCTATATCTATAGTTATTTATGAGAAAAGGCAGTTTCAAAGCAAGCATAATCATCCAGCGAAGAACCAAGATAATGATTTGCGAAATTATGAAATTACAATTAACGTTTCTTTAAATCCGTGAGAATTATTTTATTTCTACCAATCGGAAGCAGAGTTATTACCATCACGGATTCAAAATAATCATCTTTTTACAATGTAAGCATGATATGTGAAATCACATTTGCAACGTGGAACGTATCACAAAGACAAGAACAAAGGAATAAGTATGGTGACAAAATGGCTGCTAAGTGGTAAATTCCAGGTTGCATTAATTTAATACGTTTAATTACGCTAACACTACTTAATCTATCCCAATTAATGCAACACTTACCCTTTCGGGAACAAAACACTGAATTTATTCAAGGAATTAATAGTATGAAGCAATAATATATGAATTTATTTACGGCTTTGATCGCCTATAGGTAAAATTTAGTGCAAAGCGGCGCGGCCGATGCGTCGAGAGGCGAGCGGCCGACTGTCAGCGGGCCGGTGCAAATGGCGAAGCGCTCGGATGTGCTCGGGCGCCGTCGGCTGCATAACACTCCGTTTTGCACTCGCGCATTTCGATATTAAAATTAACTTAATTTATTAATATTATGATTTGGTGCTTTCTTATATGAAAACAATTATAATAATACTAGGGTTACGTTAAAACTGCTTATTTTAGGCTGGATTTAATTATTAGGATAATATTTTAAGACTAATTAGATAGGTTTAGGGTTAGAGGACATTTTAAGGCAACAAGTAACCGTATAGCAGTTGTTAATATAATGACATTAACGGTATACGTTACAGTACCCGTTCGTATTAACCGGTTGAGCTAAGTTTGCACCTGTTTTCCTTGGCATCACATACCAACCAGGTGCAAACTTAACGCAACCGGGATTGAAAGGCTTTGATTTTTCAAAACTCGACAACCGCAATTCAGGACTGATTTTTCGGAGGCAACCCTATATCACCGTGTTCGTAATAAAATAATCTTTATTTTGGCATAATGTTTATTCATTAACCATACCAGTGCAAATTACTAATATCGATGTACCTGTTTATGCCTGGCAACCCAAAGTTATGACGGGAAAAATATAGGCAACCTATCGTTTGCATATTCTATAGGCTTCATACTTTTGATTGGTATGTCATTTGTCTATTAAACAAAACGGTGAAAAGTTAAAAAAAAAAATTTATTTTAAATTTTTATTTAATCATATTCTGGACTTAATTTTTTTAGGCAACCCACTTGCAATATATTTATTAACATATTTAATTCAATATAAAACACATTTCATCCATTAACCAGCTCGGTGAAGGTCGTTCTATACTGGGATCCTCTACTATTATGATCTGATTAAAGCACAACAGGATAGAGATAAAGAACGATATGACAAACATAGGAAAGTAGGGATGCGTTTCAAAAAAGGTTTTCTGGTATCTGGTTAGAGTCATAAGAGCACCCACAGGGATAGAGGGCCAGTCAAAAAAATTAAAGCCTAAAGTTAGAGGTCCTTATAGAATTAAAAAAGTGCTCCCTAATGATAGGTATGTAATTGAAGATACGCCTCTCACAAAAACATGTAAAAAGTATGAGGCTGTAGTAGCCATTGACAAATTATTCCCATGGGTCTGTTTTAAAGACCCCGTATCAACTGAATCTGAAAGTAATAATGAGTCTTGATTGTGAATGAGAAATGATGTATAAAAAAAAAGTATATATTAAAATAGATATGAGAATAATAATTACTTTTATGTATTATGTAGATCCATTTACTGATGTCCAATATATTTGCTGGTCAAGGTAATGTGCCAGCGAATACTAATTCACTTGGTAAGGTAATGTCCTCATGGATTAGTGCGGCGCATCAGGTAACGGATGCCCTGCCTTTTGGCCATTGGTATTTTAGGGTTTCTAGGTTGAAGTAGTTGTAGTAGTAATACTCCAGATCAGAAGGTAAAAACATAATTTATTTACAAAAAAGCATGATTAATATATACAAATAATAGGGCACAATTAGTGAATAGCTATGCGAGAATAGGTTCCGGGGTGAGACGCGCGGGGGACGTGAACTCCGAAGTGCGCCGGCGTTGGTGGAACGCGGCTATGTTCGCGCCGCATTACGCATGCGCGAGTCGCCGCGTGATCGCCGAAATAAAATAGCGCGCACGGGCCCGGCTCAGCCTTTTCTGCTCCGGCCGTCGAGGTGTAACGTCGTGTCTCCGCTCTGCGCTGCGCCTCTTCTCGCGGACAAGGACATCGTGGACATCGTGTTGCTGCTGCTTGAAGACTTGAAGACACTGTGTTTCTTGCAACATCCAATAAGAAAAACCGGCCAAGTGCGAGTCGGACTCGCGCACCGAGGGTTCCGTACAAACTCATAAGTAGATACATGAATAATTCAAGAAAAACTATATAGCGATTAGTTTAGTAGGAGCAAATAAGTATGTGATAAGATTTTTTCCAAATTTCTCAAAAACGGTGCAAGTTAGGAAAACCGTTTTATTTTTCCTGTAATATATAGGACGACATTAATAGTTGGTAATTATTACAGATTTTTCTGTTCAGTAACTTCGAAGATAATAGGGGGGGAATGGTATTTTTTTTAACGTATTTCGCCATAAATCAAACACTACTTATTTAAAAAAAAATACAAAAATAGCGTTTTAATCTACAAATCAAGCCCTTTCATTTGATACCCCACTCGATATAATAACCTTAATTTCAATTTTCAAAGTCTCATTACGGACCCCTTTAAAAAAAAAGTAAAAAAGTTACAAGACTTTTTTTACATCCCATAAGCTCGAGTTAGCGGTTCTTAACACTATTCCAAATTTCAAGTCGATAGCATCAGTAGATCCTGAGATATCTTGCTGTGACAGACGGACAGACAGAGTCGCACCATAAGGGTTCCTTTTTTACCATTTTGGTACGGAACCCTAAAAATGTTCTTATTAGAACAATCGGATGCCTTTGTGGGTGTCTGCGTTTCTTGGAAATACGACGATCAATCAATCACCTACAGTATAATTGGATGATAACATTTCATCTATTGGTTAGGGTAATGTTCCGATAGATGAAATGACGAGATGTTTGAAGAAAGTATGGGTTTGTCAGGTAACCGACGCCCTAATTAGAAATGTATATGTTAGAATTACTAATAGTCAATACATTTGCTTGTCAAGGTAATGGACTGGCAGATACTGATTCACTGGGTAAGGTAATGTCCTGGTGGATTGGTGCAGAGCGTCAGGTAACAGATGCTCTGCGTTTTGGCGATTAGTTTAAAGCGTATTGGCAGTATACTTATTGGTTAAAGTAATGTTCCAGTAGATGTACTAGCAAAAGTAAATGAGCTTGTCAGGTAATCGATAAGCAAATAATAGTTATGTTTGTAATTTTAATTCTACTAATTGGAAATTATGGTGCTATAAGATAAAATCAAGTATACTACATGTAAAGGAAAGTATTGATTTGTTAAATATACGTTTATTGCTATTGTTACAGTTAGTTAATTAGAGTACTAATCTCATTGTACAACGAGGGACTCGTTGAGGAGCGGATGGCCGAGTTGTTATAGTTAGTTATTAAAGTAACCTTAATTTGATTTATAAGATAATGCAATAATTAAATATTAAAAAGAGTTGTTGTATTGACTTTCTGTGATTGGGCGATACTGACAGTTGTCGTCGACCAATCACAGACAAGTGCTATGGAGGTAAGGGTTCGTGGTTGATATTCGAGCCCGGGCATTCGCAACAGTTCTTAAGTACTGAGTATAATTAATATTGTCAAATACTACCTACTAGTGTCTACCTTAATAAACAGTGATTATTGTACATCAGTGAGTTTTATCATTCCACATCCAACGTGCTATCCTGAGTGTTGAGCCAACGGTTTACATAACGAGCTGAAAACTTGACGTAAATGGGCACTAAACCGGAGTATCAGACAGACAAGTAGTCAAATTATGACTGTTTAGGAGCGCGCGATACGTATTCTAGGTCGAAGCGCAGACGGTGTGATTCCTACTGGAGCATTCTCACGCATTCGTAAAACTTTGCTTGTATTCACTACATAAGTTTAGTCAAATACAGCAACGACATTGGTTAATTTGGCCAATGTTGCTAGTTTAGACTTGTAAAATTGTAGCTTCGTGAAACGGACGGGGCCCTGATTGTATCGATGTCCAATCGAATTGAAGGTCATTTAACTGATGATGTAGAGGACGGACAAAACTGGTTCGTGTAGAACTTTCTTAATTTACGTGAAAATTCTTTTCGAGGACGGTGATTTGAAGCGGTTTTGAACGCACCCGAACTGGCCGTACCTCTCTCTCACCTGTCAATGTTATGTCATGTCATGTCAGTGTCGAAGTCGGAATTTTTGAGGTTATGTTTGGAGTATTTTACTTAATAAGACTACAAATTGTTTTGTTACACTCGTGAATAGATAGAATACGCAGCTTACTACTGTTTTGTTATTTAGAAGGTGCAATAAGTGCCTCATCGTGTCCATGATGTAATTATTCTCAATCAGAATAAAACAAGCCCGTAACATTTGTTTTGATAAAACTTATTGTTCTTGCGCTGTGTGTTAATCCTTTATTTTAAAAGGTGCGAGTTTTGCAGCCGATCGTCTGTCAGTACCATTTGGCCGAATTTTTATTTCATAAAAATGATTTGTATCGTCCAAGCTTAACGGTGGCAACATTGTCCACGGGCAGTTAAACCCAAACGCTGAACTGAAAAGCTGTGTGTACCTGGTACGTGTTTACTTTACTTGTTTAAGAATATGAAAACTAAAATTCAGATCTAACGAGCTGTTATCCTAGGCTAGGGTTGCCATAAGTGCGGGACCCACACCCGGACATTTTAAAAAAAAGTAGTAAATGTAGAAAAAAGGTACTTGATAGTATGCCAGTGCGCCGAGACTTTTAAGTTTTTTCGTGCCTTGCACTTGCACACACAAGATTTAGATAAAAATACAAGTGACATCCTTAACCATTATATATTATATCTTTAAACCTTTAATATAATTAAGGTTAGGTTAATTTACTCGGGCTTAGATCTTAAACATGTGTCTTAGTAATTAATCATGTTTTTTTTCTATAAACTTGTTCTTAATAGGAATTAAAGGCGAAAGGCGTTTCAATAATTGAACCATATAGGATGAAGCCAAAATTCAATATCCTCAATGCCAGTATGTCCACTCATATTGCAGGTCAGCAGGTGTGCAGCAACTTACTGCTGGGAAAAGGAAGCAACGGCAACATATCAATGGAGGCAGTGTGTGTGAAGGAGGAGCCAGAATGGGAACCAGTGGTTGTGAAAGACGAGCCCGAGTGGGAGCCTGGCGCATGCGCGCGCGGCGTGAGTGAGGCGGCCGCGCGGGCGGGACTCTATGTGGGTCATGTCGTCAAGGACGAGCTGGTGCTGGGCCCCGAGCTGCTACAGCCCCGCGACGCGGTCTTTGCGCTGCGAGGTCAGTTTTTGAGCTATGATTACTTAACCCCAATATATTACTTATTTATCACTGCACTCATTTTAAAATAAAAGAGAAATGTGTAAAAAGTAGGGATGTAACGATACACAGTTTTGCCGATACGATACCGATACCGCTATATTGTAGCTAATATCGGCGATACCGATACCGATATCTTAGCTAAATAATGAAGTATGAACTCCAGATATTTGTATGTCCTTATTATGACTAATGGCAATGACTACTGGCTATATTTACCAGAGAGTCAACCTTGAAAGTGTAAAGTAAAAATAAATAAATTGTCAACTCAAAATTCAATTTTTTTTTATTAAGAACCAAATATTTAATTAACATAGTAATAATCATTGCACAAGGTAATAGACCAATATATAAATTAAGTCAGAAATTTAAATTACTTTTTGCAGATTTCTTTTCGCGCTCTTCAAATATCGGTTGTATAATATCGGCGATACAGATATATCGGTATCGTTACATCCCTAGTAAAAAGGGTTACAACTACAGTTACTTTTTATACAAACATAAACATTGAAGTGAAAAAACGCGTAAAAGTAGTGGGCTGGTGCCTAACACGTAAGGGCGTCAGCGGGGAACGGAAAGGTGTAGGAGGGAGGGAACACGACATGACGGCATGGGCGCTTAATCTGTACTAGAGTTGAGATTTATATAATTTCACAGAACGTGTCTAGTGAAATGTTAAAATGAATTTACTTTGCTAGTTCGTTTTGTCAACTCACTGACGTGTGTCGGGGATTTTATCAAATCACTAAACAACACAAAAATGAAATGACAAAACGAGTTGCCTTTTTTGGCTGATTTCGTCATTTTACTAAACAGACTTAGGGATTTGATCAAATTATTGTTTTTTTCTAGGCAAATGTTAAAATGGATTCGTCATTTTAACATCCAGCGTGATTTGGTCATATCCCTTAGAGATTTGACCAAATCACGATTTTGGCCATTTCCCCGCGACATATATATTTGATTATGCTTTGCAGCATCACTGCCGACAGAGGACAGTCACCTCTCATCACTGAAGACAAAGGAGGAGCCGGGCAGGACTTGCTCTGTCATTCTGGAGCGCATGCCTCTGGATCTGGAGCAGCGAAAATATAGGATTGGTGACAGATTAAATCATTTTCAATGGTATCTCCAAAACCAAGGAACCAACTATAAATGCAATGTGATCACTTGCAACAGCAAGTTTGATACGAAACTGCTTCAACTGCAGCACGCGAGGAGAGAACATGGTGTGAAATATTTTACTTGCAAGGAATGTCAGTATGCAACAAAATATTCACGAAACTTACAGGATCACTTAAGGACTCATACAGGTGAGAAGCCTTTCACGTGCAATCAGTGCAGTTCCAAATTTAAAGTAAAATGTAATTTACTTCGTCACCAGAGAACGCACACTGGCGAGAAGCCTTTCAAGTGCAATCAGTGCAGTTCCAAATTTAACCGAAAATCTATTTTACTTAATCACCAGAGAACACACAGTGGCGAGAAGCCTTTCAAGTGCAATCAATGCAGTTCCAAATTTAACCAAAAATCTACTTTACTTAATCACCAGAGAACACACAGTCGCGAGAAGCCTTTCAAGTGCAATCAGTGCAGTTCCAAATTTAACCGAAAATCTAATTTACTTAATCACCAGAGAACACACAGTGGCGAGAAGCCTTTCAAGTGCAATCAGTGCAGTTCCAAATTTAACCGAAAATCTAATTTACTTAATCACCAGAGAACACACAGTGGCGAGAAGCCTTTCAAGTGCAATCAGTGCAGTTCCAAATTTAACCAAAAATCTCATTTACTTAATCATCAGAGAACACACAGTGGCGAGAAGCCTTTCAAGTGCAATCAGTGCAGTTCCAAATTTAACCAAAAATCTCATTTACTTAATCATCAGAAAACACACAGTGGCGAGAAGCCTTTCAAGTGCAATCAGTGCAGTTCCAAATTTAACCAAAAATCTCATTTACTTAATCATCAGAGAACACACAGTGGCGAGAAGCCTTTCAAGTAGGGATGTAACGATACCGATACCGATATATCGGTATCGCCGATATTATACCACCGTTATTTGAAGAGCGCGAAAAGAATTTGCTGTGTGAAAAAAAATCTGCAAAAAGTAATTTCAATTTCTGACTTAATTATGTTAATTAAATCTTTGGCTTTTAATTAGAAAAAAAATTGAATTTTGAGTTGACAATTTATTTATTTTTACTTTACACTTTCAAGGTTGACTCTCTGGTAAATATAGCCAGTAGTCATTGGCATTAGTTATAACAAGGACATACAAATATCTGAAGTTCACGCTTCATTATTTAGCTAAGATATCGGTATCGCCGATATTAACTACTATATATCGGTATCGTTTCGGCAAAACTATGTATCGTTACATCCCTACTTTCAAGTGCAATCAGTGCAGTTCCAAATTTAGCCAAAAATCATCTCTACTTACTCACCAGAGGATACACACTGGCGAGAAGCCTTTCGGGTGCAACATCTGTGACTACAAGGCTACTTTGTCAAGTTCCCTGAAGCATCATGTAATGAGCATACATCGGGGTTTTCGGAGCGGGAACGTTTGACACCAATCAAAGAAGGTCGTAAGTGTGTTATAACTTTTAACACACTTACGACATTCTTTGACTAATGTAAAACGTTCCCGCTCCGAAAACCCCGATGTATGGTAATGAGACGTCACTAGGAGCACAGACCGCACGTGTGAGACACTTCCAGTTACAGATGTGTAACTAAATGTGTCATGAGACGACATATGAAAAAGAGAAATCAGCTTAGTACTTGTTTTATTTACACAATGTTATAATTACGAATTTGGTTCTAATTCAATTATTAAAGTTTTAAAACAGTTTTATTTAGGTTAACCCCGTATATTTGGTGGTTAGTTTGATTATGTAAATCTTGCGACAGTCTTTTCGACTATATACTTCTAATAAACCAATTTAATTAATAATAATTTTAATTCCTGTGTCGATGACATTATGATAATTTCGACTTGGTCGAGTCTGACGATGGAGCCAGGAGGTGGCTAGTAGACATGACCGGAGTCCAGCTCGGGCGACCTTAACCAGGTCATCAGTCCACCTTGTGGAGGCATACCAACGCTGCAACTTCTGGTGTGCACTAAAGAACACGTCTGTCTCATTCGGCCGACTATGATACGAGCAATGTGGTGGAGCTCTGTCAGTTACTTTGGTTTTTTTAAGGTGACAAGGAAACCACAGCAAATTACTTTAGCTCGTTTCCCGAAGGAGTGAACTGAGCCTATTCAAACCTCCGGTCCTTTGGTCCTTGTGGTTCTCGGCGCCTCCTCGCACCCCGGGCTTCAGGCTTTGGCAGTATGGCCCATGGCTTGGCTTAATGTTGGCGGTATACTCGCGAGGCAAAGTCACCGGCCGGGCCGCCGGCGCAGTGTGTGGGGGCTTTAATGTAACCGGGCACTAAAAGCCTACTGTTTACAATCTATATGTCGTCCATGCTGATAGCTGATGCTATCTCGATCACGCGAGATCTCGAGCAAACTTTCGAGATTGAATCTCGACACCAAGAAATCTTGCGATCTCAATCAAGATCTCTATTATTATTTTCAAGATCTCGAACGAGATTGAGAGATTGATGCGTATGAATTTACATCTACACGCTTACGGGAATAAAAATATGTGAACATGACCCTATTGTCAGGATCATAAGCGTGTTCAGATATTTTTGTTCTCTATGTGTAGATGTAAATGAACTTGACTGTACCTATTGTAGGAAGAAAAATGACTGCTATTATACTGTGAGTAAACGCTCTTACTGTTTGCACTCTATGTCGTCCATGCTGACGGCGGGCGTCATCACGAGCCGCGGCCTGGTCCTCTGCGCCTCCTCGCGACCCCTGTCTTCAGGCTTTGACTGCGAATACAGTGGTTTCCAGTCATTAAAATAAATTAATTTAAGGCGATAAGTAATTTATATGAGAATAAATTAAATTCATAGCACACATTGCCGTTAAATTTGACCGTGTGGACGATACGGATAGGGCATGCTCCCGGTACTGAGTTTGTATGGCGAGAACCGGGAATTCCCGGTTCCGTTACCGTATTTGTATGGAACTCTAGTACCGGGAGCATGCCCTAGATACGGACCACAACGCAACTACAAGCATTCGTCGCAAATACAATGTTGCGATCACGCAACGACTCCTCATTTAGTCTAGGTACGTTCTTACGAAACCACATCGCAACTGAGTACAAGCGTCAACGTACCCACAAACCCACATTGACGTTCTGCAGTTACCACAATCCAACTGCAATAAGCTGCAGCTATGCTATTCAGACGTTCATCATCATCATTTCAGCCAAAAGACGTCTACTGCTGGACATAGGCCTTCCCCAAGGATCTCCACGATTCACAGTGAACTATGTAGAACAAGCTAAGTGGACAAAAACCACCACTCATTATCTCAAAACTCATTATCACTAATTATACCTAATACCCATACATTAAGATCGGCATGTGTTATTTTTTCCCCCACCCTTCCATTTATGAATGATAAGGGTCACTTCTTGAGACAACAGTCAATTGTTAGTGCATTAATTTGCGTAATAGCTCTTCACCCTTTACCCCCGTGTGCGTTTCTACAAAGTTCAAACTTCTATTTTTGTGATGGATTCTAATCTTTAGGGTAAGTAAAATATTCTGTAACTGTTACTTTTAAATTATACCCCATTTCATAGACAATACAGGTGCAGTACGTTGGAGTTGTAGAAATTTTTAGTCCTAACTTAAAGTTTATCGGTCTGAAATCAACATGTCCCCACTTGTCCCCGCGGAGATTTTTATAAATATGATACCTATATTTACGCTCTTTCATATGATAGTAAAATGGTTTGCTCATTATTGCACAAAATTAATTTATGTCGTTTTTTCCAGATATGAACGTCTCTGTATTGAGAATGGACCTTTGCAAGGCATGGTTGTCTCATGCAAAGGAAACAAGAAATAGTGAACTGTTTAAGCTAGTTTCCGCCAAATATGATTTGAGTGGAGCGACTGAAAGCTCGATAAGGGATATCAAGGTTGAAATATCACGATTTTCTTCAAAAAATCTTAAATAGTGGGAAAGATGCTTTAGATGCCGACAACGTTTTTTTGCGAGGAATCATGAGTGGCTTCGTGGAGAAGATTTATCATTTAAGGTGTCTATGAGTCCTGCCCTGCTATCCACATCCTCGGAAACTACACCAGGTCCCGGAAGGCCCCAGACCGAATTTTCGAAATCTTGTCCTAGAACGAAACGTCGACGTGTAGATGATCTTGTACAAACTCGTAGTTCGAATGAGTATGATATGCCGCCGAAGTATCGGCACGTTTATCAGGTAGTGCAAATGTGGCACGTTATATAAAGCATTGACTTCGGGTTACGATATTAATATTGAGGCATTTGAAAAATTGGCACAAGAGACTAAAACACTTTACTTAAATCTCTATTCATGGTATTCTATGCCGGCTACACTTCACAAAATGTTTGTTCACGGTGTGGATATAATTCGATCAGCTGTGTTGCCGATTGGCCAACTTTCTGAAGAAGCTCAGGAAGCCCGCAATAAAGACTTAAGAAGGTTTAGGGACCGTAATGCACAAAAACGATCACGTCACACCACGAATAGAGATTTAATTAATATGCTGGTGATAACATCCGACCCTTTAATTAACAGTTTCAGAGACGCCCCAAAGAAAAAATCAGAGCCGCTTCCTTCTGACGTTTTAGCTTCATTAATTCCACCTAATGTTAAGAATTCAAATGTTGATGTGGTTTCTAGTTTCCTTACTGTAAATAGTAATGATTCTTCTGATAATATTTCAGATGATTGTGAATCTTCAGAGGATGAGTAATTATAAGTGATTCGACCTTTACAGGTTATTAGGTAGGGCTTATTTTTAATCGTTGATAATTAGGTTAATAGTTATCTATTTATTTACAATTTATTTTATGCTTAATAATTAATTTATTTATTTATTTTAATGAATAGCAATTAGTTTATGATATTTTTGTAATTTATTGTTAATATAGGATTTTTTTAGTCATTCTTGGTTTTATTATTTTAGTAAAATAGAACGGATTACAATATTTGGTTTTGATAATCTAACCCGACTACCTCAATTATTCCAATTATCCACAAAACACATTAAAAAACGTTTATATATGTATAATAACCATAAATAAGTATAAAAAACTACAAAAATAATTTTGTCCAGTGAGCTTGTTCTACAGAGTTCACTGTGCGATTGTCGGCTTTGTGCTGCTATTATCCAGCGGCTTCCACCAGATCGTCGGGTCTATTCAGACGTTAGTATTTCGGAATAGACTCCTCGAGCCTATGCATACTGCGTGTTTTAAACGCGCGTTTCGTAGCGTTGTCTCCATTTTTAGAGTGTAAAAGCGACAGCGCTACGAAACGCGCGTCGACTGCGCGTTTAGAACACGCCGTGTGCATATGCTCTTAGAGCGCTCGCAGACAGAGCGCGGTCTGGAGTTCCGAGTTCTGCGTTCAGAGTTCTGTGTTTTGACCGCTGCCGCCTGCTGTGTGCATTATCGTAAGGGACTCAGTACATTCGAAAGAACGCAGAACTCGGAACGCGGAACTCAGAACGCCAGACCGCGCTCTGTCTGCGCGAACCCTTAGAGAGCTTTGAACTGATTTTACCTATAGTTCCTTATACTTACGAAGTTCCTCTGGACGATTCCAGGGTTAGTCCTCACGACATCCTTGGCTTTGATAAACAGGTCGAACGGGATGGGTTTCCGCTCGGTGAGCGTGTGCGTGTCCTTGATGCTCACTATCGGCACAGCTCTCGGTGTAGGTGGTTGTTCCTTACAAAACACTGTTGTCTGAGGTTTTATGTCCCCACCTCTAAAATCCGTTCTCTGCACTGTGCCATAATCGAAGAGCATGGATTGATAGCGTTTTGTTTGCGTTTCGTCCGACATTTTTAAAAATTATTCGAAATATTGGTGTAAAAATTAAAATTATAAACGGCAAGTTGACGTCTAAGTTGATGTCTAGGTGACAGATTGTTGTAAAAAAAATGTTACTTGATGTTCGGTAGTTAAACTTTTTGCAGTGAATGATTGTAACAGGTTTAAGTTTAAACGGATAAAGCTAAGGTGTCTCGCCATCGGGGAGTAAGCAAGTAAAATTTGAGCGAATAACAGTTCATTGTGGGCTGACGAGTGTGAGTGATCGACCTTTCCAGATCCGCAATGTAATGCTACTCGCCTAATTTTACTCGCTTCATCGGCGGTGGAACAAGTGCCTAAATACGGGGCTATTGAATTAAAAGCGTTCTGATTTAATGATAAACCGATCATAGTATTATTTACCCTATGTAGTATAATAATAATTCTTTAGCAGTCCTGTACTCGAAGTACGCTCAATTTCCATTACATGTTAAATCAAGAACAGTGGCCTGTGGCGTAACATTCTCATGTGGTGACTGTACATGGAACAACAATGAAATAATAAGCGTTATTGTTTCAATAATTTATTAAAATTCACCAATAATAATTATAATACACCAAGAAAATAACATTAAATATACACAATAAAGTTCTAAATTATTTCACAAAAATAAATTAAATTTTATCACAAAAGGGTAGTTGATTACAAAAGTTCATTTCAATATCTAAGTTCATCATAACGGATCAAAGTATGTCAAAACGTAAACAATATGAATTGTTAGGGTTGTGAGTGTGACACTTGTGACTTCGTTACAATGCATAATTATATCAGTTGATTTTTAATATTCAGTTTCGTTAAACGATCGTGTGACTTAACTCCAACACGAGATCATTCGACCTTACAAATATAACAATAAGTAGTATATATTTGGGTATACCTGTGCACTAAATGACTTCAAAATACTGTATTATTCAGAAAGGTCTATAGAACTCTTTACACCCATAATAGTAGTTTATGCAACTGATATATAATGACAGGCCTTAAAACACGAGTGTGATTTCATAATAAGATCATACGAGTGTGTTAAGGCTCAATTATGTACAGTTGCATACTTTATTTTATCACACATGTTATAAATCCTCAATCATGGGTTCGGGAACTGTAAGAATGACCGCCATTGCACCGCCATGGCCGACCAGATTTCAAATCATGACCAACTAGATTTTCAAAATAGCATCGATTTCGATGTTACTATGATTCATATAACACTGGCACAGGTAGCACACTGATAATACATTACTGATAGCAATAATGTAGTTCATTATGTACTGTTTCCGAACGCGTAATGGGTCATTCTCAAAAAATGATGTCCGTAGTTATGGCTTTATAAAACAACCTCTTAATCTTGTTCCTTTGTGTAACGAAAGTTAACCATATAAATTGTATGGTAAGTTTCGTTACACAAAGGAACAAGATTAAGAGGTTGTTTTAAAAAGCCCTAACTACGGACATCATTTTTTGAGAATGACCCTAATAGATGATTTATGATGTGTGTGTGTACTAGATACATTAATTCAAAGAAAGCTGCAAGAAATGCTTGCTTGGGTGTAAAATCGGATATACGGCTTTATCTGCCGTCATAAGGAAAAGAGGCACATCCAACATTTTTTTTCGATGTTGAGTTGTATATATATTCGGAATCAGTAAATTTCACTGATTCCGAATATGTATACAACTCAGTGTCGAAAATAATGTTAGATGTGCCCTTTTGCGTTATGGCGGCAGTTTTAATTGCTTACTTTGGATGTTCACCTCCCTTCATATAAACGGATAGGTATGTAAAACAATTACAGTATATGAGTGATAAACCTTTCCGAACAAATATTTTCACTTAAAAATACAAAAAAAATATTAATGATAAAATTACTATACTAAAAGGAAAACAGTTCAGGTACACTGTTCCGGTAAACAATTATTATCTATTTAAAAATAGCTACGATTATCGCAAACTTGCTCCTCATAGACATAGGTTACACGTTATTTCTGGCGTCAGTTCATTAGTGAGAGTTCCAAGTGAGAAAATTGCGACCTTCACCTAAGAAGAGTTTTGGCCGAAAGGTGTTATGTTCCGGCGTTTCCGCGGGAGGCTACCTGACACCCCGAACAGCAAGAATTACAAGAGAATTATCCTTAGACTGACAGTACGGACTGATGAAAATTAAGCACTTTAAATAGTATTTATGCCACACGTGGCCATAACACGTGCCGCTTTCTGGCCAAGTGCAGACATAAAATGATTGTAAGTGCACAACACGGGAGGTAATAAAGTCCTCGATCGCATCTTTACGTCCTTCACTTGCAGCTCGGGCCGTAAACATCTGCGATCTCGGCCTTTCTTTGTATTACCACCCTAGTTGTGTAATGTACTATTGTCAGTCCATTGTGAACAGCTTGCTGACAGAAAACTGGCAACGTGTAGCCGAAGTCTATGTGACTTGAGATGGAGGATCGACTTCATGGAAGTTTTTATAACATTCAATGTTACACAAATTTACTAAATGAAAGAAACATCATATCTCTATTTATTTTAATGTTGGTAAATTACGCCACATTTCCGTGTTAAGTATATATAAAAATGAAATTGCGCTTCATCAGTCAACATTGGCCGGGTATCCAGAGGTACCGGGTTTGATTTCCGGTGTGGACTCGGGGAAAGCGCCATGTAATTTTGCTATGTAATCTAATTTCTTGGATGTTGTATATTGGAATAAAATTGGTCAGTGTTATGTATTATCGAATTACATAGGATTTATAGCACTTAGTTCGATAGTGCATAACACCATTTGACTGTCAAATTGCAAGTTTGCGACAGATTTCATAGACCCACTTAACCAACTGGAAATTAAGATGAGTAGGTATCAGAAGACGAAACGTTAAACGAATTACAAACTTATTTCAATATAACTATCTAGACGAATTTTATCGCGCGTTGACACAAAAACCTCAGATCGTACGTTCAAACCGCCACCTTCGGCTCGTGCGGCATACTTCTTTTAAGGTACCCTTTGTTGTAGCGGCCTTGATCAATTATTTAACTCTTATTTGAAAGAAAGAAATACAATACTAATATACATATCAGTAAAAATAGTTATATTCAAATAAGTATTCACCGCGTAAAACTAAGAAAAATACTCTAAAACAGTTTTAAAAAATACTTCGCGTATATACAAGCATCTGCTTATATACCATCTAATTTACATATTTAAATTTATGATTATATACATCGGTATCTATAAAGGACGCAAATTCATTTCACAAGTCCATTCCTTTAGAATTCCTAAGTACAGATAAGACACAGTTGAAATAAAACAATACCTAATACCAAGGAAAAACGTAAAAACATAAATACTTAAATATCTAAGTTGAAAAAGTAACATAATGGTGCCATTATTTGGAAAAAACACATTAACATTAGGTTAAAGGATCGACCACACCGAAGCTTACCGCTGCGTGTGGTGTGACGCGTCGTTTTCTACATGCATTAGGCGTGAAATACACACAAGCGGCGTAAGGCACAGGCGCAGCGCAGGCACGATGCCGCTTCAAAACGTTTGTATACAAAATGTACTAAGGAGACGTATTTTGAATTACACTCAAGCGGCGCGGCGCAGGCACGCTAGCGACGCGCCGCTAGCAGGCACAACTGAAGCGACGTGCAGGCGGCACGTCGCTTGCTATATAGGATGAGTATTATTTATCAGCAACAAAGATGCGTGATGATATAAAATTTAATATACAGTTCTGCGAAATTGTCGAACAATATCCGGCTCTTTACGACTTTAGCATGCCGGAGTATAGTAATAGAAATGTACAAGATAAACTATGGAGTGAAATAGGATTAAAAGTCGGCGCAACAGGTAAGCAAGTTGAGTTTTATTCATACATTATGTCTGTTCTGATAAGGAATTGGACATCGAGTTGTAAAGTATGTTGTATGCTATCGCAACGAAATCAGCCTGTATAATGACGCATGGTGCCGTCTCTTCACCTCTTCTGTATAATTTAAATCGCGTCCGCGCCGTATCCGTTCCACGCCTTATACCTTATGCCTTACGCCTTATGCCTTACGCCGCTTGTGTGTATTTCACGCCTTAGGTTGTGTAAAATTTTGAGTAGCGGTGTGGTCGATCCCTTATAAGTATTTTTAGAACTTTGTCACTGTAAATACTTTGACACATTAATTTAGCTGCAACATTGTTATGTTTCTTAGGTGATTTCTTTAGATGACTTCCCACCTACAATATTATTGACAATATTATCTACTTGTCTCATTTCGAACATATAATGGAAAAGAATGAGAGGGGTAGAAGATAATTACGCAATAATTTTGTAGGAGGGTAGGCCGCCTATGTGAAAGTAGTAAAAGTCCGCCATTTTAGACGTTGCGTTGGTTACAATATCAAAAGTTAGCTGCTCTGGATATCCTGTGATCATTTCAAAAGAAATCGCAGTCTAAATTCCAAAATTATTTTTCCCGAACATTTTCGCCAGAAAGCCGTTTTTTTTTAAACCTGTTTCTGGATTGTTATAAATCTATAGAGTTTTATGTTCCCTCTTAGTTATTGTAGACAGCTTTGCATTGCTATTCCGTTTGAAGAGTAAGAGAACCAGTGTACCTAATTACAGGCACATGATACATTACATCTTGGTCCACATGGTGACAACTCACCTGGAAACTTTTACTACAGTTTGCACGTGTTATATGAATGCAGCTTCGGCTTTCCTTCAAGTGGGCGGTATGTTTGTTTATCACTTAAAAGTATAAAACACAGTATTTATGATGTGACTGTTGATTTAGAAATCCGATTAAAAACTGTAATATAATTAAATTTTTAAACAATACTGAAAACTGCGATTTTGGAAAAAATGGTTTTCAAACTTGCCAAAAAAGTAAAATAAAAAATAAGTGGGGAAAAATGATGGCAAATAGTCCAGAAAAAAATTAAAAGACATGGCCGTTAAAATAGAACATGTGCAGCGCTACCAACATAAGACAGTGCAGGAAGAACAAAACAGCCGAAGGCACGCAGTAAATCAGCCTATTATTTACCTTTAGCTCTGCTGCTGTCAATCCGGGACTTTCATCTCCGCCCATATGGGGCAGTGCGGGGAGGCGGGGCCGCCCCACGACCACCCCCGGGGGATCGCGAGGTGGCTGAGGCCCGTCTTCACCGCCCCCGAGTGACCGTTGAAGTAGGACTTGTCTATGGTACCGGGGGTGAGGATGCAGGTCTGCCCGGAGTACGTGTTGTCTATGGTCGTGGATAGGCCCTCGTTTAGGAGCGGCTCGCAGCATTCGAGGGCTGGAATGAGAGAAGTATAATTCGGATGTTGACTAATGTTGAATTTTACAACATAATATAGTCACATGGATTGGAAAATACTAAATTATCATAACACAAAAGAAATAAACCAAAAATGTATAAAAAATAAAAAGTTATACAAACGACGAGTTGTTTGACGACCGCTTTAGCTTAGTTGGTAGTGACCCTGCCTACAAAGCAAGAGGTCCTGGGTTCGAATCCCGGTAAGGGCATTTATTTGTGTGATGAGCACGAATATTTGTTCCTGAGTTATGGATGTTTTCTATGTATTTAAGTATTTGTATCTATTAAATATATCGTCGTCTAGTATCCATAACACAAGCCTTATTGAGCTTACTATGGGGCTAGTTCGATTTGTGTAAGATTGTCCCCTAATATTTATTTATTTATTTATTTTATTTATTTATGAGACCACAAAGTTAAAAAAAAAAACGATATTTTTTTTAAACTTTTAAAGAAAAATTAAAGTCAATTTCGGAATGCTTAAATAACACTGAAAAGTACATTTATGTATGACAACTATGTGCTAAAACGCACTTTTTCGTGCTCATTTTGGCAAAATGCTATTTTTTTCATACAACTTAGTACAGCGATAGACCCGATGACGTCATCGCTTCTGCCCGTTTTGTATAGAGCGTTTTCAATGCTCAGTGCGATCTGCTACTTTTGATTACAATTTGTGGCTGTTATACTTCTACAAATGTATTAGGTGTCATATAGATATTTGTTCCTCACAAATAGTAGAATCGATTTACGACAGAAAAAAAATCGAGTCAACAGGCGAATTGCAATTTGTCCAGTTGCACGAAATATTGATTGAGACTTTCACGATTTTCACTCATTACAACAAAACGTTTTAATAATGAGCGAAAATCGTTTCGGACCAGGGAGGTCACGGCACGTCCGAAACGTCGAGGTAATATCATGTTTTAACGCGATTAATTCCCGTTTTGTTGCAATAATCAGTTGCACAAAAGGTTCCTAATACACTTACACTATTCAAACTAATATTATAAACTAGCTGTCCCGGCGAAATTCGTTCCACCTCTGATTTTATTTTTATAAATTTTTTTAGATGTTTTAATAGTTATTCTGTTATACCTACGGGGCAGAGTCAAATCCAAAAACTCAAAAATCATAAAAATCGGCCCACCCGTTCTCGAGTTATAAATGATGTAACTATTTAACACGACTTTGTTATATGTATATAGATAAATGCGAAAGTAACTCTGTTGTCCTTCCGTCTGTTTGTCACCTTTTAACAACCGTTGAACCGATTTAGATGTAATTTGGCATGGAAATATTCTGAGACCTTGAAATCGATATGGTTTTTATCCAGGAAATTATCCCTTAAGGCAGCGGTCGGCAACCTTTTAGCGGCCAAGGGCCACATAGTAGCTAACGAAATTGAAGCGGGCCGCACTTTGTTAATAATTTTCGATTTTATACAATTCTGAATATAGAGACTTTTACATACGAAGTAGCCAGGGAGGCTCGCGGGCCGCAGGTTGCCGACCGCTGCCTTAAGGGATACCTAACTCTAATACTACTAAGACGAATAAATCGAATTTTAATAAAAACTTAACAAAGCAATTTCTTTTTTTATTAATAAATAAATAAATAAAATATCTTTGACTGTGAATTATGTAATTTGACAGCAATTAACAAAAGGTAACCTCACAAAGGCTTCACCTTTGGTCGTGACGCAAATCTTAGGACCTTTTAATAGACATCATAGACTTTGCACTTTCCGTAGCGACCCATTTGTTATTGTCTAGCGCAAACAATATTTTCCTTAATAATAAATTATAAGGAAAAACAGGATATTATTTGGTTTTATTTATGTCTCACAAATAGCACGACGAAACGTAAGAGGGTAAACAAAAATTTTAAACAACATAAAAGTAAAGGTAAAACTTTGAGTAATTGGAGTATTTAGGGGTTATAGTTGAAGGATATAAACCAATGGCAACTAATATTCAGAAAATAATAAGATGATTTTCAGCTTGGCCGGAACTACATATAGGGTTGCCAGATGGAATTACCGTATTGTCGGGAGCAGGACACAATATGTCGGGATTTTGAGACTTTGGTCGGGAGATGCTCCGCGCGCTCGACGCACGAGCTTTTTTTTTTTAGCCTGAAACAGCAGAAATTTTTGCTGGCAGGACCAAATTGCCTGGATCGGACTAACTTTTAAAATGAAGTCGTTTGTCGGGAGATTGTCTTCTTTGTCGGGAGTCGGGAGAACATACAAAAAATCGGGAGAATCCAGCCAATTCCCGACCCTAACTACATATTAACCAAAAATGCCATTCTAAGAGAGATCTCCTGAATATTCGCTAATATATGTGCGCAGGGTTCACGATATAAATTTCAGCCTTTACAGTAAGCCAAGGAAGTGGTCTACCATTTTCGACCGCTAATATCACGCAATAAATTCGAAAAGTGGTAGACCACTTTCTTGGCTTATTGTACATAAAGTACATATAACTAGGGACTGGCCAACATAATGCAAATGACGAGTAACCGGATAATGGAGTAGACATCAGTCTTAATTTTTTTATGAAATCGATAAATTTATCGATGTTGTCGACATTAATTGTACTGTAGTCAGTAGCATTAAAAATGCGATTCGAATTACAAATAGTTCGCATTGAGTGCGATAAAATATATCCACTTTAGTAGCAATAAAAGTTTATACCCACTTTATATAGACGAAATGTATCTTCATTGATAACGATAAAATATTTTTTTAATCTACGACGACATCGACAAATTAATCGACTGCATAAAAAATGTAACACTAATGTCTACTCGGTTACTCCTGTCCCTTATGTCATTTGCATCCTGTTGTCCGGTTTGTACATATAACATTGTTCGACGATCGTTGCAGCATATCAAAAGTAGGCACGGTAGGTATATTTAGTTCATAAGCTGCGATAAGATATAAAGCAATACATTATGGCTGCAGCTGCCTATCCGTACATACCAATCATTATTACTGTAAACTAGAGGATGCCCGCAACTCCGTTTGCGGAGGTCAAAATGTCTCATTTTTGCTTCGCTATAGGCAAGTAGCTACATTTTTAACCAACACAAAAAAAAACCATTTATAAAACTACATAGATGTGAAAGTGTGTTCGTTTGTCCTCTATCAATTAATTTGATAAGGCGATCCTTTTTAACGTAAGCTAAAGTGACGAAGCCTGTTGCGGATTACTTTTGTTTGTAAGTGTGATGACGAAGCCTGTTGCCGATTTGAAGTTGTACCCACCTGACGAATCCTGCGTTGCGGATTTAATCTTATGTGGTGATCTTTTATTTTTTCAATTTATTATGTGTTCATTAAATGATCTTTTGGGGTTATTTGATTAAATAAAAAAAGTATCTAGAATGCATTATTTAATAAAGCTCATATTATTCCGCACCTCCACCACATGTAGCAAGGGTGAGCTCAGAATAGCGGGGAAAAACTATAAACTTGGTAATTTAGTTTATGTTCAGCCCGAAATGCTACATACTATAGCTTGGCAACTTCGTTGGTGACACTCACCTGTGTGCTTTTTGTTATGTGCAGCCGTAACTACTTACACAAGTTACCACCAACATGAACGGCGACCGACGGGGGCAGCCTCTGGAGGCCCCCGTTTTTGTTGGCGGTAACTTCCGAAGTAGTTACGGCTGCACATAACAAAAAGCACACACGTGAGTGTCACCAACGAAGTTGCCAAGCTATAGTAATGTTTGTTTAGTGGCGATAGTATTTCTGTAGAGCCAGCCAGCCTCTACAGTACACTATTTTTGTTTACATTACGTCAGTTCTTAACTCAGTCTACGGAATGACTAGGTACCTACGTTATGTCTGACTTTGATGTAATCGTTTAGACCGCCAAAACGTGTCCGTCAAGATAGCGTACACCGTAAAGATATTCAGAATCTAATGCTGCCAATAAATAGTACCCAAATAGTACCGACGAAATACCTAGGTACAAAAAATAGTACCCTTAAACTTTCTGAAATATAAGGCCTGTTCACGGTGTACGCTACCGGGCGTCAAGCTGGCGTACACCGTTTGTATCTCTGGAACGGCTTTGTTTTTGGAAACGCTTTATATCTCAAAAAATAGTACCCAAATAGTACCCTAGGGCCCTAAAATTTCATTTCTCTAGCTATCTTTGAAGCCGAGATATTCCATGACTTAACGGTGTACAAAATTTCACACCGTCAAGCTGGCGTACCCGGGAATTTCTTATAGAAAGAGCTCACTATATCTCGGCTTCTACGATAGCAAGAGAAATGAAATTGTAGGGCCCTAGGGTACTATTTGGGTACTATTTTTTGAGATATAAATCGTTTCCAAAAACAAAGCCGTTCCAGAGATACAAACGGTGTACGCCAGCTTGACGCCGGTAGCGTACACCGTGAACAGGCCTTATATTTCGAAAAGTTTAAGGGTACTATTTTTTTCACCTAGGTATTTCGTCGGTACTATTTGGGTACTATTTATTGGCTGCATCAGATTCTGAATATCTTTACGGTGTACGCTATCTTGACGGACACGCCAAAACATTACGTTAATTCTAGAAACTACGCCTGGATTCAGGAAATCGTAAAACTCTAACGACTATTCTAATCTAAACCGCTTTAAAAACAGTTTTAGTATTTTTTCGATTAAGATGATTAGGTATATTGATTTCAAGGCTGAACGCCTTGTCTGACAACTTATATTCTCCACTACTTTCGGGAAAAAGGAAACTGGTATACGTTTGATTGAGTAGAAATAGGCCTATTGTATCGAATATACATTTATGGGAGGTCGATACTGTTATGATAGACGCACTTTTGGTTTGGTCCTAGGGTTGTTTCCTTTGATCATTCATATCACGAGTGACAAGATAAGCCACAAGACGAGAAAGCTTTGATAAGACAACCTACATTAATTACCGGCCAGCTGTCTGATTGCTAATAGCTCTATTAATAGCGTCCTACTAGACAAAGGATGCGCTATTGATCGTCGAACACGTGTATTGCGTAGGCAATTATTCGGTAATCTCTGTAATTTAGGGTCAATAGGTATTCACTGAATACATCGCATATAAGGCGTAATGCTTTTAAAGTATTTACAATGTAAATGTACTTGTTAATTAATTTTACATACAATATCGTATTCTTTTTAAATGGGTTAACATTTGCCTAGAAAACACTGCTGCTTATGCCGCGTCTATAGTCTATGTTATTTTTCTTAATCGGTACTCACTCTGAATGTTGTTCCAGTTGAGGAACTCTCCCGCGAGCACGAGCGGCAGGCCGCGGCGGTCGCTAGTGGGGGGACAGCCGGTCCTGGCAGACCACGTCCAGGATCACCGTAGGCCACCCAGAGACAAGCAACGTCCATTGGTACCTAGACCTAGGTAGTTGGTACTCACTCTGAATGTTGTTCCAGTTGAGGAACTCTCCCGCGAGCACGAGCGGCAGCCCGCGGCGGTCGCTAGTGGGGGGACAGCCGGTCCTGGCAGACCACGTCCAGGATCACCGTAGGCCACCCCGAGACAAGCAACGTCCATTGGTACCTACGAGCCCCGATGCAAATGTTCTCGTCTAGTAAGAGCATTTTCTTAGGCTCTACAATTTTTTTGGAAAAAATGTTTGAGATAAAAAATGTATACTGTTTAATACAGGTACTCTAATAGTTTTATTTAAAATAAAAATATTTTACCCTAACAACTTTAAAAGACAGGAAATACGAATTTTATGATGAGTAAAAATTATTCAATTTTCTAATTCAAATTATTTTTTGCCACGAGCTCGAAAGGTGTGAGAAGGGCCGTACTAAGGAAAACAACACAGCACAGCGATATACCGACAATGTTGCTTCGAGCCCAAGTGTGCAGAACTGCTGTACGAGAGCACAATGTGATTTGGACAATATTTTTTTAAGAAAAAAAAAATTCAACAATAACGGTCTCATGGAAACTTTATCATTCAATCAAAATAAATTACATTAAAGATAGCTATCTTTGGTCCTATCACTCAGTTGTTAGATCTAAACAGGTAATGAGTATTTAAAAAAGTGTGATAGTTGCTTCGTGCTAGACGAATTTTTATGCATCGGGGCTCGTAGACCTAGGTAGTTGGTACTCACTCTGAATGTTGTTCCAGTTGAGGAACTCTCCCGCGAGCACGAGCGGCAGGCCGCGGCGGTCGCTAGTGGGGGGACAGCCGGTCCTGGCAGACCACGTCCAGGATCACCGTAGGCCACCCCGAGACAAGCAACGTCCATTGGTACCTAAACCTGGGTAGTTGGTGCTCACTCTGAATGTTGTTCCAGTTGAGGAACTCTCCCGCGAGCACGAGCGGCAGCCCGCGGCGGTCGGCCATGCTGACAACGCTCACTAGTCGGGGGACAGCCGGCCCTGGCAGACCACGTCCAGGATCACCGTAGGCCACCCCGAGACAAGCAACGTCCATTGGTACCTAGACCTAGGTAGTTGGTACTCACTCTGAATGTTGTTCCAGTTGAGGAACTCTCCCGCGAGCACGAGCGGCAGGCCGCGGCGGTCGCTAGTGGGGGGACAGCCGGTCCTGGCAGACCACGTCCAGGATCACCGTAGGCCACCCCGAGACAAGCAACGTCCATTGGTACCTAAACCTGGGTAGTTGGTGTTCACTCTGAATGTTGTTCCAGTTGAGGAACTCTCCCGCGAGCACGAGCGGCAGCCCGCGGCGGTCGGCCATGCTGACAACGCTCACTAGTCGGGGGACAGCCGGCCCTGGCAGACCACGTCCAAGATCACCGTAGGCCACCCCGAGACAAGCAACGTCCATTGGTACCTAGACCTAGGTAGTTGGTACTCACTCTGAATGTTGTTCCAGTTGAGGAAGTCTCCCGCAAGCACGAGCGGCAGGCCGCGGCGGTCGGCCATGCTGACGGCGCCCGCCAGCCGCGCCACGTCGTCGGGGCACAGCCGGTCCTGGCAGACCACGTTCAGGATCACCGTCGGCCGGCCGGAGATCAGGAACGCTGAGGGAAAAAATACATTTAATTTAATTTAAGTTTCATTGCAGACTAATAAAAAAGATTGGGCTAAACGAAAACATTTATGGGTTATTAGGTGTCACCAACTTTTTGTCGTTTACGTAACGCTATGGCAGCTACGAAATACTCCCAATCCTAAAGCTCAGTTATAATATTATCGTACCGATATTCACCTTCCTAATTTCACATGTCAAAAGTATTAAAAAGGTAGTATCGCTTACGTAACGTTTCCGTGGAATGGTGTAGAGTTATATTCATCACTAGCGACCCGCCCCGGCTTCGCACGGTGTTTCTCTATTATATATTATACATATAAACGTTCCTCTTTAATCACTCTATCTATTAAAAAAAACCGCATCAAAATCCGTTGCGTAGTTTTAAAGATTTAAGCATACAGGGACATAGGGACAGAGAAAGCGACTTTGTTTTATACTATGTAATGATTTGCAGTATTTAGACTATAGTAATTTATTAATTACATCCCGATATTTCGATATTTTTGACGTCACTTTACAGGGTTAGACTAGTCATATAGGAGGGGCGTGGTGGGGTGGATTTCAGAGCATGTCAACCGCCGTCATCACCAATCCCGAAATTTCGACGATTCTTTTTAAGAATGTGTACTATTATTTTGATAGAATCCGAAAATGGTACTCACTTTTTTCATGTTTTGTACAAAAATTATACAATTTTAAAAAGATGTCATCATAATATCGAGGTTGGTGATGACGGTGGTTGAAACGATGTGAAATCCACGCGGCGTTTGCTAGCCGGGCTTTAGCTTGCGTGGAGCTTTTACCTCATTAACACGTTCACTGCGGCGACCTAAATCTCCGTCCTGAATTTTAGTGCGTTACGGGGCCTAATCGACCCCATATTGGTTTACACTTTTGTGCGTTACGGGTATAAAAGTGCCCCGTACACTCTAGTCCGTTTGATTTGCTATAAAAGGCTGAATTTTTAATTTTTTCGTATTTTTTTTTGCACCAATTTATAAAGTATGAAATTTCCTATCTTACTATCTCTCCGTACGCAGTTACGATAAAAGCTCAAAAAATTATGATAAAAAGAAAGCACGGGGTTTTTTTCGCCCCGTATCGCACTGAATTTGAAAAACTACGGGGCTTAGTGAACCCCTTAACGCACATACTTTATCTATATCGATGTATTGGTAGTGATGGGAATGATATAAACGATATTTTAAATTAATTTAAAGTTAAAGATACACTATTCATTCATAAATGTTGTGAATTTGTGGCGAATTTAATGTTCTAAGTTATAACAACTTAAACACATTGCTTTTTACACTTACTGCATTTAATTTTTACTTTTTTTACTTTATTATGTGCTTCGCGACTACTCATTGGTTCCCGTATTTTTTTATAATAGCTTACACATTTTTTTTCTTTTTATCAAGTTGAAATATAATGTGTTCAACATCTATATTCTTTGGCTCCAGATCAGTATTTTGTAAAATTATCATTAGACTTCAATGGAGAATCCATGGATCATTTCTAATTTACCGATAACAGGTGTTGCGATAATGACTGCACTAGCGATATTGAGCACATCGTCCCCCACAGGTCAGTTAAAATCTATACGAGGTTCTCTGAACCCCGTATCGCACAAGAAGACAATATTTGTTCTGTGATCGGAACGGGGTTCATATGACCCCGTACATTTTAATATATAACTAGATTATACTTTAAAATAGAAACACAAATATATAATTATTTCTATTGTAGACATAAAAATACCAAAAATACAGCCTCCGCACCAGCGAGTAAACGCAAATTTTTGCCCCCGCACTGAATGACTGCATAGTACGGGGTTCAGAAGGCCCCGTAACGCAGTGAACGTGTTAATAGGTACTATTAAAAGCTGTGCCTAGCGTTAAATTCATTTGTCGTAAAGCAGCTACACTCGACAGCAAATATTCCGGGACACTAACATAAAATGTAATATCTCGTAAGCTAATGCAGCTAGATTAATTGTAGTGTATTGTATCAAGTATTCGTGAATCAAGCAATAATATTTATTTGTACCTACTCATTACTAATGCGACTGTTAGTTTGTAATTGATTTATATATCGCGTGCTGCGGCGAGAGCGTGAAATCTATCGAAACAATATTAACCCTGACTTTGTGAAGTTGACAATAAAAACATGATTTATTAGGTAGTTGGTTACTTCAGTATCATTGCACTAGGGCAATTTTCCGCTGCCTTTTTATTGCCTTAGACTGACATACAGGCAGACGGCCCACTTGAGGGAAAGTGGTCACCGCCGCCTATACACATTTGCAACACTAGATGCTTTATCAATGCGTTATGCCGGTTGGGAAATTAAATATCAACCTTTTTAAAAAAAATCATATTGTAGCATACTTAGTGGGAAAGTCGTATCCATTTGGGTCCGCCTTTGGCCATGATTCCAGATTTGGTAAGTCAGGTCCAGAGTATGGCCGCGGGTAAATGCTAGTAATTAAAAATCATTGTATAAATAACAGCTCTTATTGAAGAAATGTTAGATTCATTAAAAAAAATCATCTTGAATCCAAAAAATATGAGTCGTGCTATCTTTAATAAAAGTAATAACGCATGACGATGAACGGAAATAATTAAACTTAGTACCTACAATATTCCATTTGTGTAAGATTGTCACCCGATATTATTTATTAGGATATTATAGGGAAACGAATAAACGTGGACAAAAATGACCGTTAAAATCTAAAATGAAACCAGGTATAGTTTAATAGAGGCATCGTACAGGGTGACCGTTACAAGACTTACAAATAGCGTCGTCGCGAGGTTGGGTTAAAAAATCGATGGCGCGGCCTTGGGCTCATGAAATATGTAGCCGCGTGGCGTCGGCGTGTTTACCAACAGTCACAATGTGACGGGTTATGATAGCCCTTACTTAGCTAAATTACAAAGTTTGGTTTGTTCTAAATTGTTTCCTATGGGTGTGTTTCCACTGGGGGTTTTTAAGGATGTGTCACTATTGGATGCATAAATATTTAGAAAAAAAGATTCTTTAATTTAGTTGGACTCATGAAATATGTAGCCGCGTGGCGTCGCGGTGTTTACCAACAGTAGTCACGAGGTGACGGGTTATGATAGCCCTTACTTAGCTAAATTACAAGGTTTGGCTTGTTCTATATTGTTTTCTACGGGTGTGTTTCCACTGGGGTTTTTTAAGGATGTGTCACTATTAGATGCATAAATATCTAGAAAAAAGATTCTGTAATTTAGTTGGACTCATGAAATATGTAGCCGCGTGGCGTCGCGGTGTTTACCAACAGTAGTCACGAGGTGACGGGTTATGATAGCCCTTACTTAGCTAAATTACAAGGTTTGGCTTGTTCTATATTGTTTTCTACGGGTGTGTTTCCACTGGGGTTTTTTAAGGATGTGTCACTATTAGATGCATAAATATCTAGAAAAAAGATTCTGTAATTTAGTTGGACTAATGAAATATGTAGCCACGTGGCGTCGCGGCGTGTAGGCACGAGGTGACGGGTTATGATAGCCCTTACTTAGCTAAATTACAAGGTCTGGCTTGTTTTATATTGTTGTTGTCCAAGGGTGCGTTCCCGGTTCAGAATTGTATTAATTCCGCATGATGTGATTGTTTAATGATTGCATTAAGTTCAAATAACAATTCCAAATGAAAGACACTTCAATTAACAAGAAAGTTACCCTGTCTTTGTTTATGTTAAACTCTAGTCGCGTCAGTTAGGTCATTATTTAAGAAAAATGTGTCGTTAACGTAAATGTAAGTATCAAATTATTTAGCCCTCAGTTATCGCTGTACCCTTGTAAGGTGTCACATGTATTTATAAAACCATCCATATTTGTAATGTGATATTCAATAAACCAATTGAATTGAATACTCCCATTTCCGCTACATATATGTATAGTTAACTAGGCATAACTTTATTAAGTCAAACATAACAATAACTACAGACCTAATTGTGAACAAAAATCACACATCTGTTTAAGAGATCTCACGCTCAAGAATAAGTGTTCCCATATGTGGCGAAGTAAACATTTGCCCCCGTTCATCAAACCGAGCATACTTTGAGATTTTATCATTATGCTGAATTTACTCGAAATTAATTTACATTTTCTTGGAAATGCCGTTAGCTGTAAAGAAATACCTACCATGCGGAAATTTTATACTGTGAAAGATAGAATATGTAGTTCATCAGCAAAATATACGGTCACGGACTTAACTTTTTAAGCCATTGAAATGTGTAATGATAATGACAATGTATGATTAATACAATAAAGATCTATCTATCTATCATTTAGGGTTCAGTCTGATTTTGTCGTGTAATAAGGCCAAGCTAAGGATAATCAACATGGCAAAATATAGGTAAAGTGAAAAAACATATGAATGTAGAAGTGACTGATTGTGAGTTGAATTTTCAGGCTCGTGCAAGTATAACATTAACTTCGGCCAAGGTTAAAAATAAACGGTTAACAGCATAGCACTATATGTACTTAGTTCGTTGTGTGTATAATTAGAACACTATGTGACTATGTGTATTGTGTATACAAAAATAACTGTTGCTATTTTATGTTTTTCCTTCTAGACCCATCGGTTGAGGTCATAGGGCCGATACAGACGGACTGCATGCCAGCTGCGATTTGTATGGGAACTGCATCACAACTGCGCAGTCGACGTGCAGTTGTGATGCAGTTCCCATACAAATCCCAGCTGGCATGCAGTCCGTCTGTATCGGCCCTTAGAGCAGTGGTGAGCAAACTTTCTTCATATGGGGCCCAAATTTAAGAAATGGAGGGTCAGAATTTCCTTGTGACACTACACTCAACAACGCACCGGTTCTCTAGAACCTTTCTGGTGCGTGGTTTTCGCACTTATATCAAAATAGTGCAGTCGGTTACCTTACTTAAGTTAAGTATCTTGTCGCACGTACATTTATGTATGTACAGTCGAGTTCATCATTATCTGAGCAAAAATTGGACCAAAAAAAAACTGAACAAGGCCCTATTGTCAGAAGAATAAGGGCGTAATCAGATATTTTGATCCGATCCGATGTTTTTTGCAAAATAAAATGATTTAATTTGATTTGATCTTTGCTCAGATAATGATGAACTCGACGATACATTACACAACTAGATCGCAGAAATTTGCGGCCCGAGCTGTAAGCGAGGGGCATAAATATGCGATCGAGGGCTTTCTTTATTCCCGTGTTACCATCATTATATGTCGACACTTGGCCAGAAAGCGGCTTTTTCCGTACGCGTAGCGCCACGGTAAAAGCCACTTTATGGCCAGGTTTGGCATAAAGTAGTATTTCACCTAAGTGAGAATTACTATACTTTTTACAAGTTATAGTAAATCGACAGTTTTTCCGACCAGAACACCGGAACCCGGCAATTGGCAACAAGTTGTTTTCATTGAGGACAAATGGCAAAAAGCAACCCATTTAAAATGGCGATAGAGGTCATTCAACTATACGCGGTTTGTCAAGGCATTTGACTCTGCGACCTTAGCAATAATGAGCTTCGCCGTTATGCTACATAGGTATAGGTTGAGAGCATAACTATATACTATATACAAGTTATCAAGGGTACATGCCCTTTAATTGAAAATTTAAAACAAAACTCCGACTAATAAAACGCTAAAAAGTAAAAAAAGACAAGTACATATAACTTTTTAGGGTTTTTTTTAGTCGGGGGTTTTCTAAATTTTTAATTTAGGTTTTATTTCATGTTTTTAAATGATAATTTTTGTACTAAAATTCCATTTTATGCCGAAAACGCCTTACCTCCCTATACCATTTTGGAAAAGAGCTGATAATCTTCAAACTGCTGGATCGATTTTTACTAAACATAGCTAAGAACACCCAGCAAGGAAACTTGCTTTTACGTGAAAAAAACCGCATCGAAATCGGTCCATCCGTTCAAGAGCTACGATGCAACAGACAGACACACCGACAGACAGACATACAGACAGACATCGGCGTCAAACTTATAACACCCCTCTTTTTGCGATAAAAACAATCTAACGTATCATGAATACTTTATTACACAAAAAATAATACATACAACTTTTCTAAAAAACAACTGACCTACTTCAAACATTGAATCTACAACACTAGCAAATTCACGTGTAACTATACAAAATACGGAATTTGCCATATAGCAAACGACTACAAAAATAATATAATTGTCCTTTATTTATGTATCTTCAATAACCCAGTGGAGTATTTTTTCGCAGATATTTATTGTGAATTATTTATAAAAACGGACTCTATGCGTTCAAGCTATAAGATAAAACGTTAACTTCAATTGAGAACAAGATGTAGTCTCTCACGTTAGTTAAACACTAGTATATAATATCTAACACATTCAACATAGCCCATGCAAGCGTGAACAGACCGGACCCCATAAACAGCACCCGTTCACGAGCATGACGCGTATCTCAGCCATCGCCTCCCTCAACCATATTTTAGGGAAGGTTGCGACCCGATCAACGACGCCGCCGTAAGCAAAGCCCCTTAAGCGAGCATGACATGCTCAAGCTGCCGGACATTGAAACTAAAATAATTTGTCCGGTGAGAAACGACAAAATGTGCTCTCATGTTACATGGAGGATGGGGCTATTAAGATTTAGCAGTGTGAAAATGAATATTTGCTACAAAATTTAACTACCCACTCACTTAAAGGCGTTCTTGTCATCTAGAAAGTCATTGACGGTGTAATACGCCTTGCTCAGCAAGTGCCGTTTAACATGCGATTTAAATTTGCTGGGCGGTAAATCCACTACACCGGAGGGTATTTTATTATAAAAGCGTATACAGTTCCCCACGAACGACGTACTAACTTTACGGAGACGATGGGCTTGCACAACCAGTTTATTTTTACTTCTTGTGTTGAAGTTGTGAACGTCACTATTGAGCTTGAATTCATAGAGATTTTTTCTTACATACATAATGTTCTCGAGGATGTATTGAGATGCTACGGTAAGAATATTTATCTCCTTGAATTTTTCTCTCAGTGACACACGAGCTCCTATTTCATAAATATATCGTACGGCTCTTTTTTGCAATACAAAGATGGTTTGTATGTCTGCCGCTCTTCCCCACAATAGAATACCATAGGACATAACACTATGGAAATAGCTGTAGTACACAAGCCTGGCCGTCTCAACGTTGGTTAACTGTCTTATTCGCCTTACTGCATAGGCAGCGGAGCTAAGTTTACCCGCAAGAGTGCTTATATAAGCATTCCATTGCAGTTTTGAGTCTAAAGTGACACCTAGAAATACTGTTCGGTCTTCAAATTCTAGTTCCTCGCCCTTTAGTTTTACTTTAGCACTGTTGTTCTGTTTCACGTTGGGTAATGTGAATCTGATACACTTGGTTTTCTTGGCATTGAGGAGCGGGTTATTTGCAGTAAACCAATCCACAATAGTGGACAGAGCATCGCTAATGACATCGTAGTTATCCTGTTTTCTGTCCACCTTGAAGAGAAGAGAAGTATCGTCTGCAAATAACACTATATCATGTTGACCTTGCACAAGATTAGGTAAATCATTAATGTATACCAGAAACAGGAATGGGCCCAGAATTGAACCTTGAGGTACTCCAACAGAAACTGTTGAGCCGGCCGATTCAGTCCCGTTAATGACGACTCGCTGCGTTCTGCCCGAAAGATAAGATGAGACAAGGCTAAGGGCTCCGTTCTTTATTCCATAGTGACTAAGCTTTCTTCTTAAATTCTCATGACTAACGCAATCAAATGCCTTCGATAGGTCGCAAAAAACTCCAATTTCATCTTGAGTCTTTTCCCAAGCATCATAAATATGTTTAATTAGTACCGCACCGCGGCATCCGTAGTGGAGCGACCTTTGGTGAAACCAAATTGATTGCTGTGAAGTAGCTTGTTCCGATTAAAATGGGACATAAGCTGATTGAGAATAAGTTTTTCAAACACTTTGCTTAATGCTGGTAGTATTGAAATCGGTCTGAAATTTGTGGGGTCTGATTTCGTTCCTGATTTAAACAAGGGAATGACTTTGCTATGCTTCATCAAATCAGGAAATACTCCAGCATCAACACATTTGTTAAAAATATCAGCTATTTACGGTGCCACGGGCTCTATAATTGAATGCAACACTTTGACAGAAAGGCCCCAAAGATCTTCAGTCTTTTTCATATTCAGAGATTTGAATGCTTTCATTATCCTATTAGGAGAGATTTAAGTAAGTCATGCTATGTTTAAATAGCCACTTACCTAAACTAATATACCTAATTTAACCTATATAGTTTGCTTAACATCTAAGTATTCTTTAAGGCTATAAAAACACTTTCAAATAAGTCAAGCGAAAAGTTTCTTTTTGAATATATTCGACCACCTGCCGTATCAATTTGAGCAACCATCCGCTTAAGATGACGAATTGGAAATGTTGGTGACAGGGATTTCGATTTTTCTCAGGAACCATAAAACATATGAAAGTAACATTTGATAACCTGATTATTGGGATCAATTATTAGGGTAAATGTGGCTAACAACTATGGACTGTAGTCTGAAATAAACTATTTTTATTTATTACTAGCATTTTCCCGCGGCTTCGCCCGCGTTGTTCCCGTTATTGTCCCAAAGGAACTCTTTACCGGGATATACAGTATCCTATGTTTCAATCCAGGACTTGGTCTACTTGCATGCCAAATTTCAGCTTGATCCATCCAGTTGCTATCCCGTTATTAGGTAACAAATATACAAACATCCAAACATCTTCACAAACTTTCGCATTTATATTATTAGTGGGATTCCATTTTGTGAGATGCAGAAACGCGATTCGTTACCCTTTGTAACAGACGAAAGCATGTCAGGCAAACCTCCGTCAAGGTGGTTAAATATTGTTATTTTTTTTATTTTATTTATATAGATAATGAATAATAACCACCGGTCGTTATCCCAGATGCAACGACAACCCGGTCCTGATCGAGACGGTGCTGGCCATCCTCAATATCGGGTGGAAGGATTCCTCGGAGCGCGTGCGCGCCACGTGCCTGCGCGGCGCCGCCGGCATCGCGCAGCTGCGGCCCGAGCACCGCGCGCACGCGCTGCCGCCCGCGCTCGCGGCGCTCAGCCAGGGCGTCGACGCTCCCGTCACCAAGTGAGTTATCCTACGGCTACACACATCGCTATAGCGGAGCGCGTGCGCGCCTCGTGCCTGCGCGGCGCCGCCGGCATCGCGCAGCTGCGGCCCGAGCACCGCGCGCACGCGCTGCCGCCCGCGCTCGCGGCGCTCAGCCAGGGCGTCGACGCTCCCGTCACCAAGTGAGTTATCCTACGGCTACACACATCGCTATAGCGGAGCGCGTGCGCGCCTCGTGCCTGCGCGGCGCCGCCGGCATCGCGCAGCTGCGGCCCGAGCACCGCGCGCACGCGCTGCCGCCCGCGCTCGCGGCGCTCAGCCAGGGCGTCGACGCTCCCGTCACCAAGTGAGTTATCCTACGGCTACACACATCGCTATAGCGGAGCGCGTGCGCGCCTCGTGCCTGCGCGGCGCCGCCGGCATCGCGCAGCTGCGGCCCGAGCACCGCGCGCACGCGCTGCCGCCCGCGCTCGCGGCGCTCAGCCAGGGCGTCGACGCTCCCGTCACCAAGTGAGTTATCCTACGGCTACACACATCGCTATAGCGGAGCGCGTGCGCGCCTCGTGCCTGCGCGGCGCCGCCGGCATCGCGCAGCTGCGGCCCGAGCACCGCGCGCACGCGCTGCCGCCCGCGCTCGCGGCGCTCAGCCAGGGCGTCGACGCTCCCGTCACCAAGTGAGTTATCCTACGGCTACACACATCGCTATAGCGGAGCGCGTGCGCGCCGAGTGCCTCATTAAAATAAACAAAATGGTAGGTTTTTATGCACTTTTAAAGTGCACCGCGATCGGGTTTTTTTTTAAGTTTAGTAAAAATATTTAGTTATTTCTTGTTTGTTTCCTTTGCAGAAAGTCAACCGAGAACGTCCCCCTAGCCGCCATCCAAGGCCTCAGCCGCTTACTGCTCGAGATCGACAAACTGGACGCCGACCACTCCCGGGAGCTGCTCTCCATATCGCAGAAGATCCGGCCGTTCATGAACACGGAGTCGGGCCAGCTCCGGGAGAGCTCCATCCGGCTGTTCGGCATTATCGCCGGGCAGGTCAAGTGCGACCAGCTGGTGGAGCAGGCGGTCAGCTCGCTGCCGTGCTTCCTGCTGCATCTGTGCGACAACAACCCGGCCGTTGTCAGGGTGAGTGGAACACGGACTCCGGCCAGCTCCGGGAGAGCTCCATCCGGCTGTTCGGCATTATCGCCGGGCAGGTCAAGTGCGACCAGCTGGTGGAGCAGGCGGTCAGCTCGCTGCCGTGCTTCCTGCTGCATCTGTGCGACAACAACCCGGCCGTTGTCAGGGTGAGTGGAACACGGACTCCGGCCAGCTCCGGGAGAGCTCCATCCGGCTGTTCGGCATTATCGCCGGGCAGGTCAAGTGCGACCAGCTGGTGGAGCAGGCGGTCAGCTCGCTGCCGTGCTTCCTGCTGCATCTGTGCGACAACAACCCGGCCGTTGTCAGGGTGAGTGGAACACGGACTCCGGCCAGCTCCGGGAGAGCTCCATCCGGCTGTTCGGCATTATCGCCGGGCAGGTCAAGTGCGACCAGCTGGTGGAGCAGGCGGTCAGCTCGCTGCCGTGCTTCCTGCTGCATCTGTGCGACAACAACCCGGCCGTTGTCAGGGTGAGTGGAAAAAACCCGTCAGGGCGAGTCGGACTCGGGCACCGAGGGATCCGTACAAACGCGTGAAAAGTAAAAAAAAAAACTGTATGGCGGTTAGTTTAGTTAGTAGAAGCAAATCCTAATAGACGAACTAATTATATTTGCTATTATAGATTGTTATTGTACATTTTTTGGACTAACCATAAAGTCTGATTTAACTGTTATGCAGTTATGTATGTAATATCAAATTTCTAAAGCTGTTTTTATTTTATTTTGACAGGCTAGCAAGTTCACCCTAAAGCAGATATTCAAGATATTCAACGTGAAGAAATCCAACGAACTGATCCAAACGCATCTCCTAGACGAAGGCCGACTGTACTTAGACGAGTTCCTGGCAGCGTTGCTCCGGCAATTGGCAGATGAGATGCCAGCCTCCGTGCCCGCGTGCCTGCAGAGTGCCGTCAACTACCTGCACTGTGCCCGGGAGGACATGCGGCCCCACCCGCCCTTGTTGATAGGTGAGTGTAGTAGAGTTCCTGGCAGTCGCTCCGGCAGTTGGCAAATGATGATCGGCACAATGGGGATGACGACTGGGTTAAAACTATATAATTCTATTTAGTCCGTCAGTTAGATTATGGAAAAATATGGGACACGTATTTTTTGGTTTATCAAAATATTAAAAATCGACGAAATTATACTTGTAGGTCATCTAACTTCCGGAGTGGGGGCTTGTGACGTCACTCCTAGGTGAAAATTGTACCTATGAGTGACGTCACTCGAAACTTCTAAGCACTCTATCCTCGTCATTTTTTGTTTGTTAAACAAAAGAAAAAAATACGTGTACAATATTTTTAAATAATCTTACTGACGGACTTAACAGTTTTTTTTAGTCGTCTAGCCTATTGTTTACAGTTTCCAAAGAAGACTGACAACTCATCCGTCAACGTCATATTTCCTCCTTTTAATCTAAAACTGCCTGCATTACTCTAAAAGGATCTAATACTAGATGGCGACTTTACCCAAGCCAATGATCAGATATTTTTGGTTAATGTAACGTTGTTATTTTATCACGATACAAGTATATTATGTAAATGAAACAAGTGTCAAATATTGAAAAACACCAATTTCTATTATTTAAATTACGGTGAAAAAACTTTTGCTCTGGAATGTACATAGGAATTTTGACCAAAAACGTGTCGGCAGGCCTCCTCTACGCGGAGCTCCACCGCATCTCCACGAAGCACCCGGATCTGGAGCTGGACGCTGACGTCACACGCAGCGCCAAGTCCCGACTCCTGGTCCTCATTAAAGACGCAAACCCGTTGGTGCGGCAGCATGCAGCCTTAGCCCTCGCCAACATCTGCCTGCTCGAGGCCGCCGACTGACCCGAGTCCACCTACCAACACCAACGGTTCACGGGGATCTTGATCCAAGGTTTCTACTAACACAGGTCGGCGATTTCATTTAAAATTCTGTTTTAAGAGCATTCCATCAAAACATCTACTTTTTTTGGTAACTCCCCTAATAAAACTTATTAGCTGCTAAGAAACATTACCAATCTTAAAGCCAAATTACCATACTGATATTCAGCTTTACAAAAGTATTAAAAAGGTTGTGTCACTTACGTGACGTTTCCGTGGAATACTCCTGTACACATGAGCTAAATTAAACGTCCGAATGCTCGACACTGTCCCAGTAATCGCCATGTTCCACCGCATCTCCACAAAGCGCTCGGACCTGAAGCTAGACGCACCAAGTCCCGACACATGATCCTTATTAAAGACGGCAACCCGTTGGTACGGCAGCAACTGTGCCGTACCAACGGGTTGCCGTCAAAAATACAGATTGCCCAAAGTTGTCAGCAGTATTGACAGACACAAAAAAAAAAACCGGCCAAGTGCGAGTCGGACTCGCGCACCGAGGGTTCCGTACAAACTCATAAGTAGATACATGAATAGTTCAAGAAAAACTATATGGCGATTAGTTTAGTAGGAGCAAATAAGTATGTGTTAAGATTTTTGCAAAGGAGATTGCCGACGCGTCTATGGGGCCTCGTACCAAATCAAAAGTCATTGTGTCAACACGAAACCGACTGTATCTTAAAGAACAAGAAACTGCCTTTCCTAATCACTAAATCCCATTAAAATCGTATTCGGGGATCCATAGGAAATTGAGATTGATTTCCAGATTTCGAAGTGAGTTTTTGCGTAGCAAATCGTCAAAGTATTTGTCAACCGGCCAAATACAAAATCACCTAATAACTTTAATTCCTGACGTTGACGAGACTTCACTTAACTTAGTCGTATGACATGCCATTTCGGATACCTGTTTTAGGTTTTTTATTGTGCCTATTCAGATTGTTAAAATATTATTATAAAAAAAGTTATTTGAAACTATTTTGATACATCGTGAGATAAAAAATATTGTAACATTACATTTACGCTCAATGTCTCGTATAGTGAAGTATCAGCGAAATATCACTAGTTATTTGTACCAAATAAAGAATTTAAAATGATTTACGACCTTCGACACAAAACTGAAAAGACGTGTCTTATAAAGTACCTAATATTTAAACTTAGAATAAGACAGAATGTCAAGCTGTCAATTTTCGTGCTAAAATCAAGAAAACTACATTAGTACATTGTGTATCAAGGGCGGTAGGTAAGGAATTACAAACGAGTGTTTGTTACAAGGCCGAGGCGAAGCCGAGGGCTTTAATAACACGAGTTTGTAATTCCTTTACCGCCCGTGGCACACACAATGTTTTTCATCACACTTGTGAGGAAATCTAATTAAAATTAACCTTACTTAACCTAAATAAAATTGTAAAACTGACAGTGACATTAGTGACATATCCATAGACAATGCGCAACGTTCGGAAACCATAGCGGTACAGACCTAAAACGGTTGATTTTATAATTGCAAAATACTGAAATACACTATTGAAACATTTAATTAATGTTACAGAAATATGTGTTTACATGTATTTGCAATACCAGTTCTCTTTAAATAAATATTTCAGTGATAAAAGTTAAAAAAGTAAGTTGCGTTTCCTTTGAACATGACAAATAAGAGTAAAACAGAACCAGCGTTTCAAATTTAAAAAGAAAACCATTACGCCCTAGGGCGTAATAGCTCATTTACGGCCCGCAAAACCTACGTGTAATGCACCATTTTCGAGCAAGTGTGATGAAAACATAATTAATTGTATTAAGACGTATCTATGACGTTAGCTTTGTCTTTTACACTCATGTGAGAAGTAGTCTTAAGAAAGAACGAGACAAACATGTTACTTTCCTGGGTATAGGACAGCTGGATGCAGTTCGTATAAGAAAGAACCGCGGAGTTTTATGGAATTAAATTTTTTGTATACATTTGTGTAGACGGTGGTGCCACTGTCATAGGCCTTTTAGATTTTGACCGATTTTGTCTGTCAAATACAGTTTTAAGGAAATCATACATTTTTCATGGTGGCGGCGGAAATCGTACAAGACATTCTTTTTTAATTGATCTCAGATTTCCCATTTTAAATTCAGTAATAAAAAAATCCCTCTGGTTAAAAAAATAAAACTAAGTTTTTGGTATCGTTTTGGTTGTGACACAATTTAATGACGATATTGGTACCAAAAGTCGGCAATCTCCTTTCTCAAAAACAGTGCAAGTTAGGAAAACCGTTATATTTTTCCTGTAATATATAGGACGACATTAATAATTGGTAATTATTACAGATTTTTCTGTTCAGTAACTTCGAAGATAATAGGGGGGAACGGTATTTTTTTAACGTTTTTCGCCATAAATCAAAAACTACTTATTTAAAATAAAAATACTGTTTTAATCTACAAATTAAGCCCTTTCATTTGATACCTCACTCAATATAACAGCCCTACTTTTGGATTTGCAAAGTCTCATTACGGACCCCTTTAAAAAAAAAGTAAAAAAGTTACAAGATTTTTTTTATATCCTATAAGCTCGGGTTAGCGGTTCTTAACACTATTCCAAATTTCAAGTCGATAGCATCAGTGGGTCATACAGAAAATCGATAAAAAAAGTGTTCATGTCGCATTAAAATTCAGTTTTGACCAATTCAAAGTTTAATGTTTTTTTTATTGAATATTTCTCTTCAAGACAATTCATTTTTGAATATTTTAATAGCAACAACATATGATAACATAAGATAAATATTAATTATTTTGCAAAAAGTCTCCTTCTGTGGACTGTTACACGGTGAGGTATTTTTCTTTAAGTACTCATTAAAATTATGTAATCGTCATTATTCTTTTTACTTTGCATGAATTGCGATGAACAATCCATTCAGTTAGCCACTACTGGTAATAGAAAAAAATATATATGTCTACGTTCTTTAAAAAAGTTAATACTTTACCTGTTATACACTTTTGAATCTTTTCTGTGGGCAAAATAAATCTGTTACAAAAGTCAGACGTGTGATCCTATCCGTCTTTTTTTTTGCATTGGCAACACCAGCAGTGTTGTTGATACTTTGCCATAGTTTGTTGGATGTGAACACGCATAATACGTTGAAAAAAAGTTTTTTTAATTTGAAAATAGTGATGAAAAAGATCGGTGCGTCTTTCCTGTTCATCGTATATATCGGTAAATGGTAAAATGAAAAATTACTTATGCACTGGCCCTTAAATATCATAGGGAGTATTTATTGCATATCTAACTAAACTAAATCTAACCTAAAATTTGATCGAGATAAAATTAATTTTTGAATGTACCGTCTCTTCTGTGGCCATCTTTCCTGTGTCCAATAAGTCCACAGAAGAGATTAATGTCCACAGAAGTGACATATTTATATTTATTTATACTCTTTAGATCAATTTTAGATAAGGGACAAATCATGTGATCATTCTAAAGTATTTCAACTCGACACTCCCAAAGTAAAAGCTATCCTACTACTTTAATAATTGTTTTTGTTATCTTTTGTGGTCAATATGATCTCTTCTATGGTATGTCCACAGAAGAAGATGTCACATCTGTGTAAGATTTAGAATATTGTTCTTTTTTCTTAAAATATGTAATTTTTTGACAGAATATTGATAAGGGACAAATCATGTGATCATTTTAAAGTATTTCAACTCGACACTCCCAAAGTAAAAGCTATCCTACTACTTTAATAATTGTTTTTGTTATCTTCTGTGGCCAATATGATCTCTTGTATGGTATGTCCACAGAAGAAGATGTCACATCTGTGTAAGTTTTAGAATTTTATTTATGTTTTTATAAATACTATACTTACAGTTATATAATTGTAATGGGATACATAATGATACACAAAACAATCACTTTATCCCAAATGTTTCAGATTTAGTGTATCGAGCTACATTTGATAGCAGCATTTGCTATCTTATATGGACAAATTTGATCTCTCCTGTAGTACGACCACAGATCAAGACGTCAATTCTGTGTACATTTAAGAATTATTTTTTTATTCCTTATTCACTCAAATTAAGCAAAATATATTATTATTATAACAACCAGCATACACTTAAGAAGTATTTCAATCATATTGACTTAACATACATCGTCCTCTACTATATAAGTGAGTTACTTTAGTGATCTTCTGTAGCCATGCTTAATCTCTGCTGTGGACGTACAAGAACAAAAATACCACTTTTCACCCTTAAATTTAGAGACTGATCTGTGTATGTATTTTTACTGAACATCTTTGAACATAAGTAATTAATAAAATAAATTTGATTAAGATCTGAGTGCTTTTCATTTTTTCAAGTTTCATTTTTCTTATTTCTGTATGACCCCAGTAGATCCTGAGATATCTTGCTGTGACAGACGGACAGACAGACAGACAGAGTCGCACCATAAGGGTTCCTTTTTTACCATTTTGGTACGGAACCCTAAAAATGGTACGGCAGCATGCAGCGCTGGCCCTCGCCTGCTCGAGGTTGCTGACTGACCCGAGTCCACCTACCAATACCAACGGTTCACGGGGATCGTGCTCAAAGGCTTCTACTAACTACGCAGGTCGGTGATTTTATTTAAAATTTCTTTTTTAAATTTGACATTAGCGTGTCGAGCACTGGGACGTTTACCTTACGTGGTTACTAAATTAAAAATGTATCACGTCCGACTTTAAACAAAACATTAAAGGATTCATGAACGACCAAAGTCTTCGATGTTATGGTAACTTATTAACTGCATTAGGGATCTGTAAAAACGATCTAGTTTATGAATCGAATTTAAATCCTTGCGATTATAACCTACTAAATAAGTATTATCAATTTCGGCTCACAATTGAGCTCATTGTGCTTACGACCAGAAAATAGTACATTACACAACTAGGGTGGTAATACAAAGAAAGGCCGAGATCGCAGATGTTTGCGGCCGGAGCTGAAAGCGAGGGACGTAAATATGCGATCAAGGACTTTCTTTTTTACCTCCCGTGTTGTGTACATAATTTTATGTCCACACTTGGCCAGAAAGTGGCTTTTTCCGTACGCGCAGCGTGCGGAAAAAGCCACTTTATAGCCAGGTGTGGCATAAAAACGTAAACTTTGCTAAATCAGCGAGAGTGAAAGCCCTTTAACATTTCGTATTACACAGTTTTTGATCTAGCTTTCAACTTTACTCCTTATTCTTAAGAAATTGTTCATGGAGCTAAATTTTGAATTTTCGGTCACGCACTTTTGCTATGCTTAAAATTAAAAAATACGAAATAAACAATACAAATCTTTACTTTTAGTTAATATTGTTAGAGTTGTTCTGTTTTTTACGTACCTATATATTTAATTTTAAGCATTAAAAAAGTGCGCGACCAAAAAGATAACATTTAACTTAACGCTAGCAATTTCTTAATTGTTTACAAGGAAAAATTGAATCGCCCTATTAACAATCTGGTTAAGAAACTGATAATTTCTCCAGGTGGCGTTACCACCCGTAGCGTTTACAAGCTTTTAGTGTTTTTTTTTAATTTTTGGTCTCCATCAAAACTAAAAGGTATGGAAATAAAATAAACATTAGAATTATTGGGATAGGTTTTTATACTCTTTGCTTATAAAGTAAGGTCCGAGTGCTTGACAATGACACTGTCCTTGACGTTGCCATGTTGAATGTTAAATCAATAGCAATAGCGGTGACGGCAGGGTGCCAACTATTGGGCATTAACATGTCAAACACTAGGACGACTTCGTTGTTTTAGTTGTTGTTTTAATTTTAGGATAACGAAAGGTGTCTGTTATTATTACATTGTGTAATGGATTTGCTGAACACACCATTACGAGGGCATTTCTCCAGAAATATGTCTGCGACTCATTCATCTGTCTCAATACATTTAGTATGAAAAAGGTCCCGATAAATGAGGTGACCGCAGACATATTTTTGGAGAAATGCCCACGAGTGGTTTTAAAGTTTATTTCATACTAGTTACCAGTTAATGTGGCTTTATGTACAGTCAGTTTCAAATAAAGCGCATTAATTAATGTGCGAATTTATAATTCATGTTAAAAAATCTATACTCCGAAGTCTGACTATACCAAATATGACGGAGAAAAGAATTTTGATAACATGATAAATTTACTTTATTGTAAAATCAAAATCAGAAATCTTTGTTTATTATTAAAAAAAAATAACTAACATAATTATCAAATTTATTTTTTATATTAAATAAATAAATAAAATATAGCGTATTAAATCGAAGAAAGAGCGAAGCTGTAGGTAGGGTAAATAGCCAATAATTGACCATTCCCCTGTAACTAGCCACTTTGCATGAATATATAGGTATGCAATTAAAATAAACACTATCAACTATAAACTTCTGTAGTCTCAAGTGGATCATGGTCAAATTATTCCCAGTATTATTCGTTTTCAAAATCAAGGCATTTAATTTTTCCCTGCACCTGATTGAGTCATATTAGTCACGCACTTTTTATTAAAAAAGTGAGCGTTAGCTTAACATTGCTAAACAAAAACGAAACAAACAGTAAAAGTATAACAATATTAATAAACAGCAACAGATTAGTAGTGTTTGTTACGTTTTTTTTTTGTTAATTTTCAGCATTGAATAAGTACGTAACCAAAATGACAAAACTTAACTCAACACTAACAATTTCTTAATTGGGTTCAAAAAAAGGGTTCAAGAAAAAATTGAAATGCTCATGAACTTTCTTAACACATTCTCTGTCCCGGTGCCCCCAATGTGGGGTCATGACGGTTTTTTTCAGGAGTTGTGACATTGTGCGATAGTTTTGTATGGGAACAGTAAACGTGTTAAGTGGCCACTTATTTACGATTTACCCTACTATGCACACTCATAGTTATAAGCTTTTTCGATATTTGGTAATGTCTTTTAATATTGTTTGAGCTTCTATTTGTATATTTGCTATTAAGCGTTTCTCATTTTTAATCTAAATATTTAAAATAATAATTATTGTTGTGGTTTTATTATTATAGTTATAAGGGTATTGGATGTTATTATTTAAAAAGTTGAATCTTTAAATTTGTGCACTATTAAGTGAATATGAATTAAATGGTAAGAGACTGAAACTATTGAAAAAAGAAAAATAATAAAAAATAGTACTTATTGTTTGTAATATCTTTTTTGTTGTATCACCTTCATAAAGAAAACGAATTCCCGTGATCTTCGACGTAACAAATAGTACATTACACCACTAGGGTGGTAATACAAAGAAAGGCCGAGTTCGCAGAAGTTTGTGGCCCGAGCTGCAAGCGAGGGACGTAAATATGCGATCGAGGGCTTTCTTTATTACCTCCCATGTTGTATACACCATTTTATGTCTACACTTGGCCAGAAAGCGGCCTTTCCGTACGCGCAGCGTGCGGAAAAAGCCACTTTATGGCCAGGTGTGGCATAATAAAAATTGTTAGTCAGAAATAGATAATATAGATTCTACACGACCAAAGGACTCGGCAGAATCTACAAAAAAAAAAACAAAAATCTTATTTTCTGGTTCGTGAAGATATCTATTATTAACTGCAATATTTATTCGAGTTTCTATTACTTTTTATGTCGAAAGTAACGTACTTAACTAACCGATATTTCCGGAACCATTAAAAGTGGAATTTCACAGGTTTTCTGTTTTTAGGTGTAATTAAAAAGATGCATTATACTTATGAATAACATGTTACTGTGTAGTCAACGCTAATTGAATGTGATATCTCGTTTAGTTGTAGCTTTAAGGGATCTCGGGCCTTCTAGCTTGTCTACATTGGTATTTATAGGGAACGTGCACGACGAAGGTGCTGCCAACTGGTGCCGCCAATCTAAATCATATACCCTCTTATGCTGGCGCCACATTGACGAAAACGCCGTTAATAACGTTAATTTATCACGTTGAAGGACGATTAACGTCAGTGTAGCTACGACTTACTATATTTGACATTGACAGCTTGATTTGACAGGGGCGATAGTTTTCTTTATTGTCCACCCGTGTCTCTTTTGTCGTTTAGTGCTGCCACCTATAGTTCGAGGGACGTGGAGGATAGGGGTCATGCATATATTACGTCACACGCATAGGGGAGACGGGGGGTCAAGCCAAATGTGACAGTCTATGTTAAAAATATGGAATATGTTAGGGAAAAGTGTGACCTTGGGGGAGTGGGGGCCTAAAAATCTGAAAAATCGTGTGACGTGCTTTATGTATGACTCCATATGTGGCAGCACTAAATTGACAAAAGAGACAGTAAAAAAACAAGGTTATAAATGTCAATGTCAAGTATGGGAAGTCGTGGCCACACTAACGTTTTACGTTCATCATCGCGATATTAACGGCGTTTCCCGTTAACGTGTCCCTAGCATACAAGATTCGTATTGGCGGCACCAGTTGGCAGCACCTTCGTCACAGAATATATATAAGCTAAAGCAGTAAGGAAGCTACAAACAAAACGATCGAAACGCACGCATTTACAAGGCCCCTAAGGGAATCTCGCGGTGCCGGCACCGGCAGTCGCGAGTGCTGCATGGCGGCGAGCGGTCGCGCTTTGTTTTTGTACGTGCGCGCGCCCAGACAGCCCGCGATCTTTTCATTTTAAACAACCCTAACGCTCTAATGGAGCGTAGGTATTTATTTCAAAAAGTAAGCGTAGCTTCCATACTGCTCTATTTATATTCTGTGCCTTCGTTGTGTACGTTCCCTATTCTAACTGTAGAAGCAGCAGCCAAATGGTAATAGTGCGACTACGATAACTTTGCAGAGCGGAACATGGCAACAACTCCATTTAAAAGTCACATTTTCATAGAAATTTGACCTTTAAACGGAGGTTGCCATGTTCTGAAAAATTATCATAGTCGCACGTTTCATCATAATATCGAAATCCTATAAAATCCATAATATCGTACTCTTGAGGCGACCTGGGCCTCGTTTCACGAAGCTACAGGTTACAATTTCACAAGTCTACACATTGGTCAAATACAGCAACGGCATTGGTTGATTTGGCCAGTGTTGCTAGTTTGGACTTGTAAAATTGTAACTTGTGGCTTCGTGAAACGGGGCCCTGTTAGCACGCTAGAGGGCAGAGATGTGCAGGGCAACGTATTCTGGTGTGCAATAAAACTGATAACTTGATAAGCTATGTCAATTTATTATATTAATCCAAAATAATTGTATCTTAAAATATGTTAACAAATTGAACCCATAAATGCCAAAAGTAGTAAAATGTGGCTTTTCCAAGTTTCTAAAAAAAATATCAGTCTTAATTTACTTTAGTATCCAACTATTCTGAATTATTTATTTTACAATTTAAATTAATTAATATGAGTAGTTTACAAATTTTATAATAATTTATAGATTTAGAAATTCGCTTCAAACTTTTATGAAAATATCTATGTTTAGACCTTATGCCTTGTTCTATGGATAGTCTGAAATTGATAGTTATAATTACTATCTATATTAATAATTTAGCCGGGCCCTACGGTAGACCTGAACGAAAAGCACCTCAAAAATTAAAGTGTTAAAAAATAACACTTTCGAATCGACAACTTATATTCGCAAAATTCGTATAACGGAGAAACAAGCGTATAAAGATGTAAAATAATTTGAATAATACCAAAAACAGTCGGCCATGTTTCTTTGCTGCGTTCGGAGACTGCCATAGCTTAGCGAAGCGCGCGTAATGTGTGCTTTTAATTGAATTTGTACACACTCGGCGAGAACGGAGTAAACTAAACTGACGAGGTGACGACACGAGTAAGAAAAACGTTTTTTACATTAGAAAATCGTGCGTATAATATTATTTCAACAAAAAAAAACAATATTTACATGCATCGTGCTATTTTTAAAACGTAATAAATTACTAAACAAGTGGAAACTGCACAATATTATTGTCTCATTGCTCAATGAAAATGACAGTTGAAATTGTAAGCTAAAAAAAGCAAAAAAAAGGAATAGGCACTTTTATAAATCCTTCTGAAGGTATGGGGGCTTTTTAAGTTTATTCTGACTTAGGAAACAAAATTATACCAATTTTCGAACATTTTTAATCTGTTCACGATAACTTTCGACATAGAATATTGAGAATGCAAGCCTGAATGTTTTTTTTTTCTTCATTTTGGAGGTGGGAATGTTCAAATATACAAATACTTTCGTAAATTTCTTTTCTACGGGGGGGGGGGGGGGGAGAAATAGTGGATGGCAGGTAATTTTATCCCCTTAATATGGAGGGATAACTTATTCGGGGAATCTGTTGAAAAAGTGTCCTGTCGAATGCAGTAAATAACAGTTTTGAATCTCCCTGCAGTAACGTTACGTTAACGCAACAGGAGGGTAGGTACGAAGTGGATTTAGTATGCTACGGCCACACTATCGGCGATTCGGCGTAAATTTGTACTGTCATCTCTTTCCCTGACATACAAAAAGAACAAGACGTCAACACGAATATTCGCCAAATCCCGACAATATGGCTGCAGAATATAATATGGCTACAGAATTGATTACTACATTGAAAAGGGAGTGACACGAACTGATCAGGTCTGGAACACCACATTGCGCATAAAAAACCACGTTGCTGATGCAGGTGCCAAAACTGCGTTGCCGATGCACGTGCTTAAACCGCGTGAAGTCGGACTGTACCGGGGCCTGCCACATTTGCCATATGCATCCACATAGGTCGGTTAAACTGACTATGGGGTCATCCATAAAGTACGTCACACGATTTTTCAGACTTTCATCTTTTTAATATAGGCTGTCACATTTGGCTAGGTAACGGTGGCCCACGTCGCCTACGTCTAACGCCGCCTCTGAACCGGGGCGATTCTAATTCAAGGGGAGAGTTGTGATCACTAATGGGAAATTATAGTCTAACAACATAAATTGAATTCGGTTTTTAAACGGGACTCTACTATTTTAGATGTTTGAAAAATTAAAGTTTTATATACTTTATTTTTGAAGATAGAAATGTGAAAAATCATAGTTTGGATTTTAGATAAAAAGTGATTTTATTTACCTTTCTAAATTCGATTTTAATGTGGATTACCCAAATAGCATTGCGTCATTACTTTAAAAATAAACACGTATCTGACACTGACTCCAGGTAAAAACGCAGTAAGTGTATATGAAGTTCTGACGAATGAAGAACTTTTGACGTTTTCCTCTACGACGTTTTGAGATACCTACGAGTTTTTTTCAAAGTAGTGACGGTTGGAATTTTGTAATGAAAGTCCTTAAATAAGGTTTTGGATAGTTTAAACCAAAAACGACTTCAACATTATTTTAATGTTTGGAACTCAGCCGTCAGTTCAACATCCTCATTTTTGTAATGTCTGTTAAAAATAAAATCTAATTTCTAAGGAATTAAATGGGGGTTTGTGATTCTTTACATTTTGCCCGGGCGAAGCCGGGTTCACAGCTAGTATTGTATATTTATTAAGAATTGAGAGTGTACATTAAGACCAGGTATTAATCGTTAATGTGTTGTTAGTATAGTTCGGACCAAGTTTTTATGCAAAGCAGATCATTGTTTTTTCCACTAGTCAAGTAAAACATTGTCTAATTTTTTTGGAAGAATCTAAAATGTGGTGTTCACAGGCAAACGGTAGGTACCCTTTATTCGTCAACAAGATCCTGGCAATAGTCTAATGATATGAAAAAAATCTCCTTCGCACATTTTCTTGGCCCGAGCATTATATTCCCACTAACATGATACGTTACGTTACGTTTGACAATAAAGCTTCCTATTCACGAGCGCTTTCTCATTCTGTCCTCCTTCTGCGCCGCCCGCGTCGCCGTGGCCTCACACACGCTGCATCTATAATATTAGAAATATGAAATGTCTGTACATTGAAAAAAAAAACATTTATGCCACACTTGGCCATAAAGTGACTTTTTCCGCACGTGTAGACATAAAATGATGTACACAACACGGGAGGTAATAAAGAAAGCCCTCGATCGCATATTTACGTCCCTCGCTTGCTCGGGCCGCAAACTTCTGCGATCTCGGCCTTTCTTTGTATTACCACCCTAGTTATGTAATGTACTATTTTTTAAGGTTTGTATACGGTGGCAGACTCAGTCGGTCGGAGCTGGATAAATTAAAAACGGCTGCTCTGAATAGGACGGGCGCATTTCAAAGGGAGCAGGGCCGGATTTCGGCCTAGGCCTACAAAGCCCTGGCCCTAGTGCCCCAGCGGTCCGGACCCTTCATATAAGCCCAAAAGCATGGCTTACCTTCTCAATACCAAGTACCTACCCTGGATCTCTAGATACGGGCCTGTATCTCGGGTCTATTATCGGAAAAAAAAACAATATGTCGGGATTTTGAGACTTTGGTCGGGAGATGCCCAGAGCGCGAGATTTTTTTTTTAGCCTGAAAGAGCAGAAATAAAATTTAAAATGAAGAGGATCCCGCCAAATCGCGACCATCTGGCAACCCTACCCGTAGGGGAGGACCGCCCCCTTCGTCCGCCATTATTTGTATGTACAGCTCGATTCATAAGAGCTGGCGCGGGCTACCTAATTCCGCGTCACGTCAGCTCTTGTGACTCGACCTATATATGTGTGTGTTTGCAGCCATGCCTTTTATCCTATTACTAGAGGTCCTACAGGTAGGACCTTGGGCCTTAGGAGGCTATCTATATATATAAAAGAAGAAGTCCTGACTGACTTACTGGCTCATCAACGCACAGCCGAAACTACTGAAGCTAGAAACTTGAAATTTTTACAGTAGGGTGGTTGTATAACGTAAGTAAGGGATAAGAAGGGATTTTTCGAAATTCATCCCCAAAGAGGGTTAAATGGGGGTTGAAACTTTGTATGGGGACCAAACGATTTTTGAAGTAGGAAATCTGAAACTTCGAACATAGACTCTTCAATATAAGTTGAGAAAAGTAATTTCACCGTTTTGTGAAATTCACCCCCAAAAGGGTTAAAAGGGGGGTTGAAAGTTTATATGAGGTCCACACGATTTTTAAAGTAGGAGATCTGAGACTTCGAACATAGACTCTTCAATATAAGTTGAGAAAACTAATTTCACTGTTTTTTTAAATTCAGCCCCAAAAGGGGTCAAATGGGGGTTGAAAGTTTATATGGGGACCATACGATTTTTTAAGTAGGAGATCTGAGACTTCGAACATAGACTCTTCAATATAAGTTGAGAAAAGTAATTTCACTGTTTTATTAAATTCACCCCCAAAAGGGGTCAAATGGGGGTTGAAAGTTTGTAAGGGGACCACACGATTTTTAAGTAGGAGATCTGAGACTTCGAACATAGACTCTTCAATATAAAATGAGAAAAGTAATTTCACCGTTTTTTAAATTCACCCCCAAAAAGGGTTAAATGGGGGTTGAAAGTTTATATGGGAACCAAACGATTTTTGAAGTAGGAAATCTGAAACTTCGACCATAGACTCTTCAATATAAGTTGAGAAAAGTAATTTCACCGTTTTGTGAAATTCACCCCCAAAAGGGTTAAAAGGGGGGTTGAAAGTGTATATGGGGTCCACACGATTTTTAAAGTAGGAGATCTGAGACTTCGAACATAGACTCTTCAATATAAGTTGAAAAAAGTAATTTCACTGTTTTTTTAAATTCACCCCTAAAAGGGGTCAAATGGGGGTTGAAAGTTTATATGGGGACCACACGATTTTTCAAGTAGGAGATCTGAGACTACGAACTTAGACTCTTCAATATAAGTTGAGAAAAGTAATTTTACCGTTTTGTGAAATTCACCCCCAAAAGGGTTAAAAGGGGGGTTGAAAGTTTATATGGGGTCCACACGATTTTTAAAGTAGGAGATCTCATACTTCGAACATAGACTCTTCAATATAAGTTGAAAAAAGTAATTTCACTGTTTTTTTAAATTCACCCCTAAAAGGGGTCAAATGGGGGTTGAAAGTTTATATGGGGACCACACGATTTTTTAAGTAGGAGATCTGAGACTTCGAACTTAGACTTTTCAATATAAGTTGAAAAAAGTAATTTCAATGTTTTTTTTAAATTCACCCCTAAAATGGGTCAAATGGGGGTTAAAAGTTTATATGGGGACCACACGATTTTTTAAGTAGGAGATCTGAGACTTCGAACTTAGACTCTTCAATATAAGTTGAGAAAAGTAATTTCACCGTTTTGTGAAATTCACCCCCAAAAGGGTTAAAAGGGGGGTTGAAAGTTTATATAGGGTCCACACGATTTTTAAAGTAGGAGATCTGAGACTTCGAACTTAGACTCTTCAATATAAGTTGAAAAAAGTAATTTCACTGTTGTTTTTAAATTCACCCCCAAAAAGGGTCAAATGGGGGTTGAAAGTTTATATGGGAACCAAACGATTTTTGAAGTAGGAAATCTGAAACTTCGAACATAGATATTCAATATACCTAAGTAAAGAAAAGTGATTTCTCCGTTGACACAAAAGAATTGTTTTTTGCGGTAAATACTCCGTTTTAGGCCCGATATTTGAGCAATTTTTTTAATTACATCATTTACCCACCCACATCTGTCAACAAATATCAGAAACTATTTATGAAAACTAATTGCCTAATTATAATTTACATCGCAGACGAAGTCGCGGGCATAAGCTAGTTAGGTTATAAATTAAGTCACATTCATGTCTTTATTTTTAATATATCGACAAAACATCACTGGCCTAACTCTGGCAACATTTTGTGCTTGTGGAACTGTCAAACTAGTTAGTCTAATTATGGCGTTTACTTTAGGCCGCCTTTACACCTGTAAGTTACTTGCGTAATATTTACATAATTTACTTACAGTTGCATTTACACTTGCAATAAATACTTACGTAAATAATGCTTACGTAATTTGTGTAAGTTTAAAATTGCAGAAATTATTACACGCCCATTTACATTATGCTTCCCAAATCAGTAATAAAAATGCCTTCTCTCAGTCGTCACGTTCAAGCAGCTGCTGCATACATAATTTTATCAAATAGTCGAAAGCAAAAGAAAAGAAATTGCTGGATAAAACCATGGCTAGAAAGAAGAATGGCAAAAGGTGCATTTGAAAATCTTTTAACGGAGTTAAGAATGGAAGCCCGAGACCAATTTTTAGGGTTCCGTAGCCAAATTGGCAAAAACGGAACCCTTATAGTTTCGTCATGTCCGTCCGTCCGTCTGTCCGTCTGTCCGTCTGTCCGTATGTCACAGGCATTTTACTCAAAAACTGCATGATGGATATTAATGAAATTTGAGATATAGGTGTCTTGTATGAGCCGCTACTTAGTTTGGTAGTTAAATCATTAAAATAAATATTTTTAGGGGGGGTACTCCATACATGTTACAGAAGCTAAAAAAAATTTTTTTCAGAAAATATCAACGTGTGGCACATAGTTCGACAGCTTTTTCAAAAACATTTTAAGGTTCTTAAGTAATGTTTTTGATTAAGTGAATATCTTTGGAAATAATCGCTCCGAAAGTTGTGAAAATTGTGTCCCCCCCCCTCTATCTTCTAAACCGTGTGTCCGAAAAATATGAAAAAAATCACGAAGGTAACGCTTAATTAATGCTTTCAACGAAAATTATTTTCAACAAGATCGAATTAACCGTTTTTGAGTTATTGCCAATAAACTGCGCTTCTCAACAAAAGGACGTAATTGCTATGAAGATACGCTCTTTTGTTGTTGTACTTTTTTGCATCGTATTTTCTACCTTATAGTTACGGCTATGGAACCCTACACTGAGCATGGTCCGACATGCTCTTGGCCAGTTATTTAACTTTATAAGAATGGATTCTACGACTTTTGAATATCTTTTGGAAAAAGTCGCACCAATCATAAAAAAAAATGATACGCATTTTCGACCGGCTATTTCACCAGCTGAGAAACTCACTAAGTTCAATATGTAACAAATTTGTTTTTACGCGGTTTTTGTACTCCTTATTTTTGTAGTCCCATAGTATGGGACGTGCCTCAAGAGCAGTAATGAAAGCTTCCACCTCGTCAGGTGACCAGCTTTTATTTTCTTTTTGTTTCGAACCGGACATTGTAGCGTAATTTCTCAACTTATCAATTCAGTTCGATAAGCTGTGAGTCGCTTCCGTAAACAAACTCGAACGTGTTTAGACCTGTAATTTTCCAACTTACGTAAGCTGTGAGAAATTACAATAAGTCACTTACAAAAACTATTTACACTTGAAAAATTATCGTAAGTCGCTTACGTAAGTGACTTCCGTTAGTAAAACTTACAGGTGTAAAGGCGGCCTTACTTGTAGCCGCGTTTAGTGAGCCAACGTGCGGTCGTTCTGAGACACTTGTGGTTGCGTTTAGTGGCCCAATGTCCGTTCTAATAACCCTCTTACTTGGGGCTCCTGGCGAGCCAGAACTGCTTGGTGGCGTCGCAGTGGGCGCGCAGCTGGCGCCGGTCCCACGAGGGCGACTCCATGCGCCATTCCGGCGACACGTACTGTGCCGTCAACTTCCGCAGGGTTATCTGGAACGGTTAACCCTTAAATGCATGTTTTTTTTATTGTTACTAAAAAAATATGTGGATACCTAAAGGCGTAATAAACACTAGAAAAATATTTAAAAAAATCTATAGCAATTTTTTGGGTTATTTTTGCACTAATAATCAAATGTAGGCTAGATCCTACATGATCAAATATTGTTTACTTATAGACTGAGAACTTTATTAAATTTAGTAAACTTTTAATCTTTATGATCATTATACTAAAAAATAATTACTTATTTTGTTAAAAACCGTTAAACACACTCAACGAAAACCTTAAATATAATATAACTTTTTCAAAGTTGCCGCCATTTTGCTCAAAAACTCTAATAACTTTTTTTTAATACATTTTTGCCAAAAATGAGTCATAAATATGAATATTCGTTCATTTTCCATGTGTTTTCCATGCAGAATTAATCTTAAGAACAAAATAAATATTTCTAGTTTTCAAAAACGAATTATTTTTTGTTTATGTACGCTGCATCGTACACCATGCATTTAAGCCATTTAAGGGTTAATGCTAACCCGTCTTGATATATCTTCTTGTTAAAAAGGAAATTGGCAAGTTTTTGGGGCCTTATTTCTAGCCAGAGGCCTTACTTTTAGTTATTTATTTATGATTATCGTACAATACAAATAGTACAAATGGCGGACTTAAGGCATTATCTACCAGTCAACCAATGGGCTAAACTAGAAACATTAATTCTAATCGCTGGTGGATTTTGTTATGGCCTTTCTGGTCCAGGATCGAATTAAAATGAGTCTTGCCAAGGACCTTCAAATAAATAGCCGAACCGAGCATCACTAACAAAGAACTGAAGTATGTCTAATCGGCCGGCTACCTATCTGTGTGTGCTGCTAGCAATAGGAAAAACTAGTTGATGTGTGCGTGCGGCTCGTAAGTACAGTCAGCATAAGATATCTATTGTCGCCCAGAGTAGCCAAATATATCTTAACAACGACCTTATTTCTATAGCACCAAAAGCTTGTTAAGATAAATTTGGCTACTCTGGGCGACAATAGATATCTGATGCTGACTGTACAAGCAGCCGGCGCATTAGAAATGGCTTCAGTTCTCTGTCGGTGAGCCTCCGTCTGGCTATTTATTTTAAGGTCATTGAGTCTTGCTTATTAATACATTATTATTAAATTAAAAGATACACGCTACGCACGGACGCCATTCTCGTCAAGGAAGAAGGGAGAGTGACAGTGTTGCCAGTGTATGTAATAGATTTAGACCTGTAAAAGACCCCCGATGCAAAGTATAAAGACGAACAAGTACCCGTACCCCACCCAGTCCGATCCACTCAAGGTGGTCCGGCTAGCGACCTGGTTCGACCCCAGGGAACGCCACGGCCGACCGGGTCCGAATATCTCAACGCCCAATAAGGGTTGCGAGTTAGTCAGGCTTAAAAAAAAGAACAAGTAGTCGAACTTCGTCCGCTTAGGAGCGCGTGACACGTATTCACACAGGTGTCAGTGCGATCCATACTGGAGCAGTCTTACGCAATGCTAAATGTTTGTTTGTGGTGCGTTCCTACACGACGCGCACACATACTGGCGCGCGATGTACCTTTTGTCGGAAGAAACATTACTGCTACAAACATTAGGGTATACTATGCCTGAGGCCTACTTGCAAAACAAATAAATTGAATCTGTCAAAGGTGTATACTCGAGATGAAAGAAAGTTACAAGAAAGGAGAAATCTGAAACAGAAAGAGAGGTAGGTACCTACCTAAACGCAGCTACGTAGATCAAGTGTAGTAAAAAAAATCAATGGTTGTAAATCCACCGACGAGAGTGGAACTCTTAAATTAATGATGAATGATGTTAAGTAGGTATAATAGGTACATACGGGGTTGGCAGGCGCGGGGAGGCCTGGGAAGGGAGCCCGGACGGTCTTGTATTTAGTCAGCGCCACCCCCTCTTCTGTAGCCCTCCGCACTGAGCTGAAGTACACGTCCTTAATCAAGAACTCACGGGTTCTGCAAACAAATAAGATGACAACCATCATCATCTGTTGTCCATTCCCTCCCCCAAAGAACGCCACCATGACCGGACTCCAGCTTGGGTGACCTTAACTAGGTCATCAGACATGGTGATATGGAGGGGGGGGGGGGTCTAAAAATCTGATAAATTGTGTGACGTAATTTGTGGATGACCCCCTAGGCGGAAATCCGGCACTGAATCCACTTTGTGGAAGGCCTGCCAACGCTGCTGCAACTACTAGCGCGCGGTCGACCAAGAACTCGTCCGTCTCATCCTACCGACTATTTTACGAGCAATGTGATTAGCTATGTCAGTGATATATATCTATTGGAGTCAAATAAAACTATGAATGATAAGAATACCACAGCACAAATTACTTTAGCTAGTGTCCCGAAGGAGTGAAGGAGTGAACTGCATAGTGTGTCGTAGCGAGGCGAAAACTTGACATAACTGGGCACTAAACCAAAGCATGCGTAAGAAACGCATTCGTAAAACTTTGTTTGTAGTGCGTTCGTTCACGGCACGCACACATACAAGCCGCGCGAGTACCTCGTTGTAGGAAGAAAAATTACTGCGACTAAACGTTCTTAACATTTGCACTCTATGTCGTCCATGCTGACGCTGGCGTCATCACGAGTCGCGGCCTGGTCCTCTGCGCTTCCTCGCGCCCCTTGTCTTCAGGCTTTAAGCAGTATCACCTGACAATGTCGGCGTCATACCCGCGCGGCAAAAAGCCGCCGGCTAGTGTGTCGTAACGAGCTGAAAACTTGACGTAACTGGGCACTAAACCAGATTATCAGCCAGACAAGTAGTCAAATTATGGCTGTTTAGGAGCGCGCGATACGTATTCTAGGATTTCTAGGTCGAGGCGCAGACGGTGTGATTCCTACTGGAGCATTCTTACGCATTCATAAAACTTTGCTTGTAGATGTAGTCATGTAGTCACTGCATTAGAACGACATTGGTTAATTTGGCCAATGTTGCTAGAGTCTGGCTAATGAAAGATGAGACTGACATTTATTCCAAACTTTTTAAATGGCGACATTATACAAACGTCAAATGTGTCAAACGTCATTAGATTTCTGAGGATAGTATGCTGTGGTGATTTTGATACTCAATATGCAACATAAGAAAGTAACAGTTTCCGAAAATACTTACTGAATTGTTTTTGCTTTTCTTTCCGTGGCTAATCTGTAGGCTTATGATGCTACGCTTTTGTCGCGCGATAAATAAATGATAATACATCCGTCACGTTCTGACAAATAGTGTGTGAGAGTGACGGATGCTTTATCATTTATTTATCGCGTGACAAAGCGTAGCATCATAAGCGTACTGGGGAGTAAATATATATCATAAATAAACACTAACACTCTAATAAAAGCTATGTACTTACCAATTTTCACTAAAATCGGAAGAATTAAAAAGGTGACAACAACTCAAAAATCGGCTCAAGTATCATTACCGTTTTTGTCACCCTATAAACAGTGTTGCAACCCGTTGTTTTTTTAAATTTGCCGCTATTTTTTAGTCTCATCTTTCATTAGCCAGACTCTAGTTTAGACTTGTAAAATTGTAACTTAGTAGCTTCGTGAAACGAGGCCCTGATTGTATCGATGGACAATCATCATTTAACTGATGATGTAGTGGACGGACAAAATTGGTTCGTGTAGAACTTTCTTAATTTACGTGAAAATTCTTTTCGAGGCCGGTGATTTGAAGCGGTTTTGAACGCACCCGAACTGGCCGTACCTCTCACCTGTCAATGTCAGTGTCGATCGAAGTTGGAATTTTTTTTTGAGGTTATTTTTATGTTTGGAGAGTCTTTGGTTTGGAGAGTATTTTACTTACGACTACAAATTGTTTTGTTACACTCATGAATAGATAGCAGCTTACTACTGTTTTGTTATTTAGAAGGTGCAATAAGTGCCTCATCGTGATGTAATTATTCTCAATCAGAAACAAGCCCGTCACATTTGTTTTGATAAAACTTATTGTTCTTGCGCGGTGTGTTAATCCTTTTTTTTAAAAGGTGCGAGTTTTGCAGCCGATCGTCTGTCAGTACCATTTGGCCGAATTTTTATTTCATAAAAATGATTTCTATTGTCCAAGCTTGACGGTGGCAACATTGTCCACGAGCAGCTAAACCCAAACGCTGAACTGAAAAGCTGTGTGTACCGTAGTGACCCCTAAGTTCGCCTAGGGTGCCTATCTTTGCCTAGTTGATTTTACTTAACTTGCTGTAGGACAAGCTATACTTAAAACTATTAATATCAAGTAATGTATAGGTACTTGATATTGAATAGTTTTATGTGCAGCTTGTCTCAGAAGATTTTTAGGAAAATCAACTAGGCAAAGTTAGGCACCCTAGGCGAACTTAGGGGTCACTACGGTACCTGTTAAGTGTTTACTTTAGTTGTTTAAGATTATGAAAACTAAAATTCAGATCTAACGAGCTGTTACCCTAGGCTAGGGTTGCCATAAGTGCGGGGACCCACACCCGGACATTTTAAGAAAAAGTAGTAAATGTAGAAAAAAGGAACTTGATAGTATGCCAGTGCGCCGAGACGCTTAAGTTTTTTCGTGCCTTGCACACACAAGATTTAGATCAGAATACAAGTGACATCCTTAACCATTATATCTTTAAACCGTTAATATAATTTAGGTTAAAGGTTAATTTACTCAGGCTTAGGTCTTAAACATGTGTCTTAGTAATTAATCATGTTTTTTTCTATAAACTTGTTCTTAATAGGAATGAAAGGCGAAAGGCGTTTCTATAATTGAACCATATAGGATGAAGCCAAAATTCAATATCCTCAATGCCAGTATGTCCACTCGTATTTCAGGTGAGCAGCAACTTGCTGCTGGGAAACGGAAGCAACGGCAACATATCAATGGAGGCAGTGTGTGTGAAGGAGGAGCCAGAATGGGAACCAGTGGTTGTGAAAGACGAGCCCGAGTGGGAGCCTGGCGCATGCGCGCGCGGCGTGAGCGATGCGGCCGCGCGGGCAGGGCTCTATGTGGGTCACGTCGTCAAGGACGAGCTGGTACTGGGCCCCGAGCTGCTGCAGCCCCGCGACGCGGTCTTTGCGCTGCTAGGTCAGTTTTTGAGCTTGATTACTTAACCCCATTATATTATTTATCACTGCACTCATTTTAAAATAAAAGAGAAATGTGTAAAAAGGGTTACATTGATTTTCAACTACAGTTACTTTTAATACAAACATAAACATTGAAGTGAAAAAATGCGTAAAAGTAGTGGGCTGGTGCCTAACACGTAAGGGCGTCAGCGGGGAACGGAAAGGTGTAGGAGGGAGGAAACACGACACGACGGCACTTAGGGATTTGATCAAATTACTGTTTTTTTCTAGGCAAATGTTAAAATGGATTCATCATTTTAACATCTAGCGTGATTTGGTCATATCCCTTAGAGATTTGACCAAATCACGATTTTGGCCATTTTCCTGCGTAATATATATTTGATTATGCTTTGCAGCATCACTGCCGACAGAGGACAGTCACCTCTCATCACTGAAGACAAAGGAGGCGCCGGGCAGGACTTGCTCTGTCATTCTGGAGCGCATGCCTCTGGATCTCGAGCAGCGAACATACAGGATTGGTGACAGATTAAATCATTTTCAATGGTATCTCCAAAACCAAGGAACCGACTTTAAATGCGATGTGAACATTTGCAACAGCAAGTTTGATACGAAACTGCTTCAACTGCAGCACGCGAGGAGAGAACATGGTGTGAAATATTTTACTTGCAAGGAATATCAGTATGCAACAAAATATACACGAAACTTACAGGATCACTTAAGGACTCATACAGGTGAGAAGCCTTTCGAGTGCAATCAGTGCAGTTCCAAATTTAAACTAAAATGTAATTTACTTCGTCACCAGAGAACGCACACTGGCGAGAAGCCTTTCAAGTGCAACCAGTGCAGTTCCAAATTTAGCCAAAAATCTGATTTACTTCGTCACCAGAGAACACACAGTGGCGAGAAGCCTTTCAAGTGCAACCAGTGCAGTTCCAAATTTAGCCAAAAATCTGATTTACTTCGTCACCAGAGAACACACAGTGGGGAGAAGCCTTTCGAGTGCAATCAGTGCAGTTCCAAATTTAGCCAAAAATCTAATTTACTTAATCACCAGAGAACGCACACTGGCGAGAAGCCTTTCAAGTGCAACCAGTGCAGTTCCAAATTTAACCAAAAATCTCATTTACTTGATCACCAGAGAACACACAGTGGCGAGAAGCCTTTCAAGTGCAACCAGTGCAGTTCCAAATTTAGCCAAAAATCATCGTTACTTACTCACCAGAGAACACACAGTGGCGAGAAGCCTTTCAAGTGCAACCAGTGCAGTTCCAAATTTAGCCAAAAATCATCGTTACATACTCACCAGAGAACGCACACTGGCGAGAAGCCTTTCGAGTGCAATCAGTGCAGTTCCAAATTTAGCCAAAAATCTAATTTACTTAATCACCAGAGAACGCACACTGGCGAGAAGCCTTTCAAGTGCAACCAGTGCAGTTCCAAATTTAACCAAAAATCTCATTTACTTGATCACCAGAGAACACACAGTGGCGAGAAGCCTTTCAAGTGCAATCAGTGCAGTTCCAAATATAACCTAAAATCTAATTTACTTGATCACCAGAGAACACACATTGGCGAGAAGCCTTTCAAGTGCAACCAGTGCAGTTCCAAATTTAGCCAAAAATCATCTTTACTTACTCACCAGAGAATACACACTGGCGAGAAGCTTTTCAGGTGCAACCAGTGCAGTTCCAAATTTAACCAAAAATCTCATTTACTTGATCACCAGAGAACACACAGTGGCGAGAAGCCTTTCAAGTGCAACCAGTGCAGTTCCAAATTTAGCCAAAAATCTGATTTACTTCGTCACCAGAGAACACACAGTGGCGAGAAGCCTTTCGAGTGCAATCAGTGCAGTTCCAAATTTAGCCAAAAATCTTCTTTACTTAATCACCAGAGAACGCACACTGGCGAGAAGCCTTTCAAGTGCAACATCTGTGACTACAAGGCTACTTGGTCAAGTTCCCTGAAGCGTCATGTAATGAGACGTCACTAGGAGCACAGACCGCACGTGTGTGACACTTTCAGTTACAGATGTGTAACTAAATGTGTCATGAGAGGACATATGAAAAAGACAAATCAGCTTAGTACTTGTTTTATTTACACAATGTTATAATTACGAATTTGGTTGTAATTCAATTATTAATGTTTTAAAACAGTTTTATTTAGGTTAACCCCGTATATTTGGTGGTTAGTTTGATTATGTAAATCTTGCGACAGCCTTTTCGACTATCTACTTCTAATAAACCAATTGTTATGAAACGCACACAAATTTAATTCCTGTGTCTATGACATTATGATAACTTCGACTTGATCGAGTCTGGCGATGGAGCCAGGAGGTGGCTAGTAGACATGACCGGATTCCAGCTCGGGCGACCTTAACCAGGTGATCAGTCCACCTTGTGGAGGCATACCAACGCTGCAACTTCTGGTGTGCAATCAAGAACTCGTCCGTCTCATTCGGCTGACTATGATACGATCAATGTGGTGGAGCTCTGTCAGTTACTTTGGTTTCTTTAAGGTGACAAGGAAACCACAGCACAAATTACTTTTATGCCACACCTCGCCATAAAGTGTCTTTTTCCGCACGCTGCGTGTTCGGAAAAAGCCGCTTTCTGGCCAAGCGTAGACATAAAATGATGTACACAACACGGGAGGTAATAAAGAAAGACCTCGATCGCATATTTACGTCCCTCGCTTGCAGCTCGGGCCGCAAACTTCTGCGATCTCGGCCTTTCTTTGTATTACCACCCTAGTTGTGTAATGTACTATAGCTTGTTTCCCGAAGGAGTGAACTGAGCCTTTTCAAACCTCCGGTCCTTTGGTCCTTATGGTTCTCGGCGCCTCCTCGCACCCCGTGTCTTCAGGCTTTGGCAATATGGGCCGTGGCTTGGCTTAATGTTGGCGGTATACTCGCGCGGCAAAAAGTCACCGGCCGGGCCGCCGGCGCAGTGTGTGGGAGCTTTAATGTAACCGGGCACTAAAAGCCTACTGTTTACATTCTATTGTATATCGTCCATGCTGATAGCTGATGCTTATCTCGATCTCGCGAGATCTCGAGCAAATTTTCGAGATTGAATCTCGATTCTTGCGGTCTCGATCGAGATCGCTATTATTATTTTCAATTTCTCGAACGAGATTGAGAGATCGATGCGTATGAATTTACATCTACACACTTACGGGAATAAAAATATGTGAACATGACCCTATTGTCAGGATCATAAGCGTGTTCAGATATTTTTGTTCTCTATGTGTAGATGTAAATGAACTTGACTGTACCTATTGTAAGAAGAAAAATGACTGCTATTATACTGTGACTAAACGCTCTTACTGTTTGCACTCTATGTCGTCCATGCTGACGGCGGGCGTCATCACGAGCCGCGGCCTGGTCCTCTGCGCCTAGAGATGGGCGCTCGTGGGTATTTACCACCCACCCAGTCCGACCAACTCAGGGTGGTCCGGCTAGCGACCTGGTTCGACCCCAGGGAACGCCACGGCCGACCACCCGGTCCGACAATCGCTACGCCCTTATGGGTTGCGAGTTTGTCAGTTGCTAAAAAAAAAGGGTATTTACCCAATCCACCCGGTATTTACCCGTTTCTACCCATTTTGGTGGGTAGAAACTACGGAGGGTTAAGATAATTAACAATTGAATAAATTAATTTGTGCAAGGGATAAAATATTAAGAAAAATACATTTTGTCATCATCGGAATAATATAATATAACTTGGATTGTTAGATAATGCATAGTTGCCGAATATTTTCTGCAGACTTAGCGTTTATATCTGATTTGAGTTGATCGTACCTAATAAAAAAAATTGTTTTATTAAAGGAGTAACATTGAGTTTTTCCGTAAACTTTCGAAGTCAGATTTTAAATTTATTTTTTATATTAAAAAAATATATGTATAAGCCTAGTCTCATGCGGGTTCTATGAGGTTCAAAAGGTTGTCAAATAATTTTATTTCAATTTCAGTAAAGAAGTGAAGTTGTATAATTATTACCTAAGACTTTATTAAAGGGCTTTTATAGTTCGGTGAAAAATTATTTCTACGAAATGTCTAAATATTTTGAGGACTTAATATCCTAGGAGTACTCAAGTAGTGTTTACACGGTGTTTTACTTAGTTATTAAGTAAAATGAAAGTAATTTTAACATTGAGAATGTTGTTTATTGGTGTCTACATGACAAGCGCGTACAATGACAGATAGCGCCAAAAAGCGCGCAAGCTACGTTCGGAAACATCTCCTTTCTTTTTTAAAATAAAGTGTCTACTAAAACAGAACGAAATCCTGAAGATGCCGGGGTAGCACACGAACTCGTTGATTCCTACGGGGAGTCTCTTCAGCACGCTGTGCGGGCGATGCCTCGACAGGCGGCATCGGCGGTACCTCAGCTGGCGTGGTATGAACCTCGGGACTGTGTGCTATCTCGTGTCTTATCTCAGGGACAGGCACATCTGAAACATAAGATGGAACGTGGCCGTCTAAGCGCCACCTCTGTTTTTCTCTATCTTCTTTCAGTGTCAGGGAATGGCTTGATGTGTCTTCTGTTTCGACGATAGATCCTTCCACCTACATTAATTGTATATGATCTTTCATTATGAGCCTGCACTATCTTTCCAAATCTCCATCTTTTATTGTTCTCCGGTTGAAGTTGCACCGCTACACTTTCTCCCACTACCAGCCTAGGTAATTCTGTACATTTTCTGTCATGTTGTTCCTTAATCTTTTCCTTCCTTTTCTTTATTAGCACTGGAACCTTATGTACGACTTTAGGCTTTAGATGTTGCAACAAACAAGGTAAGCCGGTTCTAGTTCTTCTTGAATACAACTTCTGTACTGGGCTGGTCTTATCTGCCTCAATTGGTATATTTCTATGATGTAACAAACTGTACCAGAGGTCCTGCTTGTTCTCTATGCTTGACATGACCAGCCTCTTTGCAATTTTCACTGCAGACTCTGCCTTTCCATTAGAGCTTGGAAAATGTGGAGAAGATGTTACATGTTCAAAGTTCCATTCGGTAGCAAATTTTCTAAAGTGCTCATTTACAAAATTAGTAGCATTATCCGAGCACACTCTCTGTGGAGCTCCATGTCGTGCGAAATTTCTCTTGCATATATCAATAACCTCTGTGGTAGTCAAAGAGAACAGCTGATCTAACTCGAAAAAATCAGAGTAATGGTCAATGGTAACTAAGAATTTCAAATTGCCCACTGAAAAGACATCCAATGACACATATTGAAAAGGATATTTGGCAACTGCATGACATTTTAAGTCCTGTCTCTCTTGTGATGATGCATGTGTTGCACAGAATCTACAGTTTCCTACATGTTCTTTTATATCCATTGCCATGCCCGGCCAGAACACATTCTCCTTAGCTAGACGTAGTGTAGCCGAAACTCCATTGTGACTGATATGAACCTTTGCTGTAATTGTTTTTCTTAAAACAGATGGTATCAGCAGCTGATCATTCCTAAAAATAAGACCACCTTCCGACGATAGTTCATGTCTGAATTTGAACAATGTCCTCAGTTCAATAGGCCAATCTGTTATGTATCTAGGAAAGCCACTTTCAATATAAGCCATAAGGGATTGTAAACCAGGATCATTTTTAGTTTCGTTTCTGATTTCTGTTAAGAGCTTGTCGGATATTTTGAGATATGCAATCAAAGAAATGTTACTGATTAACTTGAATATCTGTTTGTGTTTTATTTTGTTTTCCAAGTCATAGATAGTCTCAGTCTGTTCTTCTATCGGTGCCCTAGATAGTGTGTCTGCAAGATGATTCTCACTGCCTTGAATAAACTGTAACTCGACGTTATATTTCTGAAGTGTAAGTAACATCATTTGCAAACGTTTTGGGGCTTCTACCAATGGTTTGTTCATAATATTCACCAAAGGTTTGGGCGAAAAATTCAATGAATATCTACTTGTTCTCCGAAAATTAATCAAACCGTGTAATTATGGGACTGTGGAGGATGAGATACTGCGGGATCGCCTGGTCGTGGGCATATGTGACAGCGCTGTGAAGAAAGAGCTTCTTCGGGTGGCAGACTTATCACTTGAGTTAGCAATTAACATATGCAGATCCGCAGAGACAGCAGCAGAGCATTTATCAACTATATTAAAAGACCCGGCTGATGGAGAAGTGAACAAGATTACTAAAGAGTCAGGAAATTTCAAGAAAAAAGCAGAAGCAGCTTTATGTAAATTCTGTGGAGATAAACACATATTTGGCCGAGCTATGTGTCCTGCATATGGTAAAAGGTGTGAGATATGCCACGGCAGAAACCATTTTAAAAAAAGTTTGCAAGAAAGCGGACTCGACTCGAGCTATTAAGGAAACACAAGAAGATGTAAGCTTGGACGAGGAAGATTTTCACATAATTAAAGAAATTCGGTCTAATAAAAAGGGCCACACAGAGGCTAAATTACTGTTTTGCATTAGAGACAAGTGGGTTCCTGTATTCTGTACTCTCGATACCGGAGCACAGGTATGTGTTATGAGTAGCAAAGACTATATCAAGCTAACAGGTTCTGAAGATATGTCAAGTCTATTTAAAGCAACACACAGACTAAAGTGTTACAATGGTTCAGACTTGAAGGATTATGGCATAGCACAATTTGATTGTCTCCGAAATAGTAATAAATATAAAATTCAATTTCATATAGTTGAAGCGAACCATGAACCGTTGCTGTCTGAGAGAGCATGTCTGGATTTGGGATTGATTAAATATTGCAATTCAGTTACTTCAGGGGATATCAAAGATCGTGCTAAAACAATAGAATTATTTGAACAGTACAAAGATATTTTTGAAGGCTACGGTCAGCTCCCTGGTGAGGTATCCCTAGAGATTGATGCATCAGTTCCTGCTCGCATTCAGCCTGCTAGAAGAATTCCAATGGCAGTACGAGAGAAACTGAAGGCAGAGTTGGAACAACTGGAAGAGGCTGGAATTATTGCGCAAGAAACAAAACACACTGACTGGGTAAATAATATTTTAATTGTTAATAAAAACTCAAAATTTCGCATATGCTTAGATCCGATTCCTCTGAACAAAGCCCTCAAAAGACCAAATTATCAGTTTACTACATTGGACGAGATGTTGCCAGAACTTAGCAAGGCAAAAGTTTTTACAACAGTAGATACTAAGAAGGGTTTTTGGCAGTTAGAATTGTCAGAAGAAAGTAGCAAACTAACTACATTCTGGACACCGTTTGGTCGTTACAGGTGGCTTCGTCTGCCCTTCGGGTTAAGTCCGTCTCCAGAAATATTTCAACAGAAGCTTTCCAGTCTACTTAATGGCCTAAAAGGAGTGGAGATAATAGCCAGGGACTGCATAACCGAAAAATGAAGGTAGCGTTTTAAAGCGGTATGACGTCATACCGTTTGTTTCGGTATGATTTCGGTAGCGCAACCGAAATGAAACGGTATCGAAATTGAACGGTACCGTAATTTTTTTTCGGTAACTTTAACCGTTTTAAAAAGGTACCGTTTGAGGTTTATGTGTGTGCGCCGAGCGTCGTCGCGTCGTCAAGTTTCAATCGCGTCGTCTTTAGCCTTGAGCATCATTATCATTTCAACGTTAAGACGTTCACTACTAAACATAGGTCTTCCCCGAAGACTTTAATTTGTTTTATTTTTGTATTTTTTACCTTATTTGTTTTTAGTTTGAGTTGATTAGGTATTTCTTGTTTGTTTTTTATCTTTGGTTTGTTTTACTTTGTATTTTTTACCTTTTTTGTTTTAAGTTTGCGTTGATTGCTATTTTTTTTCTTTTATTTGTTTTGTTTTACCTTATTTTTTGTTTTTAGTTTGTGTTGATTAGGTATTTTATGTTTTTTTATCTTTAATGTGTTTTACTTTGTATTTTATACCTTTTTTGTTTTTACTTTGTGTGGATTAGGTGTTTTTTTATCTTTAACTTGTTTTATTTTTTTTGGTATTTTTACATTTTTTGTTTAAAGTTTGCGTTGATTGTAATTTTTTCTTTTTTTTTCTTTTATTTGTTTTTTTACCTTATTTTTGTTTTAAGTTTGTGTGGATTAGGTGTTTTTGTCTTTTTTATCTTTAATAATGTGTTATTTTTGTATTTTATTGTTTTTTTTTACCTATTTTTGTTGTAAGTTTGCGTTGATTGTTATTTTTTGTTTTTTTTTTCTTCTTTTATTTGTTTTTTTATCTTATTCTTGTTTTTAGTTAGTGTTGATTAGGTATTTTATGCTTTTTTATGTTAGATGTACTGGATTTACTTTGTATTTTCTACCTGTTTTTGTTTTTAGTTTGTGTTGATTAGGTACTTTTTATATTTATTATCTTAAATTTGATTTTTTTTGTACCTTGTTTGTTTTAATTTTGAGTTACTGTTTTCTTTCATTTGGTGTTTTTAATTTTTTTGTTATATTTTAAAATTTTCTACCTTTTGGTTTTTAGTTTGTGTTGATTATTTTTTGTTTTTTTTTACCTTTTATTTGTTTTCTTTTGTATTGTTTTGTTTTTTTATACCTTAGTTTTGTTTTTAGTTTCTGCTGATTAGGTATTTTTTGTTTGTTTGTTTATTTATTTTATTTTTATTAGTATTTGTATTAGTAGTTAAGTTTGCGTTGATTGCTATTTTTTCTTTTATTTGTTTTTTTACCTTATATTTGTTTTTAGTTTGTGATGATTAGGTATTTTCTGTTTTTTTACTTTAATTTGTTTTTAAAAAATACCTAAACAACATATACTAAAAAAATTAAAGATAAAAACAATAAATAACAATCAACACAAACTAAAAACAAAGTAAATAATACAAAATAAAAACAAAAAATTAAAGAAATAAAAAATAAATGAAAAATAACAATAAACACAAACTAAAAACAAAAAAGGTAAAAAACAGAAATAAAACAAATTATGGAAGTTATGAAGATGATGATTGATTATGTATCTCAAGCTGTTTTTCTTTGGAAATCAGTAATGGTTTTTTTAATGTGACTTCCAGGTCGTGAAAAATCAGCCTTTGATTAGAGGAAGTCACTCATGAGAACGAAATTTAAAAAAAAAATCGGCCTGTTCTTTAATATATTGTAATCTGAATCATTGTATATAATGTAGTTGAAGATATTTGAATTTACATTTTGGGATAGAAATACAATCACATAGTTAACGAAATATTTTTATTTTTATTAAAATGTCATTTTTATTATATTTTTCATCATCCCTATAATATTCACAATTTTCGTATAGTGAGTTCTAAATCATATTTAATCAGTCTACACAAGTATCACAAAAGTGTCATTATTATTCTACAAGTCTTATTTTTTTATTTATAAACCATTGAAGTTACGTAAAAATCACAAATTTACTCCCATACATTTGAGAAAAGGGACCTTATGACCAGCCATGAGCAAAAATTATTGATAATTACAGTATGTCACGATATTTAAATTATTTATTTACTAATCTTGTATTAAAACAGAAAACTAAAGAAAAAAGGTTATTAGAAATTTACTTCAAATCTTGATCAATTAAGAGTAATTCTCAAATAACGTTGTTGAATTTAAGTGATTAGTCATAAGGTCCCTTTTCCCAAATGTATGGGATATTATGACCTTATGACCAATCACAGGTAAAACTTATTGATAATTACAGTATGGCACGCACGATATTAACATTATTTCTTTACTAAACTTGTATTAAAACAGAATACCGAAGAAAAAAGGTTTTTAGAAATTTACTTCAAATCTTGGTCAATTAAGAGTTATTCTCATAATTATAACACTATGTTGAATAATTCACACCATGGTGTTATGATGACCTATGCTTTGTGATGCTATCATATAAAATACGCTAAAATAAATGTGTTTTGTATGGACGACTTTTCAATAAAACCAAAAATTACCGAGTTTTATAAAAAAAATCATAATGGTAGGATAGGATTCGCCAAAAAAATTTTTTTGTTTTTGTTGATCTATTGAAAAAAAATTAAAAGGATTATTTTTCTTAAGTGGTCAAAAATTATAGAAACCGCCAAAAAACTAACCTTTTTCGTAAGTATTTCGAAAAAAAAATTAAAAAACTTTTTCTAAAACGGTCAAAAATTATAGGCATTCGCCAGAAAGTGTTTTTTTTTTTTTAATTTTTGTAAAATTTGTGAACAAAAATCAAGGTTTTTCTAAAATGGTCAAAAAGTTTTACGATTCGCCAAAAACACGTTTTCATGTTTAAAAAAAATGTTTATAAATCTTTTTCTGAAAAGGTTTTTAAACATGACATAGGTTTTTAAACTTTTTCTAAAATGTTCAAAAATGATAGGCATTCGCCAGTGTTTTTTTTGTGTAATTTTTGAAAAAAAAAAACAAGGTTTTTCTAAAAAACCGTCGTGGTATAAAAAAGAAATACAAATAAGCAAAAGTTGCAAGTAAATTTTATTAAACAATTTTATCAATAGATTTATCATTTTTGTATGAAGTCTGCCATAAGGACCCTTTTCTCCTAAACTTTGAACCCAATTCTTATATAGAAAAAAAATAACGTACAGCAGTGAAACGAAGCTACAAATACACGTCTATTCCTATATTTTACAATTTTGCATAAAAGAAAAAAATTATGATTTTGAAGGATTTCACAAAAACGTCCATATCTCCGTAACTAGAAACTGCCATAAGGTCCCTTTTCTTATGGAAAGCCACAATATGCGAGCGAAAAATTTCGGTACTGAAAAAATATAGGTTGGGTACCGTAATAATAAAGGTATAAGTACCGCTTTCAACATTAGCGGTACGTACCGGTATAAAGCGGTACAGTAACAAAATATTTCAACCGGTATAGTCTACCTTTATATCATTACGGTACCGATATTCTATAGCGGTACCGTACCGCTTATATCGTAACGAAAACGGTCCCTGATAATAGCTGACGACATACTAATATATGGAGTAGGTGAGTCAATGGAGGAGGCCGTATCTGACCACAATGTAAAATTAGAGAGATTATTTCAGAGGCTGCGGGAAATCAATTGTAAATTGAATAAAGATATCGGTAAAGTTTTATGGTCATATCCTAACTAGTGAAGGAATAAAAGTAGATGAGTCCAAAGTACTTGCAATAAAAAATATGCCTACTCCAAAGTCGTCCAAAGACGTGCTGAGATTTCTCGGTATGGTGTGTTACTTGAGTAAATTTGTAAAAAACCTAAGTTTTCAAGCTACCAATTTGAGAAAATTAACTAGAAAGGATGTAGAATTTGAATGGACGCCAATTGAGGAAACAGAATTCCAAAATATTAAGAAAATAATTTCTGATTTACCTACACTGAAATACTTTGACGTTAATAAGGATGTGACAATAGATTGTGATGCCAGCGAGTTTGGCCTGGGGGCTGCGCTATATCAGGACAATCAAGTAATTTGTTTTGCCTCTAGATGCTTGACACCGACAGAAAAACGATACGCCCAGATTGAAAAAGAAATGTTGGCTGTGGTTTTTGCTTGTAAAAAATTTAACCAATACATTGCAGGAAATAGTAAAGTCACTGTAAGAACGGATCACACAACACGGGAGGTAATAAAGAAAGACCTCGATCGCATATTTACGTCCCTCGCTTGCAGCTCGGACCGCAAACTTCTGCGATCTCGGCCTTTCTTTGTATTACCACCCTAGTTGTGTAATGTACTATAGCTTGTTTCCCGAAGGAGTGAATTGAGCCTATTCAAACCTCCGGTCCTTTGGTCCTTATGGTTCTCGGCGCCTCCTCGCACCCCGTGTCTTCAGGCTTTGGCAGTATGGCCCGTGGCTTGGCTTAATGTTGGCGGTATACTCGCGCGGCAAAGTCACCGGCCGGGCCGCCGGCGCAGTGTGTGGGAGCTTTAATGTAACCGGGCACTAAAAGCCTACTGTTTACAATCTATTGTATATCGTCCATGCTGATAGCTGATGCTATCTCGATCTCGCGAGATCTCGAGCAAATTTTCGAGATTGAATCTCGATTCTTGCGGTCTCGATCGAGATCTCTATTATTATTTTCAAGATCTCGAACGAGATTGAGAGATCGATGCGTATGAATTTACATCTACATACTTACGGGAATAAAAATATGTGAACATGACCCTATTGTCAGGATCATAAGCGTGTTCAGATATTTTTGTTCTCTATGTGTAGATGTAAATGAACTTGACTGTACCTATTGTAGGAAGAAAAATGACTGCTATTATACTGTGACTAAACGCTCTTACTGTTTGCACTCTATGTCGTCCATGCTGACGGCGGGCGTCATCACGAGCCGCGGCCTGGTCCTCTGCGCCTAGAGATGGGCGCTCGTGGGTATTTACCACCCACCCAGTCCGACCAACTCAGGGTGGTCCGGCTAGCGACCTGGTTCGACCCCAGGGAACGCCACGGCCGACCACCCGGTCCGACAATCGCTACGCCCTTATGGGTTGCGAGTTTGTCAGTTGCTAAAAAAAAAGGGTATTTACCCAATCCACCCGGTATTTACCCGTTTCTACCCATTTTGGTGGGTAGAAACTACTGAGGGTTAAGATAATTAACAATTGAATAAATTAATTTGTGCAAGGGATAAAATATTAAGAAAAATACATTTTGTCATCATCGGAATAATATAATATAACTTGGATTGTTAGATAATGCATAGTTGCCGAATATTTTCTGACAACTTAGCGTTTATATCTGATTTGAGTTGATCGTACCTAATAAAAAAAATTGTTTTATTAAAGGAGTAACATTGAGTTTTTCCGTAAACTTTCGAAGTCAGATTTTAAATTTATTTTTTATATGAAAAAAATATATGTATAAGCCTAGTCTCATGCGGGTTCTATGAGGTTCAAAAGGTTGTCAAATAATTTTATTTCAATTTCAGTAAAGAAGTGAAGTTGTATAATTATTACCTAAGACTTTATTAAAGGGCTTTTATAGTTCGGTGAAAAATTATTTCTACGAAATGTCTAAATATTTTGAGGACTTAATATCCTAGGAGTACTCAAGTAGTGTTTACACGGTATTTTAAAGTTTTAAGATTCCTAGAAGTTTCTAGAATATGTCTAGAAACGTCTAGAAGTTACATTAAAGTTTTATGAATTTCATAGAAGGTTTAACCATATTTCTAAAACTTTCTATGATCTCCATAAAGGTACCTAATCTTGAAGAGAGATACGTAATCTTCTGGATGGTTCTATAGGGTTTATACAAGATCCTATGAACTTTATAGATGGCTGGATGGGATGGATGGATGGATTAAAGAGATCTAAGAGATTTCTAGAATTTTCTAAGTTTCGTTTTTAAAGTCTCTAGAAGAGCCTACAAATTAAATAATATTATTAAATGGTATCTCTCGTCATGTTTATAAATATCCTAAATGTACAAAAGGGAACTAAAAAGCCTTGTAAGGTTTCTCTAGGTTTCCGTAAAGTTTTGACATGGTTTTATGAAGTTTCCAGACACCTACAAAGAAACGAAAATCTTCTGTGGTATCTCTTGTCATTTTTATTAATTCTAGATGTTACTATGGGTTGCCAACAGAAGGTTTCTTACGCATTCGTAAAACTTTGCTTGTAGTCACTACATTAGACCGACATTGGTTAATTTGGCCAATGTTGCTAGTTTAGACTTGTAGCTTCGTGAAACCCTGGCCCTGATTGTATCGATGGACAATCATCATTTAACTGATTATGTAGTGGACGGACAAAATTGGTTCGCGTAGAACTTTCTTAATTTACGTGAAAATTCTTTTCGAGGTCGGTGATTTGAAGCGGTTTTGAACGCACCTGAACTGGCTGTACCCATCTGTCAATGTCAGTGTTGAAGTTGGAATTTTTGAGGTTATTATTATGTTTGGAGTATTTTACTTACGTACGACTACAAATTGTTTTGTTACACTCATGAATAGATAGAATACGCAGCTTACTACTGTTTTGTTATTTAGAAGGTGCAATAAGTGCCTCATCGTGTCCATGATGTAATTATTCTCAATCAGAATAAAACAAGCCCGTAACCGTAACATTTGTTTTGATAAAACTTATTGTTCTTGCGCGGTGTGTTAATCCTTTTTTTAAAAGGTGCGAGTTTTGCAGCCGATCGTCTGTCAGTACCATTTGGCCGAATTTTTATTTCATTAAAATGATTTTTATCGTCCTAGCTTGACGGTGGCAACGTTGTCCACGGGCAGTTAAACCCAAACGCTGAACTGAAAAGCTGTGTGTACCTGGTACGTATTTACTTTACTTGTTTAAGAATATGAAAACTAAAATTCAGATCTAATGAGCTGTTACCCTAGGCTAGGGTTGCCATAAGTGCGGGGACCCACACCCGGACATTTTAAGAAAAAGTAGTAAATGTAGAAAAAAGGAACTTGATAGGATGCCAGTGCGCCGAGACGCTTAAGTTTTTTCGTGCCTTGCACACACAAGATTTAGATAAAAATACAAGTTACATCCTTAACCATTACATCTTTAAACTGTTAATATAATTTAGGTTAGGTTAATTTACTCGGGCTTAGGTCTTAAACATGTGTCTTAGTAATTAATCATGTTTTTTTCTATAAACTTGTTCTTAATAGGAATTAAAGGCGAAAGGTGTTTCTATAATTGAACCATATAGGATGAAGCCAAAATTCAATATCCTCAATGCCAGTATGTCCACTCGTATTTCAGGTGACCAGCAACTTACTGCTGGGAAACGGAAGCAACGGCAACATATCAATGGAGGCAGTGTGTGTGAAGGAGGAGCCAGAATGGGAACCAGTGGTTGTGAAAGACGAGCCCGAGTTGGAGCCTGGCGCATGCGCGCGCGGCGTGAGTGAGGCGGCCGCGCGGGCAGGGCTCTATGTGGGTCACGTCGTCAAGGACGAGCTGGTACTAGGCCCCGAGGTGCTGCAGCCCCGCGACGCGGTCTTTGCGCTGCGAGGTCAGTTTTTGAGCTTGATTACTTAACCCCATTATATTATTTATCACTGCACTCATTTTAAAATAAAAGAGAAATGTGTAAAAAGGGTTACATTGATTTTCAACTACAGTTACTTTTAATACAAACATAAACATTGAAGTGAAAAAATGCGTAAAAGTAGTGGGCTGGTGCCTAACACGTAAGGGCGTCAGCGGGGAACGGAAAGGTGTAGGAGGGAGGAAACACGACACGACGGCACTGGCGCTTAATCGGTCTATTTCTCGACGTGAAACATACGTTTCCCATTTTGTATTTCAACGTTTGGAGGTCCTTTACACCTCCAAAACATAATGTTTTGACAACGGAGACTCCTTACATCTCCATTAATTTTAGTCTATGTTTGCCTATTTTCTATATTTTTTATCGTGTTTTGACGCCTAGAGACCCTTTACATCTCTAAAAATGTAGTTTTAAGTTTTGTAATGTAATGGATCCGGAGATTATATACGTCTCTCGGTAAAAGGTAAAAAAAACTGTGCCCAGTTATTTGCTTGTTGCATTTTATAAATGTCATCTTATGTAATAATGTCACAATTGTTGTAATGTTGTTTTTAAAAGAGAAACTGGTGAGTTTCTTCAGGCGCTTCTTCTCACCAGAAGGTCATCTACCGAAGCGCCAAAAGAAAAGAATCAGACATGTAAAATAGCCCTTGAGGCCTACTTACAGAAATAAATGAGTTAGAGTTTGAGTTTAATCTGTACTAGAGTTGAGATTGTTATCATTTCACTGAACCTGTCTAGTGAAATGTTAAAATGAGTTTACTTTGCTAGTTTGTTTTGTCAACTCACTGACGTGTGTCAGGGATTTTATCAAATCACTAAGCAAATCTAGTGAAATGACAAAACGAGTTGCCTTTTTTGGCTGATTTCGTCATTTTACTAAACAGACTTAGGGATTTGATCAAATTACTGTTTTTTTCTAGGCAAATGTTAAAATGGATTCGTCATTTTAACATCTAGCGTGATTTGGTCATATCCCTTAGAGATTTGACCAAATCACGATTTTGGCCATTTCCCTGCGTAATCTATATTTGATTATGCTTTGCAGCATCACTGCCGACAGAAGACAGTCACCTCTCATCACTGAAGACAAAGGAGGCGCCGGGCAGGACTTGCTCTGTCATTCTGGAGCGCACGCCTCTGGATCTCGAGCAGCGAACATACAGGATTGGTGACAGATTAAATCATTTTCAATGGTATCTCCAAAACCAAGGAACCGACTTTAAATGCGATGTGAACATTTGCAACAGCAAGTTTGATACGAAACTGCTTCAACTGCAGCACGCGAGGAGAGAACATGGTGTGAAATATTTTACTTGCAAGGAATATCAGTATGCAACAAAATATGCACGAAACTTACAGGATCACTTAAGGACTCATACAGGTGAGAAGCCTTTCGAGTGCAATCTTATCTTCTTATCTTATCTTGGTAATAGGGGTCCTTGCGGATACACTTCGACCCAATGGGATCTTTTGTGTAATTACCCCTTACCGCATCTACGCCATGGCCTGTTCCACCATCTCCATAAATCGGATGATGGACCCCATTGGTAGTGCCTGGAATTCATCTGGCTCTGGGTAGCCAGTGCCAAATTCCTTCATTCTAGTTCTGGCGAGGGCATGACATTCGCACAGTATGTGTTTCATTGTCTCTGTTTCCTCGCCGCACATTCTGCATTCAGCATTATCTGATAGTCCCATCTTGGTCAGGAGTCCTTTGACCCCGAAGTGACCTGTAAACACCCCCGCTATGATTCTGAGCTGTCTTCTGCTGTACTTTCTTTGTTTATTTGTCCAGCGTGTGTTGACTCTTTCCATAAAGAGCTTCGAGTGCCTCAGGCCCGCCGTGTTCTTCCACTCTAGTTGGTGTTGGTGTTTGGCGTGGTCCTTTATGGCTGTTGTTATGGTCCCCTGTGAGAGACCCACATATGGTTCCGGCCCAATGAGTGTGCCCTCCGAGCCCTTTCTGGCTAGCTCATCTGCTTTTTCGTTGCCGATGAAGCCTTCGTGCCCTGGGATCCACGTTAGTTTCACTTTGTTATGCCTTCCAAGTTTGTTCAGGGCTTGGATGCCATTGTATACCAGTCTAGAGTCCACTTTCGGCGCCATAAGTGCTTTAAGTGCCGCTTGACTGTCGCTGAGTATATAGATGTTTTTCCCTTTGGTATGCCTGTCTATATTCTCCTGGGCACAGGCGATTATTGCATATGTCTCCGCTTGGAAGACAGTAGCATAACCTCCCATCTTAATACTGACATTGTAGTCTATTGCATGTACCCCTGCTCCCGTACCGGAATCCATTTTGGATCCGTCTGTGTACCATATATTGTCGCTGCTATCATCGGTTGGTGGTGTGCGACCTTCAGCCCATTCTGCCCTTGTCGGTATTTGAACCTTGAAGTTCCTTTGGAATATGTGCCTTGGCAGCATCTTATCGCCACCCATGGCCGTTATTCGATCTAGGAAGTCGTTTGTTTCCATGTTTGTGTGTTTCGTTTTAGGCGCGCAATAGCTCCACAGACCCATTGTTTTTAGTCTGTGAAGGGATTTGCGCGCCTCTGACTGAATCACTATATGTAGCGGGGGTAGGTTTAACATTACCTCCAGTGCCGCCGTTGGCGTGGTTCTGAACGCCCCTGTTAGAGCCATGCATGCCGTTCTCTGTACTTTCGTCAGAGCGTCTTTGCATGTGCCCTTCAGTGTCCTCGGCCACCAGACAAGGCTGCCGTACAAAATGATGGGTCTAACCATCATGGTGTAGATCCATCTGAGTACTTCAGGGTTTAGCCCCCATGTCTTCCCGTATGCTGATCTGCACATCCCAAAAACTCGTAGAGCTTTGGTCGTGGTATTGTCAACATGCTTTTTCCAATTAAGTTCTTTATCTAGCGTTATTCCTAGATATTTGACGTCGTTGGAAAGTTCGAGCACTCTTCCATATAGCTTGATTTGCTGCATATTCTTGAGTACTCTTTTCCTGGTAAATGGTATTACCACTGTTTTGCCCGGGTTGATGGAGAGGTGATGACTATCGCACCATGTCTCCACCTTCTTCAGCGCTTCATTCATGATTCCTGATACCGTATTGGGAAACTTCCCATTTACAAGTATCACCAGATCATCTGCATACCCTACCGTGTAGGTGGGCCCTATGTTCAGTTCCTCCAGTAGTGAGTTCACCACCAAACTCCAAAGAGTGGGTGATAGTACTCCACCTTGAGGACATCCCTTTGTGGCCGTTGCTATTATTTCATCTCCCATCAGGGTGGATTTTATTAGCCTGCCTTCTAACATGTAGCCTATCCACCTGCAAATGGTAGGTTCTATACCATGTCTTGCTGCTGCCTCGCTAATGGCTTGGTACGTGGTTCGATCAAACGCCCCCTCCACGTCGAGAAAAGCTGCCAGGCATAGCTCTTTATTCTCTATCGCCTGTTCAGCTCTAGTGGTTACCAGGTGCAGTGCCGTTTCGGTTGACTTGCCTGGTTGATATGCGCACTGTAGTTTGTGCAGTGGATGCTTTTTTAATGGGCCATCTCTTATGTGTCTGTCTACCAATTTCTCCAGTGTTTTGAGGAGAAATGATGAAAGACTTATGGGCCTGTATGATTTGGCCTCTCTGTAGTCTGCCTTGCCTGGCTTGGGTAGGTAGATTACTTTTACCATCCTCCAGGTCCGCGGGACGTGTCCGAAGGCTATGCACGCTCTGTACAGTCTGCACAGGTGTGGGACGAGTACATTGGCGCCTTCTTGTAGTAGTATGGGATAGATACCGTCTGGCCCTGGTGCCTTGAACGGCTGGAAGGTGGACAGTGCCCACCTTATCTTGCTATCATCTACTACTTTTTTGGATGTGTCCCAGTTGTACCTGGTTGTCCTTATGGATTGCTCCATGGTACTTATTGTTGGATCATCCTCTGGACTCTGGTGTATTACTGAGTCTGGGAAGTGTGTAGCACACATTACTCTAAGGGTTTCTAGCCCTGACTCCGTCATCCTCCCGTCTTTGTTCTTGACGGTCGTTAGTGGGACGGATTTTGTCGTTGCTAGTGCCTTTGTGAGTCTCATCCCTTCCGGTATGGACCCAATTTGATCGCAGTGATTCCTCCACGATCTTCTTTTTGCTTTTCTCACAGCTTTGTTGAGCTCTGTGAGCTTATGTGCATATTCCTCAAAATTATTTGAGGCTTTAGCATCATTGAAGATTGCCCTGGTGTCTTTCCTGAGTCTTGTGATCTCCGGATTCCACCATGGTATCTTTTTAGCCAGGGTTTTCTTTTCCGGGCAGTTGTTGGTCCAAGCTGTATAGACTGCTTGCACTATTTTGTCCGCTTCAAATTCTATGTCAATTATGGAATTTAGCTTACCTTTTGGATCCCCTAGTTCTACTTTCAAGTCAGCTCTGTAAGCTGCCCAGTCCGTGTTCCTAGGGTTTCGTTTACGTACGGTCTCTATTTTTATTTTAGTTTTGTACTTGAAACATATGTATCTGTGATCCGATAGGGAGATGTCACCAGATACATGCCATGAGCTAATGCTTTTACTAGTGTTATTGGAAGCTAGTGTAATGTCAATTACCTCACCTCGTCTAGCGTTGACAAAGGTTGGTTCTTTGCCTTTATTTAATAGTTGTAAAGAAGAGCTTACCAGAAATTCCAGTACCTTCTCCCCTCTCCGGTTGACATCCGAGCTGCCCCAGATGACGTGGTGAGCATTTGCGTCGCAGCCGATGATGAGGTCGGTGTTCGCCTTGCTGCCTTCTGCGACGAGGTCCCGCAGTTGCTGTGTGATCGGGTCCGTCGCCTCGTAGGGGAGGTAGGCTGACGCGATGATAAGAGCCTTACCCTCTCCCCTACTCTGGATCTTAGCTGTTGTAAGATCCCTGGAACAAAAAGCATGTAAGGGCATAGCATCAAGGCCATTTCTGACGTATATGCAAGTCCTCATATTATCATCGGAACAGTGGTATATTATAGTACCCTTAGTACCGCCTAATCCCCTGATCTCCCCCTTGTAAATGTAGGGTTCCTGTATCAGAGCTATGTCGAAATTTCCGCTAATTAGCTGCTTCGCCAGAAAGGCTGTAGCTGCTTTGTTGTGTTGTAAATTAATTTGTACACACCTTATACCCTCCATTGTAAGTCTAGGGCAGCTGTTTGGGCAGGCTGAGATCAGCCGCCTCGTCCTGCGCCTCCCCGCAGGACATTGGTGAGTGGGCACCTTCCAGGTAGAGCTCGGCTAGGTTCCGCAGGTCCACTGAGTCCACCGTCGAGATCGGCGATGACTCACGGCCCATGCGCTCCCCATCCTGCTCCACCTTGGGCCCAAGCTCCACCACTGTCGCGTCCTCCTCCAAGTCCTCCTCTGCCATCTTGGCCGGCTCCACCTCCGCATCGTCCTCGGATAATGCGTCATTGGTTTCGCCGCCATCAGCATCATCGGCTGAGTCCGGCACCTCTGCCCTTTCGGGGATCGCCTCGTCTCCTGCCGTGCTCGTGGACGCTTTAGGATGGACGTCCGGCCTCTCCTGCATCCTCTCCTCCACGTCCTCCAGGAGCTTGAAGGAGCTCATGTCCACCCCGGAGTACAGTTGGTAGTTGGCCTCCTTGATCACGTCCGCCGACTGCCGGTCCATCAGGATGATTCGCCGGCTGTTGGTTTCTGAGACCACGGTGTCCACCACCTTCCACTGCTCAGTGCGCAGCGCAGGGTAGAAGATTTGCAGGACGCTGAGCATGAGCTTGATGTCCTGCGGGCCAATGATCTTCGTCTTCCAGGCCATCTTCACTGGCTTTGGAAGATCCTTGGCATCCACTATTTTGAGGTGCAGCCCGCCAATCTCCACCCCCCCGATTGCCGAGCTGAACCATGCGGAGGCCCCCCTCCCTTGGCAATTGATGTGGAGGGCGCCCCCCACTATGTTGCCGAGCATGATCCTGTACGAGGGATCCGGTATGCCCTTCATCAGTGCAAGAACTGCACTCTGAATGGCATACAGGTGCCCAGGCAGAATCTTGTCGGCAGGGTAGCCCACTGGGATAATGGCCATTCTCTCCGCAGCCACCGCCTCCGCATACGACCCTACCCTCGTCCTTTTGGGGGCGCTAGCTATTAGGGTCGAATCACCACTCGATCCCAGTGACCTCTTGTTTTGCCCTATATGGGCCGCGTTTGCAAATGTGACCGGTGCCACATTTGCGCCCGACTCTGCTTGGAGTCGGGCTCTCGCACGAGCATTGAATCGCCGCTTCTGCCTCTGGGTCATGACGTACCCGCTTCCCGCCTGTGCAGCCTCACCATGGGGTACCGGCGCACTTTGACGTTCAGCGGGCACGTCACAGCCCAGATTTGGAAGTGGCACGCTCTTGGGGTTCGGCTCTGGTACACCTCTGCCGTCCACATCTCCAGTACGCGGTGCAGCAGGTCTCCTTGCGGGTCCTTTCTGCACGTGTCCCTTCTTCACACCTTGGGGTAAAGTTGGGACGGTACTTTTGAAGTGGACAGCTCCGGTATGTCCTCCGCTGCCACCCCGACTAACTACTCTACCTACTTTGCTGGGACCAGCTCCCGCATCTCCGCCAGAGGCAGTGTTGCGGCCCGCTGTGGCACCCAGTTTTGCGCTCCGCGCACAAGCCACCTCTGCATTGGATCTGGCTTCTCCCTTTCTCGTCGTTTTTGGTTTTGAGTTATCCATTTAATAACACATATAAGGCTTCATCGTACTGGCGCCCCACCCTCCTTGGAGCCCTCCTACTGGGGATGCTTTGACGCATCAGGGCTACCAGTCCGATATAGCGTCCCGACGTGCGCTGTCTGTGAGTCCGCACGGTGCCAACACCCTCGTCACCTCCACAGGCGACTCGGGTGCCGTGCTCCGCCGACTACAGACCCCATCACGCCCGAACACTCGCCCGCGGCCATCTGACTGGACGCGACAGCCGATTGATCATGCCTGGCTAGGACATGACCGCCCGTGTAAGATGAATCCTGAGCCAAAGTGGCGTGTTGTCTTCCAGGGATAACGACTCCGACCCCTGTCGGACTCAGCCTACCAGGTCCTCATTCTCCATCCGTACGGGTCCCCGCGCACGGCACAAACACGCGGGTGGCATTTTACCGCTAGCCATCCTTCTTGGTGGATGGCAAGCCCGCAGCGACATGCCACATCATCGCTTGCAGCTGACTATGTGGGAAAAGGCGGGATAAGGAGGGTTGGGATTTCTGGAGGCTCAGCTGGTTGTTTTCGTTCTACCTGTTACAGCGGTTGCACCAGGTAGTTAACAGGCAGTAACCACGGGAAGGAGAACAACCAGCTTTGTCTCGAGGATCGAGGCAACTGTGAGCTCCCCCCGAGGCCCTTTACCATGCTAACTACCGGGCAGGCAGTTAACATAGGGACAGACCCAATGCAAGATAGCGAACCGGTCGCAAATTCTGGCTTACATAGGACCCGCCCCCGCCCTTCGAGTGCAATCAGTGCAGTTCCAAATTTAAACTAAAATGTAATTTACTTCGTCACCAGAGAACGCACACTGGCGAGAAGCCTTTCAAGTGCAATCAGTGCAGTTCCAAATTTAGCCAAAAATCTAATTTACTTAATCACCAGAGAACGCACACTGGCGAGAAGCCTTTCAAGTGCAACCAGTGCAGTTCCAAATTTAACCAAAAATCTCATTTACTTGAACACCAGAGAACACACAGTGGCGAGAAGCCTTTCGAGTGCAATCAGTGCAGTTCCAAATTTAGCCAAAAATCTAATTTACTTAATCACCAGAGAACGCACACTGGCGAGAAGCCTTTCAAGTGCAACATCTGTGACTACAAGGCTACTTGGTCAAGTTCCCTGAAGCGTCATGTAATGAGACGTCACTAGGAGCACAGACCGCACGTGTGTGACACTTTCAGTTACAGATGTGTAACTAAATGTGTCATGAGACGACATATGAAAAAGACAAATCAGCTTAGTACTTGTTTTATTTACACAATGTTATAATTACGAATTTGGTTGTAATTCAATTATTAATGTTTTAAAACAGTTTTATTTAGGTTAACCCCGTATATTTGGTGGTTAGTTTGATTATGTAAATCTTGCAACAGCCTTTTCGACTATCTACTTCTAATAAACCAATTGTTATGAAACGCACACAAATTTAATTCTTGTGTCGATGACACTATGCTAATTTCGACTTGGTCGAGTCTGACGACGGAGCCAGGAGGTGGCTAGTAGACATGACCGGATTCCAGCTCGGGCGACCTTAACCAGGTGATCAGTCCACCTTGTGGAGGCATACCAACGCTGCAAATTCTGGTGTGCAATCAAGAACTCGTCCGTCTCATTCGGCTGACTATGATACGAGCAATGTGGTGGGGCTCTGTCAGTTACTTTGGTTTCTTTATAAATTAAACATTTGAACAGGGCTTATTATTTATAACCCTCATACCAGTCATATCTAAAATATTTGAGAAAGCCATGCATAAACGGTTATTAGGATTTCTTAATTCATGGTCGATTCTCAATAGTCAGCAATACGGCTTCCGCAAAGGAAGTTCTACCACACTAGCCTGTTTTAATCTTATAAAAATAATAACAGAGTCAATTAATAATAAAATACCAATAGCAGCAGTTTTTTTTAGACCTAAGCAAAGCATTTGATTTCGTAAGTCATTCGTTACTCTTGCAGAAACTAGAGTTATACGGTATCAGAGGAAATGCGGTAAACTGGATACAAAGCTATCTATCACATAGAAGCCAATGTACAGAAATACAGATTACAAATGGTGACCTTAATGTTTCTAAAAGATCACAATATAAGTACAACCACTGTGGAGTGCCCCAGGGAAGTATTCTGGGCCCGTTACTATTTCTGCTCTACATTAACGATTTGCCAAATCATCTGGAGCATTCATGTATTATGTTTGCCGATGATACAACGTTATTAATTAAATCCAACAATATAGATAATTTTAATGAAGAGATAACTGACACTTTAAATAATGTAATCAACTGGCTAAATCATAACAATTTAAATATAAATATTAAAAAGACAAGCTTAATTCAATTTAGGACATACCGAAACAAGCATAATAATCTAGATATTCAGTACAATAATGAAACAATAAATGAAGTAGAATCCGTAAAATTCCTCGGTATATACATAGACAAATTCTGTAGCTGGACATGTCATATTACTGAGGCCTGTGGAAAACTAGACAGGTTTGTATTTGCCCTGAGAAGACTAAGCACTACTTCTTCCAAAGACGTAGCTCTCTAGCTGCTTATCACGGATATGTATCTTCTGTTTTGAGTTACGGTCTGTTGTTTTGGGGTAACTCTATAGATGTTCAGAAAGCATTTCTGGTACAAAAAAAGTGCATACGGGCCCTCTGCAGTGCCCACTACTTAGAACCGTGTAGACCCTTATTTGAAGCCACTAAAGTTCTGACTCTACCTTGTATGTATATAAAACAGGCGTCTATATTTGTAAGAGAGCACCCTGAATATTTTGATAAGCATAGTAGTTATTTTCCCAGGTCAACTAGACATAGAGAAAAGATACATTTGCCAAGGGCTCACATTAATATGTTTAGAAACAATGCATTATGTATGTTGGTGCAGATCTATAACAAGTTACCAAAACACATAAGAGAGTGTCAACCTAGGTTATTCAACGGAGCTCTTAATAAATGGCTTTTGTCTAGTTGTTTTTATTCTGTCAAAGAATTTCTAAATGGTAACAATTAGAATTCTATTAAAATAATTCTCATAAACTGTATATTGTATTCTCGTAATTGTAGGTATGTCAATATGTTTTCACTCATCAAATATAATTTCCATGGATTTGTATTCCAGTATCATAAGTAGTATTTTAGTATTAAGCACAACATTTTTGCATGCCTATACGGTAGAACATAAGCACCTCCATTTACTATTATCATCTAATGTACTTACTATGTTCTTGCAAATAAAACATTCTTATTCTTATTCTTTAAGGTGACAAGGAAACCACAGCAAATTACTTTAGCTTGTTTCCCTAAAGAGTGAACTGAGCCCATTCAAGACTCCGGTCCTTTGGTCCGCATGGTTGTCCGCGCCTGCTCGCACCCCGTGTCTTCAGGCTTTGGCAATATGGCCCGTGGCTTGGCTTAATGTTGGCGGTATACTCGCGCGGCAAAGTCACCGGCCGGGCCGCCGGCGCAGTGTGTGGGAGCTTGTAACCGGACACTAAAAGCCTACTGTTTACAATCTATATGTCGTCCATGCTGATAGCGGATGCTATCTCGATCTCGCGAGATCTCGAGCAAATTTCCGAGATTGAATCTCGATTCTTGCGGTCTCGATCGAGATCTCTATTATTATTTTCAAGATCTCGAACGAGATTGAGAGATCGATGCGTATGAATTTACATCTACACACTTACGGGAATAAAAATATGTGAACATGACCCTATTGTCAGGATCATAAGCGTGTTCAGATATTTTTGTTCTCTATGTGTAGATGTAAATGAACTTGATTGTACCTACCTATTGTAAGAAGAAAAATGACTGTGACTTTTTTTTTATTTTTTTTATAAATAATGGCGCACACGCCCTGGCTGCGGGGTGTATTTGCCAATGTCGACGTGTCGAATCAGACATATACGAAAAGAGAGTGTTCGGTTATAGAATTTTGAATTTTGTGAGGATCAGACGGGAATCCTAAAACAAAAAAATACATTTATGTTAGGGACAGCACAGACAGTACAGGACGAAAACTTTTTTTTTTTTTAGATGGGAACGGATGACAGATTAGTTGACAGAGGATAGTGGAAAGTGTAAATGTCTATCTATAATGTAAATAAATACGTAGAATGGATGTTTTATTATGAATTGTTTGTTTACAACTTAATAACATGCTCTTGGGCTTAACTTTAGAATCTGCAACACCGCGTAAGAGGTTCTTATTTTTTTTATAGATAGTACTCATTAATAGAAAGCTTCTCACAAAATTTCAAGTTGCGGAGACTTACGGTTTAGGGGGAAAAAAATCGTAAAGTTTTCATATAAAATGGTTAATTAACACGTTAGTAAGTGCCATGACACCTGCTGTCAAATGTCAGACGACATGGAGGATCATTCCGTTGTACGTGTCAGGTTAGGTTGGAAAAAGTTAGGTTTGAAAAGGTTAGGTTTAAAAATGTTAGGTTAAAAAATGTTAGGTTAACTTAGGTTAGGTTTAAAAAGGCGAGGTTAAAAAAGATTGGGTTTGACTATGTGAGGTTAAAAAAGGTTAGGTTTGATTATGTGAGGTTAAATAAGCTTAGGTAAGAATCGGTAAGTTTCGTGAAATGGAACGCGGCCATTTTAGACGCTCATTCACGTGCATTCACGGACCACGGTTTGGATTTGCGTCTTGCAGTGTTGCCAATTTAGCAGAATCAGTGCTAAATTTAGCATAATTTGGACTGGTTTAGCAGATTTTTTTTACATTTAGCATTTAGCATAAATTTTTACATTTAGCATAATTTTTGGTATAATTTTTTACATTTAGAAATTTTATAGTACACTATATCTCTGTTGACATTATAATTGTAAGTATTTATGTAAACACTTTATTGTATAAAATAAAACAAAGTACAGAACAGGGTTGCAAAATAAAGGTATATGTACTAAGGTAAACTTATCTCTTTAAGGGATCTCTTTCATTAACCTTTGAACAGTTGATGATGATGATGTTTGTATGCTGTAGTAAAAAAGTTACTTTGATTGCAATATAAAAAAAAAGGTCGATTAATACATTGTTAATTTACTTAGGTATCTTTAGCAATTTTTTTGCTGAAAGTTTTGTATGGGCCACAAAAAGGATTATTGTAAAGCTGTAATAATCACAATCTTTCTAGAATATGATTATCCAGTGACTTGTAATGATGCCATACGATAAATAAATAATCACAATACATTAAATTTGAAAGAATAATGCTTTTTTTTATTTAGCATATTTTTTAGCAGAATTTATCAAGTTTTAGCATAATTTTAGCAGAATTTCAGCAAAATTTTAGCATTGAATGAAATTCGGAGTTGGCAACACTGGCGTCTTGTCAGTTCTCTGCCTTTTCGTTTGAATCCCTGTGAATTTTGCTGTACTTTCATCATGTCTTCGACTGATTTTAGTGACAGTGAGTGTGAAGTGATGCCGGTGTTGGACTCTCGTGAGCCGCCGGCTCCTTCGGTGTGTGGTGAAGTGATGCCGGTGTTGGACTCTGATGAGCCGCCGGTTCCTTCAGGGAGTGGTGTGATATTGATACCCTTAATAAAAAAACATGTTGCTGAAGGCACAACAATCCACACCGATTACTGGCGTGCCTCCTACAATACTCTGCCGGATCATGGCTATATTCACAAGCGGGTCAACCACAGTGACCCGGAAAACCCTTTCATTGCTGAAGACGGGACACACACCCAGCACATAGAGAGCCAGTGGCGAAATTTGAAGAGATTTAATAAAATTAATTACAAAGGTAATTTTGAAGATTGGCTGGTGGAGTATCTATGGAGGCTGCGACTCAGACGCACGCACATGGATACTTTTAAAGAATTAATTAAGGCCATTAAATATGTATATAGACATTAATTTTCGTCTATTAATAAATATATGACATAATATATTGTTTTATTTTTCCCATCAATCTATTAATATCAACTGCATATAAAAGCGAATCAGAGCACTCCACTATCCACGTGGTCTTGTCTGTCCTACCCCTAGAGTGTATACAAAAACTCGGAGGCGCGTAGGGTGAGCAGCCCTCGCCCGCTGTGACAAAGCGCGGGAGCCGTGCGCTGCGGAGCGCAGCACGTGCGACCGTGCTTTGGCACGCCAGGGCGAAAGGGCTGCTCTACCCGCAGCGCCGGAGCTAAGGCGGAGCCCGACGCGGAGGCAGCTGACTCGGAGACCCCCCCGCCCCCCTCCGTCCTCCTTTTAACTGTAATATGTTGCTAGAATGGGACTTTTAGAATTTTATAACCTCAATCTTCAATCGTTAATATCTTGGGAACCAAGCATCTCCGCGGGGGGGGGGGGGGGGGGGAGTGGGGGTAAGGAGTACCCACCCCCTCCCCCCCTCCCCCACCCCTCCCCCCTCATATTAGGTGTTGCATATTCTAAAGAACTTCCTTTATGCGGAATCTGAGGTTGAATATCGCCGTAATAGCGGCCTTTCTGAAGTTTAGAGATATCCCACAAATTTTGCCAAGATTCAGGCATGTCCGAGCGAGTTTGCATAAGGAGGTCGGAAGCAAATATCTCGTTATGACCATGTGACCCGATCTCTATCGCTTCTTTAGCCCAGGTATCCGCAGTTTCGTTACCAACTATGCCACAATGACTTGGAATCCATCCGAGGATGATTTCCAATCCTTTCTCGTCACATTTCCTTAGCACTTCTTTAATTTTAAGGACTAGGGGACATGTTTTAATTTTATATTGATTCCCTTGTACAGCCTGTAAGCAACTCCTGCAGTCTGTAAATATTATCATTTTAGGTATATTATGTGATTCTGCATATTTCACAGCCTCAAGGATTGCTACAGCCTCTCCAGTGAAGACTGAGGATTGAGGGGGACACTTAAAGGACAAGAGGATGCTATATTTGGGTATCCATACAGCTGCTCCAACACATCTTACAGGATCTAATTTAGAAGCGTCAGTAAATGCAGGTAGGTAATCTTGCCATTTCCTCAAAAGTTTATTAAACTCTTTGTTCGTTATTAAGCTAGCTATCTGATGGGAGGTACGTACCGTTTCAATCTTCCCGCAGCCGCGTGGATCGGCGCTCGTGATGACTAGGAGGAAGTAGACAGTCCAGCACATAAATCACCAGGTTTTGAGCTTATTTAACAACATATGGCCATAGGTGGGTCACTGATAGCAATTTCCAGTTGAACAGAGTCCTCGCGAAGATATTTAAACGGAGAAAAGGGTTTTTAACGCACGCGCGGCGGTGGTTGGTTTTCGACTCGTTTTTGCTCATGCCGAGCAGTAGGTGGCGCCATTGGCGCATGAACGGGTGCGTTCCGATATCCACAATAACGATACCATCCCAATAAAAAAGAATGTAAAAACAGAACGCTAATTAATCTAATTTGTGTTGCCTTGTATAAGTACGTAAATACCTACTCAAAATAAGAAAATAATTAAATCTAAAATATCTGTTCCAGTACGGAACATGCCGCTCACCTTAAAAGCACGTAGTGTCTTTTAAAAATAGCACAGAAAATAAAACTAATATTTGTACTAGTACAGTACAGAGAAGTAGAACTAAGCCTATAACTAACATGAAATTCGTAACGCTTACATATGACTTATTCTACGGGAAGAGGGCATACTTTGACCACAGGTCGTTTAAATAATGTATTCCCACTCTTTAAAGTCACCACACGAGTGACTTGATCAGCGCCCTGATGGAGCGCGTGGACGCGGGCCAGCTTCCACTGCAGCGGCGGCAGCTGCTCGTCGCACACCACAACAACAGTGCCTTCACGGATGGCGGAGCCGCGGTCCTGAAGCCACTTGCTTCTTTGTTGTAGTTCATGGAGATATTCTTTATTCCATCGTTTCCAGAAGTGCTGGACCGATTGCTGGATCCAGCGCCAACGAGTAAGACGATTAGGGTTCTCGTCCACCAGAGAAACATCAGGCAAGGCCGTTAAGGGTTCCCCGATTAGGAAATGTGCCGGTGTCAATGGAAGAGGATCTGAAGCAGCGGAACTCATAGCGCAGAGAGGACGCGAATTTAACACGGCTTCGATTTGACAGATTAGAGTATGCATCTCGTCGTACGTCTGAGTCCGATTACCGACTACACGATGTAAGTGTTTTTTAAAACTCTTGACTCCGGCTTCGACCAGACCGGCGAAGTGGCTAGCGTAAGGAGGCTGAAAATGCCAGGTAAGCCCTTGACCTAAGGTCTGTTCATGGAGGGTGCGTTGCACGGAATCATTACGTAAAAAAGCGTACAATTCTTTTAAGTAATTGTCGCATCCGACAAAATTCCGTCCGCAGTCCGAATAAATATCGGTACAATATCCTCGGCGGGACGTGAAGCGTCGCAGAGCTGCTAAGAATGCGTCTGTCGACAGTTCTGAAACCATTTCGAGATGTATGGCTTTGACGCTCATACATACGAAAACAGCAACGTAACATTTAACAATTTTTGCGTTGCGTACTTTGTTAGCGCGAACATAAAAATGTCCCGCGAAATCGACAGCTGTTTTCACAAAGACACGCGCCGGACGTAGCCGCGACGCAGGGAGTGATCCCATGCGCGGTTGAATGCGCGCGGGCCGCGCGCGGAAACACCGAATACAGCGGTGTATGCGTAAACGCACTATATCACGACCGGATAAGATCCAATATCGTTGTAGAATAGAATTGCGCACGGATTGCGGTCCGGCATGTAACTCCGTGATATGAGTAACATCAATAAGAAGATCCGTCAATGGATGTCGTTTAGGTAAAATTAATTGATGTTTAGATTCAAAAGGTAAAAGCGATTTATGTATTCGCCCACCTACGCGTAAAAATCCGTCCCTATCCAGAAATGGCATAAGGCGACGTAAGCGCGGCGAAGGCAGTTTATTCTGCGAAATATTTTTAAAATCATCATTAAAACTCGATTGTTGCGTCAAGTAAATAAGACGATTGAGTGAAAAGTTATATTCGGGAACTGTAACGTAGTCCGGAAACGATTTATTTACCTTTTTACATTTATAATAAAAACGGAATATTAGTGCTGTAACGCGAACTAGTTTTCCAAGCGATGAAAATCGCGAAATAAGAATATTACCGTCCGGGGGAGGTAATGTACACGTAGATGTACACGCACTCGTAGGTGTAGGTATATTGCGCTTCTCTTCGGATGTGTCTACAACTGGTTTTTGAATCGGCCAGGAGGCGGGACTTTGTTGGAGCCATGAAGGGCCATGGTACCACAAGTCATGCTGTACCAGCGCGGCAGGCAGCATGCCACGTGACGCAGCGTCGGCGGGGTTGTCGGCCGACGGGACGTGGCGCCAGCAACTCGCGGGCGCGCGGGACAGAATCTCGCTGACGCGATTAGAAACAAACGTTTTCCATTCGTGCGGGGATGAGCGTAGCCATGCTAGCACGATGGAAGAGTCTGACCATGCGTACACCTGGTCAGGACGGATGCGGTCGCCGTATATGGGCATTACTTTCTCGAGTAATTTTGAGAGTAACAGCGCTGCCATTAACTCTAGACGAGGTATAGTAAGACACACACGCAGCGGCGCGACACGAGTCTTGGCCATAACCAAGTACGTTTGAATATTGCCATCTTTGCCCGTAAGGCGAATGTAAACACAACCTGCATATCCTATTTGAGAAGCATCCCCGAATCCATGAATTTGGATAGAATCTAAGTCATTTGTATTAAAAATATGACGCGGAAATGAGATTTGCGATAAGAGCGGTAGCTCGTTAATGAAACACGTCCAGGAGTTTACTATATCAATGGGCGGTGACTCATCCCATCCCACCTGTGCTAACCACAATAATTGAATAAGATGCTTTGCAAATAACGTTATCGGAGATAAAAGACCGAGCGGGTCGTATATTTTAGCTATTTCGGATAAAATAGCGCGTTTCGTACACGTATTAGAATTTATATGCACTTTGAAATGGAATGAGTCTGACCCCGAGTTCCATTGAAGTCCAAGGACCTTGACCCCTTGGTCGTTTTCCCATTCGGATATACTCTCCTGCCGCTCACCATGAGAATCTGGCGGGAGTACCGCCGCGAGTATCGCGGGAGAGTTGCTCTGCCATTTTCGTAACTCAAATCCGGCCGTCGCACAAATGCCTATTAGCTCTTGCTGCAGAGCGAGTGCGGCGGTTTCGGTATCTGCACCGGTTACGATGTCGTCGACGAATACATCGTTAAGTAACACGGGCGAAGCGAGCTTGAAGCGGTCAGCTTCATCATGCGCCAGTTGCTGAATAGTACGTAGCGCGAGGTAGGGAGAACAATTCACACCGAATGTGACTGTACGCAGTCTATAGTCACGTAACGGCTCGTCGGGCGACCGGCGCCAGAGGAGTCGTTGAAAATCCCTATCGCATTCACGCACGAGTATATTTCGATACATTTGTTTGATATCCGCGCAAAATGAAATGGAGTGCAAACGAAATTTTAGAAGCACGTCTACTATGTCCAGGTGAAGTTTAGGACCCGTTAGTAGAATGTCATTAAGACTACTACTACTACCTTCTTTTGAATTTGAAGGGCAACTTGCATCAAAAACGACTCTTGTCCTGGAAGTCTGGCTCGACTCTTTGACCACGCAGTGGTGCGGAATGTAATAACTCTTGCCAGCAGGAGGTTCGCTATCGACGGGCTCCATGTGGTTGAGGTCCACGTACTCTTGGAGGCACGCGTGATAGTCAGCCTTCAGTTTTGGATTGCGTTCTAGACGGTATTCCAATTTTTGGAACCGTGCTAGAGCAATTTGCCGAGACTCGCCGAGGGGCGGTGCATCGGGCTTAAACGGGAGCGCGACCACATATCGCCCTTCCTCGTCACGGGTATGAGTCTTTCGAAAAAAAGACTCGCATAATTCCTCATCGGGAGTGTAACTCCGCTTTTCTGGAACTGACTCCAGCTCCCAAAACTTTTGCAGGTTGTCGTTGTCAAACGAGCTAAAGCAAGCTTGGAGTGGAGTCGAAACACTAGAATTAAATGTAACTTTACCTAGTAATAGGTAACCTAGTACACTATTCATCGCACTCGGTGTGCCCGGCGGACCAGTGATAGTATTTTCTAACATTATTTGGGATAGTATATCCGCGCCTAATAACATTTCCACCGGTTGAGGCGTATGAAACTCAGGATCGGCCAAAGAAAGGCCCCTTATATGCGGCCAGTCTGTATAAGGCAATGACACACTTGGCATCTTTGAAATTAAATTAGGCAGAATTAACGCGTCTACCGGAATAATAGGCTGCTCTTTATCTTTAGGCGTAATCGTGCATGAAATCATACCTTTAGGTTGCACCGGTACAGTGTCGCCTATGCCAAAGATAGGAGTATTATTATATTTACGTTTTAAACCTAATCGTTGTACGCACGCCTCTGTAATGAAACTAGTCTGGCTACCCGTATCGGCCAGACAGCGAATGGTTGAAACTTTATTATTACCTATATGAATATTTACCAAAGCAGTAGACAGCAATACGGTACCTTTGTTGTTAGTAAACAAACTATTTGCCGCGCAAGTGTTCTGAATGATAGTATTATCACTACGCTCCTCCGTAGGAGGGAGCGAGACGGCGACAAGTGTCACAGGTTCACTAATGACAGCGAGCGATTGCGAAGAAATCAAATGTATCAAACTATGATGACGCTTATTACACGTACGGCACACGTAATTAGATTTACAGTTTTTTACATCGTGTCCGACGTTTAAACAATTATAACAAACATTCTTGTTTTGCACAAATGCATGTCTATTTTGCGGAGATAGATTTAAGAACTCGGGACATTTCGCTAAAAAATGCGTTTGGCCGCATTTCAAACAAGAACGAACCTTATTACTATCGACGTAAGGTCGAGTTTGCTCTGTGGGCGGCGCGACGTTAGCTACAAATGATTTGCGAACATTTAAGTTTCTACTCGGAGTATTACTAATATTTTTAGTGGACTGTTGGGTCGACGATATCGAGCCCAAAGTAATTTCTTCGGCAGAAATTTCGCGTTCAAGAAATGCAATTAACGTATTTACATCCGGGATGTCGGATGGTTTAGACAATGAACGTTCATAGTTTTTTCTTAAACTAATCGGTAATTTGCGTAGCAAAGTATGTAACAATATAAAATTCCATTGATTAACGGGAAATTCCATAACTTCCAGTGCCTTGATGTTTTCCTGGTAAACATTCAGTAAATTACGAACACTAAGGGTCGATTTTTCGGAACACATCTCGATATCCATTATACGATCTAAATGTTTCGTCGCGATGATTCTTTTATTTTCATATCGAGATTGCAAGATACCTAACGCGATCGGGTAGTTATCTTCCGTAATGGGAATCGATTTGATCAAGTTATGTGGTTCACCTTTAACTGAAAGAAGTAGATATCTAAGTTTTTCTGTGTCCGTGTAGGCACTATTGCTATGGACTAGCGAGCGAAACAGATCAAAGAAAGACGGGAACGACGTAGGATCGCCGTGAAATTCTGGTAACGATAAAGAAGGTAGATTTCTTCTGTTACTAATGAGCGCGTCTGGGCACGGCAGCGATGGCCGGCTAGAACGACGTTTTAGTTCGTCGGCACCTTTTAGTTTGTTCAAATGCGTTACAATTGCATAATACAAGTCATTGAAATCGTTACGAATTTTAATGTTTTCTTCTTTGTTGAAGTATTGCGAATTGATAAGCAATTTTTCGATTTTAGTTTGAATCTTAGTAAACTTTCTTTGATGAGTCGCTAAATCAGTAGTTCGCGAACGAAATTGTTCTTCATTTGTCGCTGCAAACTGAAGGGTCCGTTTTAATTCGTCGAGGATTAGATCTCTTTCGAAAATATCTTGTGCACACTTGCACGATAATTCATCGTCATGCGACATTTTGCGTTACAAAGATGGCGGCTATGCGAAATGAATATGTTCGTGCTTCAAATGAGTACGTAATACTGCTAATGAAATGAATTGCACAAGACAACACAAACTGGAGAATTATCCGGTTCTGAAGGAACAAATTTTATGTTCGTTATTAAGCTAGCTATCTGATGGGAGGTACGTACCGTTTCAATCTTCCCGCAGCCGCGTGGATCGGCGCTCGTGATGACTAGGAGGAAGTAGACAGTCCAGCACATAAATCACCAGGTTTTGAGCTTATTTAACAACATATGGCCATAGGTGGGTCACTGATAGCAATTTCCAGTTGAACAGAGTCCTCGCGAAGATATTTAAACGGAGAAAAGGGTTTTTAACGCACGCGCGGCGGTGGTTGGTTTTCGACTCGTTTTTGCTCATGCCGAGCAGTAGGTGGCGCCATTGGCGCATGAACGGGTGCGTTCCGATATCCACAATAACGATACCATCCCAATAAAAAAGAATGTAAAAACAGAACGCTAATTAATCTAATTTGTGTTGCCTTGTATAAGTACGTAAATACCTACTCAAAATAAGAAAATAATTAAATCTAAAATATCTGTTCCAGTACGGAACACTCTTTATTGGCCAGGGTCATCTTTTGATAAGCCGAAATCCAAAATAATTTTTGGTGTATATAAAATTGTCTCAAAACTAGTATTAAATAAGGGATTTGTGTCTAAACTATGAATTGGAATGTTTTGGAATATTGAAAAACTTTTGACTATTTTAGGATGATCGTTATGGGACCAATATCTGTTTACAGTGACCTCCCGAGCAAGATCCTGTAAACGTGGCAGCAGAGGGTGATTGGAGTAAGAGCTTACCTTTATGAGGAACCTGTCCGAGAGATACTGTCTACGGAGAGACAAAGGGGGTTCAACACATTCTACCTGCATAGCATTCTTCGGGGATGATCTCATAGCGCCTAGTATGATTCTCAAGCACTTTGCCTGTATGAGATCCAATTTGGAGAGCGCCACCTTATTGCAGGGCTCCAGGATAAAAGTACCATAGTCCATATGGCTGCAAATGATTGCATTATAGAGCAGTTTCTGGCAATAAGGATGAGCGCCCCACCATACACCCGAAAGAGCGCGCAATACATTGACTCCTCTTTCACATTTCCCCAAGATATGGTTTAAATGTGGGATACCGGTCATTTTTGAGTCCAATATGATCCCCAGGAATTTCACTGAATCCGCTCTCTGTATAGCTTCCCCATTGTATTGTAAGTTGGCTGCCGGGATGTTTCTCTTACGTGTGAAGGTAACTGAAGAGCTTTTAGAAGGTGACAGAGTAAGCCCATGTTGATCAAGCCACTGATTAAGTTTTTTTTTTTTTTTTGGTTGGTCTGTGTCCCGCCTGGTCAGTTAATGACCACTTTGGGCAATCATGGAGTTGTGCCCCTCTCCGAAGGAGAGGAGCACAAGGCCACTGATTAAGATAGACGAGACCCCTATTTAAGTTTGTTGCGGCAACATCTATGGACTGAGATGAGGAATACAGTACTATATCATCGGCATATTGAAGGATGTTGCAGAAAGATGTCACAGATTGTTCCAAGTCGTAGGTGTAAATGCTGTAAAGCAGAGGGCTGAGAACACTACCCTGTGGTAAGCCTCGCCACAGAGTGCGAGGCGGGTAATAAGTACTCCCATTACGGATTTTAATGGATCTTCCCATGAACAGTTTTGAGACAATGTATACAATCCTCGCGGGGATGTTCAGGTGTAGCATTTTTGCTCTGAGCAGTGGAAGAAGTACATTGTCGTAGGCTGCAGATATATCCAGAAAGCACCCCACCAAGTGTTCGTTCTTGGATAGGGACAATCGGATATCTGTGGTCAGTATATTTAAGCTGTCCATGGTACTCTTCCCTCTACGGAAGCCAAATTGAGTATCAGCCAGTAATCCCCTGCTCTCAACAAACCGCTCTAATCTGTTCTTTACCAGGTGTTCAAGAATTTTCCCTATTGTCGAGGAGAGTGCAATTGGACGATACGAACTAGCATCCTCCGGATTTTTGGATGGTTTGAGAATCGGAATAACAATTTGCCTTTTCCAATCATCGGGGACATCACCTGTGACAAAGGCGTGGTTGATTAAGCTGAGGAGGTACTCCTTAGAAGAAGGGCTTAAGTGAGTTAGGAAGGAGTATGGGATGCCGTCCTCACCCGGCGTGGTATTACGGAGTCCATCCAGCACCAATTTAAGCTCAGAGAGGGAGAAGGGGTCATCAAGTGGGTCTGAGGGACCAGGGGGTAGCGGGAGTGATACACACAGCGCGTCGGGGACCGATGAAGGGGCTAGTTTATCTGCAAAGTCTGTAATCCAAGCAGATGAACTGGATAGGGATAAAGGGTCTTGCTTAAAGGAACCTCTGAACCTCTTAATTTTTTTCCATACTACCGATGGGGGGGTTCTGGGGGATAGGCTTTCACAAAACCCTTTCCATCCCATCTTTTTAGTTTTAGCAAGGAGGCGCTTGGTGCGAGCCGATGTTTTTTTAAAGTTTATATAATCGTCAGGGTTACCGGTGTCATTGAAAAGTCTTTCTGCATTATCTCTGTCTTTAATGGCTGTCGTACATTCTCTATTCCACCATGGGGGGAAGGGATATTATCTTTTGCTGGGCTCCTCCTTGGGATGCATTTATCGGCGGCTTCTAATAACAGAGATTTAAATTGGGTATACTTTTCTGTAAAATTATTTGAATTTGTGTCATATTCTCTTAACTTTGATTCTATATGCAAAGAAAAACTAGGCCAGTCTGCGGAGTGTAATTTATGTTTCGGTAGAGGTTCTGGAACTGGGAGAGGAAGAACGGATATGGGTTTCGAAATAATTATAGGAAAGTGATCGCTACCAAAAGACTGCCCCAGCACTCTCCACGACAATACGGTCGACAGATCAGGTGAACAGGCGGTTAGATCAAGCACTGGTACAGGTTTTGACCGGGGTAGACTCGGTGAGTGGCTGATCCATCATTAATGACACAGACATCAATGTCGTCAAATAGTTCTAATAGTGATGTAGAAAATGTGTCCGAATAGTGGGAGCCCCACGCGGAGTTGTGGCTATTAAAGTCGCCCAGAATTATACGAGGAGGAGGAACGGAAAAAAAGATAGTTGACAGATCTGGGATGAGGTTAAGGTGAGGATGAGGGATGTAAACAGAAATGAAGTTAATACCCATAACTTTAGCAGCTACGGCATTAATCTCAGTTGAGTGAGGTGGGAGGGTAATTTTAGAGAAGGGGTAGCGACATTTAATCAATAGTGCACATCCTGCCCGTCCGTCCTGGCGATCGTCACGGAGACATGAGAAGCCAGGGACCCTAAAGCGGGACCGAGGCCTCAACCATGTCTCCGAGATGGCCGCCAGACACACAGAATGCTTATTGATTAAATGGATGAGGTCAGGTTTCTTTGGAATAAGGCTCCTGCTATTCCATTGTAGAAAGATGGCCGGGGGAGCCATGAGAGAAGGACAATTTTTCAGCCAAGGTCAACATTAAAGGAGCAACGTCGTTCGGTAAGCAATCGCTCTCAATCTGGGACTGTCAGCGCATGCCCATTGGGGAGTTGAGATGAGGGAGTGGCGACAATGTCTTGATGAGCTTGACGGTCATATCCTGGGTAGGGCTTGCAAATATTCGACTTTTTCAAATATTCGAATATGATTTTGTAGATATTCGAATAATTCGAATATTATTCGAATACTACCAAAAACTATTAAAAAAAGGCGACCGCTCAAACCCAACCAACTACAGGCCGACAGCCATAACCTCTATGTTCTCGAAGATAATGGAGTCCATTATCAACTGCCAGCTCCTTCGGTGCCTAGAGGACCACCAGCTGCTTAGTGACCACTGACCACCAATACGGTTCCCGTAAAGGCCGCTAAGGTGGTGATCTTCTGGTCTACCTAACACATCGTTGGGCACAAGCGATCGAGACTAAGGGTGAAGCATTGGCCGTTAGTTTGGACATGGCGGCGGCTTTTGATCGGGTTTGGCACAAAGCACTTCTTTCGAAGCTTCCATCTTATGGGCTTTCCGAGAAATTATGCGAATGGGTCAGTAGCTTCCTCGCAGACTGATGCATAAAGGTCGTAGTTGACGGTGAGTGCTCTGAATCCATGTCTGTGAATGGTGTTGTCCCGCAAGGATGTGTGCTATCACCTACGTTGTTCCTTCTGCATATCAACGACATGCTGCAAAACTGCAAAACGGGTGATGCTTCCTACACTGGCTGTGCCAATATTAGTCGCAGGTCCGTCCACATATGGAATACTGTTCTCACCTGTAGGCTGAGGCTCCCCAGTACCAGCTTCTCCCTCTAGACCGCATTCAACGGAGAGCGACTCGTATCGTCAGCTGCCAAGATATTTCAGATGACTCTTTGGCACTGCGTAGAGATGTAGCCTCGCTCTGCATCTTCTATCGTCTGTATAACGGGGAGTGCTCCAAGGAATTGTTCGGATTGATCCCTGCCGCATCTTTCCGCCATCGTCCTACGCGACAATATTTCCCTCCTCACCACTTAGATGGTTGGCTTGGCAGCCTACAAATGTGCGTTTTGCTAGAAACTTCCTGCCTCACACAACTGAACTGTGGACTAAATTGTCGCCTGCAGTGTTTCCGGATCGATTCGACCTTCAAACCCTCAAGAAAAGAGCGTACTCTCACCTGAAAGGCCGGCAACGCACTTGTGACTCTTCTGGTGTTGCAGGTGTCTATGGGCGACGGTGATTGCTTACCATCAGGCGACCCGTCTGCTCGTTTGCCCCCTATTTCATAAAAAAAATCCTTTGGGGGACAGGGGGAGTTATGTTATGTGTAGGGCTTGCAATTCGAATATTCGAATTATCCGAATATTCGGCTAATTTTGTTATTCGAATAATACCTGGTAAGGTATTCGAATATTCGAATAATTTTACTACTTATTTAAATTAAATAGAATTTAAATTAAAATGCTAACAAAGGACATAATAAAAAAAACCGGTCAAGTGCGAGTCGGACTCGCGCACCGAGGGTTCCGTACAAAATCTTCAGTAGATACGTGAATAATTCAAGAAAAATTGTATGGTGGGACAAACTTAACTTTGCTCTTGTAAAACTGTTGTCCCCATACATCGACATATGCCGCGGTTAGTTTAGTAGGAGCAAATAAGGTTGTCTTACGATTTTTGCGAATTTCTAAAAAATGCTGCAAGTTAGGAAAACCGTTTTATTTTTCCTGTAATATTTAGGATAATATTAATAATCGGTAATTATTACAGATTTTTCTGTTCAGTAACTTCGGAGATAAAAGGGGGGGAATGGTATTTTTTTAAACGTTTTTGGTCTTAAATCAAAAACTACACGTTTAATAAAAAAAATTAAAACGGTTATGAAATCTTTATATTAAGCCCTTTCATTTGATATCCCACTCGATATATTAGCTTAACTTTTGATTTTCGACATCCCATTTCGGTGCCCTTTAAAAAAAGAGTAAAAAAGGTATAGGATTTTTTTTCTGTTCCATAGGCTCGAATTAGCGGTTTTTAACACTATTCCAAATTTCAAGTCAATAGCATCAGTAGATCCTGAGATATCTTGCTGTGACAGACGGACAGACAGACAGACAGAGTCGCACCATAAGGGTTCCTTTTTTACCATTTTGGTACGGAACCCTAAAAACCGGTCAAGTGCGAGTCGGACTCGCGCACCGAGGGTTCCGTATAAACTAATAAGTAGACCAACCTTACGACTAACAGCAACCCTGCCTTAAACCCGCTTTAGCCCTATTCAATCAGGAAAAATCTTAACAGCGCGATGCAGCGTATGCTACAGCGACATCTATTGATACTAAATAGCGCGTAAATTTTACTTGTAATTTAAATTTAAACGTTACTTTTTGTTATTGGCTGATTGAAATAATGGTTTGTCAACTAAGTTAGTTCTCATGTATCATTTTTAGCCACAAGCTACCTTATTTTAGATTTGTGTCCCTAGATGGCGCTAGTGGTATTTCATTTTTATGGTATTTACTAGTGTAAAATTTCCTAACATACTCCTATTATAGAGTTTTTAATAATTATTGTTACTATGTTTTTTTCCCGATTCCTGATGAGTGATCATTGTATTTAATAGACATTTTTTTATATAATCTGAAATAAATCATCGCTTAGTTTTGCTACTCTCCGCTAGATGGCTCTCGTAGGGAGGGTAGAACTAATATGTCAAGATTTTTGTAAATTTTTAAAAAGTATTCAAGTTAGGAAGAGAAAATATAACGGTCTTCCCAATAATAATAATAATCCTAATAAGTAGATACATGAATAGTTCAAGAAAAACTGTATGGCGATTAGTTTAGTAGGAGCAAATAAGTATGTGTTATGATTTTTGCAAATTTCTCAAAAACGCTGCAAGTGAGGAAAACCGTTATATTTTTCCTGTAATATTTAGGACGACATTAATAATTGGTAATTATGACACATTTTTCTGATCAGTAACTTCGGAGATAATAGGGGGGGAATGGTATTTTTTTTAACTTTTTTCGCCATAAATCAAAAACTATTTATTTAAGAAAAAAAATAAAAATAGTATTTTAATCTACAAATTAAGCTCTTTCATTTGATACCCCACTCGATATATAAGCCCTACTTTCAATTTTCAAAATCCCATTACGGAGCCCTTTAAAAAAAAAGTAAAAAAGGTCCAAGATTTTTTTTATGTCCAATAAGCTCGGGTTAGCTACTTTTAACACTATTCCAAATTTCAAACCGATAGCAGCAGTAGTTCCTGAGATATCTGGCTGTGACAGACGGACAGACAGACAGACAGAGTCGCACCATAAGGGTTCCTTTTTTACCATTTTGGTACGGAACCCTAAAAAGTATAAAGTAATCAGTTACATTTTTTCAAACTAAATATACCTAAAGTAGCGCAGCGTAACTTTTTACGCTATAAAAAACAATGATTAAATTAAAAAATAGAATATCCTCTCTAGGCTGAGCTACAGCCTGTGGCATGGTCTTCTTTATACTGGCGTCATTAACTTTCTTAATCGCAAGGACAATTTTTTGGGAGAACTATGCGCCAGCCCTGGGATCTCTCGAAGCATGGACCAGTTAATTAAATTTTCTAAAACTAATATCCTCGTAAGGCCCATGAGGGGGTGATGAGCAGGGGAGCATTTATGAAATTAGAATTCTATTCTCATCTCAATAACCTCGAAAATGACTTCAGCAAAATATCCTAAATTTAGGAAACGGGCTTTACGAGGAACCTACCAATTTAGTTAAACTACAAAAAGCAGCGACGGGACAGTTTTATGATTTGGGACTGGTTATCCGCTGAACCGGCCTGTTAAGAGGTTGCCTGAATGCGGAATGCAGCCAACTAACTACCCATCAGGGCTCGTGGACACCTTGCACCAGCATGTGCACCAGAGCTCTACGGAGCTTCCGTGTGGCCGGCGCTTCTGTTGCATGAAAGGCCGTGTTGCCCCAACTGATTAACGTCCATCGTCCATGCCACAGAGCATGTGTGGGGTACATGCAAATATTTGACTCCAACTTGTAGATAGATTGCTATTCTTGTTATTGAATGGGTATATTTAAACGTGAATGTACACCCTTACACATTATCTATGCCCACTCATTTAAAAAGCCGTTCCATGTTGTCTATGCTCTCTCTTGATTGCCTAGCCTCATCTACGTTACACGTAAGTGTTTTATGTCTGACTGAATTAATTAATAAATGTCCTGAAGATTGAAGTTTGTTTATCTTCGCACACCACTCCTCTCCACCTGCTCTGCAACCCCCATCAGGTTATGGCCCAGGACAATTCTGCCATGCATTAAATTAAAAGTGGAGAGGTCAAGAAAGTGGTGGTTGCTTATTCGGATCGTTCTACCGGCTCAGACGATTCCGCGTGCTTTTTAGGTTATACTGTTTAACCTACGCTACGCTAATAATTAAGCATCCAGAATGAGTAGCGATGAAATAAGATTATATTCATTTAATAAGCTAGAAGGAGCTTCAAATTATTCCACATGGAAATTTTATATGGAAATGGCTTTAACGATCGAAAATCTAAAGGACAGCATTTTAGGCGTAGAAAATGATGCAACAAAAAATCAAAAGGCACTGGCTCGGATCTGCCTGTCGGTGAAAAGTACTTGTCTTCAATATGTGAGAAATGCTACTACGGCTAAGCAAGCGTGGGACAATTTATCCAAGGTTTTTGAAGACAATGGCAACTACAGGCGAGTATGTCTACTACGCAACTTGCACCGCTCTCAATATACTAATTATCCCAACATGAGCGCCTACATCGAAGCAGTGACGGACTTAGTGCAACAATTAGCCGACATCGGCAAAGTTATTGAAGATGCAGAAGTTGCTGAATTGCTCCTCAGCGGGCTGCCGCAGGAGTACGACATCGTCGTGTCCAGTCTGGAATCCGCCAACGTGGCTATGTCACTAACTAGTGAGCTAGTACGCACTAGACTACTACAAGAAGAACACCGACGTGGCAACGGGTTTCACGACGGGAATGCATCGACGATGGATACAGCCCTAGCTGCTCACCGGAGCAATATAAAATGTCATTACTGCAACAAGATTGGGCACACAAAGACGAAATGTTACAAATTGAAAAATGAAAAAAGAAAATTGAAGAGAGAAGAACATGTACTGATAGCACTAACATGTGATAATTGACAACATTTCAAATTATATGAAGTGGGCTAAATCAAAAACCATTTCGGCAAATATGCTTCCCGTATGTAACGAGGCAGTTATTTTATTTTTTTACCCGTTAATTTCCAAGATAATCGCGAAAAACTGTAAACCGGAAATGTGACGTAGATAGTACGTACATAGACAATAGACCAAAGACAAAACTAAATCTATCATTTTTTTCATGTATCCGGTTGTCACACTCTGTCAGAAGTTTTCAAATGACATTGTCAGTTCTTACATTTCGGTGTTAACGACTATTCTTATTTTACGATATTACTCTCGCTCCACTTGAAATACTTGACGACTTGGCTTTTATAACGGACACTGCTGCTTCTTTTCACGCTTACATCGCAATAAAAACGGATATCGCTGCTTCTTTAAACGAAAATTTGGCACTTGTATTTGGACTTATTGAACCTCATAAAAATGAAGACCTCAGATGGATTTGTGCAAGCATTTAGTACCAACTTGCCATGGGTTGATACTGCCATGATGTTAGAGTTCATACAAACGGACGATAAATATAATTTGGCTGGGATACGAGGTGCAAAAGCTGCCTTATCGTCTCGAACTTCGTATAGTGCCGCTTCGTACCGTATAGATAGTTTCTACCCCATATTGTGTGCCCTACATTGAGCCCTGTTTTTGCTTTATATATACCTGTACCTGTATATGAAACTAATAACATTATCCTAAGAAATAAAACTGTAAGGCTTAGTGCGAGTATATTTATTTTCCAAATATATAAGTTTGTGGTTCCAAATTACAATGTGTTGTTTTGTCTTTTGTCGCTACCTTAACTAGTATGTTTTGGGTTTTCATAATAGGGCAGCACATTACACCTCAGGATGCAGAAGATGGTGTAGGTTCATCATGAGAGGTTGACGGTGCTGCCTGGTTTGCTTCTTTTAACGGTCTTCTTGTGAGTGATGCTGGAAGAAGAGGTTTCAGTTTTGCATTGACATTCATGACTTTCCAATATCTATAGTTTTCCATGTCTTTCTCCAACTGTGAAATGACAAATAGGTATAATAAGCATAAGCCTGAACACCGTGAAGGTGATTTCAATGCACACTGCAAGAATTTGTAAGTGCAAGTGCCAATAACTATTTAAGAAAGTCCTATATAAACAAGGTTATATTAGCTAGTTAAGTTAAATATCACAACACATGAGTACGTACAGTAAACTTTATCAGTAAATAGTCCACTACCAATCTAATACAAAGGTGGGCTAGGTTAAGTATATTATTCGGTTGTACTTACATCGAGATGATCTTCACAGATGAATAACTTCCTTTTAGGAACACGATCTAGCCCCGCCGCTCGACACCATGCCTCATTTTGCCCAGCAGGGACACAAAAAAACTTTTTTTGTGGTGTCAGTCTTGTGTTATTACTACAGGTTCTTATAAAACAGTTTTTAGTTTCTTTTGATGCCATGTTTTCGTTTTTACTTGTAATTTTATTGAAGAAAATTTGTGTTGACAATTATATGACAATGACGTAAACCTCAAATCAATCAACCGTCACGACCCATTTTTTTTTAAAGCAAGGGGCAAAGGAAAATCCGTACTCGTGACGTCATATGTCGTTTACGACCTTTCAAACATTCGCTATTTTTTCACTTAATATTTTTGAATGAAAAATTGCTTTTCTGGGAAAATAAAAAAACACGTATACCTTAGAATTTGATTTTTTTTCAATACATAACATAAAACAGCCCACTTGAAAAAATGAAATGTTGTCAATTTTAGTAACAGTCAGTGGCTTCTCGATTCAGGTGCAAGTTCGCATCTGAGCTGTGTTCGTAGTAATTTCATAAATTTTAGAAGCGTGTCTGAAAATGTTATTGTAGCTAATGGTGAAAATGTACCTTGTGTCGGTAGAGGAGATGTCCTTTCAAGACTAAGTACGGCAATGTTACATTAACAGATGTTATGTTTGTACCTAGTCTCTCAACCAATTTAATTAGCATCAGTAAATTATGTGAGAAGGCCTTATCTGTAAAGTTTTTAAATGAAAATTGCCTTGTACTTAAAGGAAACTCTACCATTTTATCCGGCACTAAAGTTAATGGGGTTTACAATTTGGACATTGAAGGGGTAGGTCAATCTTTTGATTCACCGGTGGCAAATACTACAACCAGGGACGTGCCCATGGATGTGTGGCACAAAAGGTTGGGCCATTTAAGCTACAGAGGTATGCACACCCTTAAAAGTTTGATTTCAGGTCCAGTGTTTCACAATCTCGGCATGGACGTTTCCAGAACTGCGTGTCCATATGCTGAGGGGAAGCAAAATATGGCGGCGTTTCCCAAAGGGGAGGTCACATGAAACAGGCAGCTTTGGAGTTGGTGACACGTTATTTAGCGAGTGACATCAATCCGTTTATTTCATAAACTGCTAACTACTACATAGAGGTTTTATTCCAACACCCTCTCCTAATTTTATGTTTATAAAATACAAGTTATTAATATAAAATTATAAAAATAACATCAACAGATTGAATAAAAACATAGTCCAATTGAGCAGAGGCGTAACGCAGTTAAGTTCTTTTAACCAGGGCGAATTAACTCACCAAAAACGTTCATCCTAAAAGTTCTTAACAAGTTAACATTATACTATTTTTATGTTTCAAGAACTTTACTTTATCTAGAGCCTTGGTTAAAATATCTGCTGTTTGATTTTCGGTTGAACAATAATCTATTTTAAATCCATTGTTAGCATACACCTCATGGATGTAATGATAACGCACATCAATGTGCTTAGACCGTTTGTTAAAGATCCCAGTTTTTATGAGCTGAATTGCGCTCTGATTATCAATTTTGAATGTGACAGGTTGGTTGAGGTATTGGCTTCTAATGAAACTTGCTTTTCTTCACGATGAAGTTTAATGTACAAAATTAACAGTAGTATGTATCCATAGGTATTTGACTTATTTTAATCCGTTTGAAAAGGACGTAAGGTACGTGCGAGCGCGTCAGTGGCTGAGACCATCTGAATGCGTGGCGATCGAAGTCGCCGGCGGTGCGCGGGGGGAAGACCCAGATGATTCTCGAACATGCCCCCCGGCGTTGAAAGGCTTGTCTTTCAACCCTTCGTCATCAATGGCAGGTAACGGGCAAATGCGGTTGAAGCCTCGACGTATCACTCCCCTAGCGGTGTTTACGTCTGCAACCCTGGCGATTCCATCAGTTCCTGGATAGATCTCGACGATGCGCCCGAGACGCCATTTCATGGGAGGAAGACCTTCTTCCTTAATGATGACCAATGCTCCTTTTTTCAGCTGTTGGCCCTTAGAAGTACGCCATTTAGTACGTTGTTGAAGTTCAGCGATATACTCCTTGTGCCATCTGGTCCAAAAGTGTTGACGCAGCTGTTCTATTCTCTCGAACCGTGTGAGTCGATTTTGGTTGACATCGATAAGAGTAGGCGTTGGCAAGGCTGTCATTGGTCGTCCTACCAAAAAGTGCCCTGGAGTCAATGGTGTCAAGTCGTGTGGGTCAGTTGAGAGAGGTGTCAGGGGACGTGAATTTAAAATTGCCTCTATTTGGACTAGGACTGTGTAAAGGTCTTCAAAAACAAGATGAGCGTTCCCTAACACGCGATTTAAATGTGACTTTAAACATTTCAAATTTGATTCCCACAACCCAGCCATGTGAGGAGCGTAAGCTGGCATAAATTTAAAATCTACACTCTCATTTGACATCTCAGTTATAATGGAACCAGCGTTTTCCTGAAGGAACTTATATAGTTCATTTCTTGCGCCTACGAACTGAGTTCCGTTATCGGAAAATAACGTAGCTGGTTTAGAACGTCTAGCAATGAAGCGTCGCAGCGTTGCTAGGAAAGAATCTTTGCACAGCGAGCTTACAAGCTCGAGATGAACACATTTAGTGGCAAAGCAGATAAATATGGCGATGTATACCTTCTCGGTCCTGCTACCACGACCTCTTTTATTAAGTGCTATTAAAGGACCAGCATAATCCATTCCAGTGGTATGGAAGGGATATCCAGGCTGGAGACGCTGCTTAGGTAGGTTACCCATCATCGGGCGTGCTGTTTGTGCGTTAAGACGAAAGCAGCGTTGACATTTATGTACTGTAGATCGCGATAGATTACGTCCCCCGATGGGCCAAAACTCATCACGAATAGAGGAGAGCAGCAGTTGAGGACCTGCATGCATCAGACGCAAATGTTCAAACCGAAATATTAGTTTGGTTAAAGCATGTTTAGAAGTAAGCAAAAGTGGATGCTTTTTCTCGAACGTAAAGTTGCCATTTTTGATTCGACCTCCTACTCTAATGAGTCCCTTATCATCAACAAAGGGACTTAATGATAATAGCCTATTCTTAGTTGGCAACGATTTGCCATTAGCTAAAGTTTCGTACTCATCAAATGATTCCTTTTGCGACAATTTAACTAGTAAACCTAGCGCAGATTGTTTTTCAGGTAAAGAGAGAGGGCCTTGATTTTTATTTTGCCTTTGGCAGTTATTAATAAGACGTAGGACATATGCCATGGTATTTTTAAGTTTAATTAAACTGGAGAACCGTGAGAATGGAAATAGCTCATTTTGATCAGAGGCAGTTGTTGCTACATTTGACCTCACCTCTGGCAATTCTGACTGACTCTGATCAAATAACTTATTGGGCCATGACTCCTCATTTTGCTGCAAGAAATTGGGTCCATTGAACCACAAATCCAATTTCTCAGAATTAGCTGCTGTAATGCCCCTACTCAACAAATCTGCGGGATTGCTCGCTGTAGGGACGTGGCGCCAAAACCATGTCTTTGTAATTTCTAGGATGTCTGTTACCCTATTTTTAACGAATGGCTTTAACTTATTGGGTGACGTTTTGAGCCAGCCTAAAACTACAGACGAGTCTGTCCAAAGAAAACATTTGTCAACATGCAATCGAGTTGTTTGCAATACTTTTTCTAAGAGCCTAGCTGCGACTAATGCCCCGCAGAGTTCAAGTCGCGGAATCGTTACTGTCTTAATAGGCGCTACGCGTGTTTTTGAGCACAAAAGACGAATTTGTTTGTTGCCACATGAATCTACGGACCTAACGTAAACACAGGCGCCATAAGCATCTTTAGAAGAGTCGCAAAATGCATGAAATTGTATGTTGATTGGATCCTCGCACACGACATGTCGAGGAATTTTGAGATTTTGCAAGTTACATAGCTCAGTAACGAATTTGAGCCAAGATTTGACGATATCTTGTGGTAGTGGACTGTCCCAATCCAGTTTGTGGAGCCAAAGCTTCTGTAGGATGATTTTACCTACGATAATAAAAATGCTTAGAAGTCCGAGCGGGTCAAAGATTTGAGAAATAGTCGATAAAATTACCCTTTTCGAGACATTAGGGATGGGATCAGTCTTAATGTCAAATTGAAGCGCATCATCTGACGGCGACCACTTTAAGCCGAGAGTCTTGGATTGTTCATGCTCACTTAGATCAACGATAGTCGAATTAATGGAAGTATCCGAGCCATCGCTGCAAGTAGGAAGATTTGAACGAAATTTTCTTAAATTAAAGCATCCTAAAGATAGTTCTTTAGAAACTTGAGCACGAAGTTCCATGAGACTCTCAGCCGTGTCTAGCCCCGTCAGCAAATCGTCTACGTAACAGTCTTCACTAATGACCTTGCGTACCAATTCGTTGTTACATTCGTCCGCAATTTGCTTAAGGCAACGAACAGACAGGAATGGAGCAGAGGCTGTGCCGTATGTGACTGTATTTAATGCATATGTTTGAAGTGGTTTACAGGGATCGTCGCGCCAAATTATTTGTTGTAGGTGACGTTGATTCTCATTAACGAGCACTTGTCTATACATTTTCTCTATATCACCTGCCATAACGTAGCGATGTTGCCGAAATCGCAAAAGGATGGCAAACAAATCGCTTTGTATCGTCGGCCCTACCATCTGGAGGTCATTACATGATAGGCCGGTACTTGTAGGAGCGCTTGCATTAAAAACTACTCTTAACTTAGTCGTCGTGCTCTGATCCCGTAACACACCATGATGTGGCATAAAGTAAGAATTTTTATGAGGATTATTTATGTCACTTAATGCCATGTGACCTAATGATAAATATTCCTTCATGAAATCGACGTACATCGCCCTGAACTCAGGCTGTTTATCGAGCCGTCGTTCTAATGCTAAAAAACACGACTTGGCGCGTTCGAATGAATTGCCAAGTTCTGATTCATCGCCCTTTAGAGGAATACCTACTGAGAATCTACCGTCTTCTTTACGTGACATGGTTTTCATAAAGTGTTGTTCGCACAACTCCTCCTCAGCAGAATGTGTGTGTCCCTTAACGTCTGGAACTTCCTCAATAGTCCAGAACTTAGCAAGTTGATCTTGGATTTCATTAAATTTAATGAAATTACATGAAATTTGACGTAATGTTTGCCGTCCAGTGGGCCCAGATACGATATATCCGAACTTTGTCTCTTGTAGCACTGGACAATTATTGCCTAACCTTATTTTGTTTTCGCATAGCAGATCCCAAAATATGTCTGCGCCAAGCAGTAAGTCGTAGCTTGACGGATTAAAGTATTCTGGGTCCGCGAGTTGAATACCCGTAGGTATATTCAGTGCGCTTACATTAAAGACTTCATTATTAGTTGAAGTTATGTTTGGCAACACTAAAAACTTAATGTTTGTTGTGAATGAATTTATTCTGGACTGTATTGTTGCATCACATCGTTTATTGATTGTAGAGACCAGGTTATTGATGCCAGCTACTTGGGACGTGGTTTTCTGAGACTTTAGACCTAATCTTTCGAGAAGTGACTCTGTCATGAAGGAAGCCTGACTGCCTGAGTCAAGGACGGCCTTGACTTCATGAGGTCTATTATGTACATCTAAAATCCGAACCAATGCCGTGGCGAGAAGAACCTGACCAGATTGTTGGTTTATTGCTGACATGTTCCGAACAATATCAGTAGCTGCATTTGGCGCGGGCTGAATCACTGCAGGGGCAGCGGACGCGAGCGGAGCCGAAGTGCTCGGTGCCGCCACGTCCGGTGCCGCGCTGGTGCAGCGCAGGTCCCTGTGCAATAAAGTATTGTGCTTTCCGCCGCACTGCCGACAGGGGCCTAGTCTGCACACGCGCATCTGATGTCCTGCTCTAAGACAATTGCTGCATAATCGCATCTGCCCTACAAACTTTTCCCTAGCTTCGATACTCATTTGCGCAAATTGATTGCATAGATATAAAGCATGCTCACCTTTACAAAGCGGACATTTATATTTTTTATAAGCAGATTGCACAACTACACCTAAGCCGCGAACATGTCTGCTATTTGTTCCCTTAGCTACTGATTCATGTTTGTAGCTACTTGTGTTATTACTTAATTCGATGGTCTCCAACACGTCTGCCCTATTTTTAAGGAAATCTGTAAATATTTTTAACGTTAGTTTTTCATGTGTAACTTTGTGCTCCTCCCATTCTCGAAGTGTGCGAGCATCCAATTTTGTGGATATAATATAAATAATTAATGTATCCCAACTATCCGTTGGTTCGCCCAAGATTTGTAACGCACGAAGATTTTTATTGCATGCATCTAAAACCCTACGTATGGATGATGCCGATTCTTTTTTAATAGCTTCCTCGTCAAAAATCGCCTTAACGTGGTTTTGCACTAACAGCCTCGTATTGTCAAACCGTTCGCATAAAGACTTCCACGCTAATGTATAATTGGACGCAGAAAACTCAATAGCACGAATTATCTGAGCAGCGCCTCCCTCCAAGGAAGCCCGTAAATAATGGAATTTTTGTATGTCACTAATGGTTTTATTTGTATGGATTAGAGACAAGAAAACATCGCGAAATTCCAACCAACTCTCGAAATCCCCGCTGTATTTCGGAATTTGAAGAGTAGGTAATTTAACACCTGTAACGCCTGTATGTACCTGCCTCACCGACTCAATGTCGTCATTGTCGCTTGCCGAGGTAAAAGAAGTTTCAGACGCATTGTGGTTTCGTTTACTCGACCTTTTAATGGTTTTATACGAGTTACATAACTCTTGGGCCCTAGCCAGCACGGCAAAGTATTGAGATTCAAAATCTGACCTTTGTACTGCATAAGTCTGAGCCTCCTCCTCCGTGGTAGCCAGGCATTCAATGCTCGTCTGAACTTCACCGAAATCCGCAAACATCGCTTCAATGTTAGACATACGCAGCTTCAATTCCAAAACTTCAACTTGACTGCAACACACAATATCTTTAAAAGTATCAACGTACGTTTGAAATTTGGTTAAACGACCTTTATAAGTCCCTCGTTTCTTCACTAGCTCGTTTATCCTAGCCATTTTAAATATATACTATTATCAATTCAAAATATTAACATACAATAATAATGAATTAACGAATCAGTATTTACTAGAACTATTGTCTCAAATAGCAAGTAAATATTTCAATTGAAATTAATTAAAGATTCAGTTACGCGTAGGTACCTATAATAATTAAACTATCTAAGTACAAGTTACCAGTTACTGCATACCAGCATACGCTCACATAAAAATAATAATTTGTTTGTTCTAATTCGCACCAGTCGAACTAACCAAACTAACGGATTAAATATGGAATTTAATGGAATACGGAATAATACAATATTCTGGAAATAATTAGGATGTTAAATTAATAGGCTATGGAATGCACTAAATAATTGAGTTGTTTACGCATTCATGGGTAAAAATTACATCCGAGCATAAAGTAATGAATAATTGCAATAAAGAAACGGGTATATTAACAGCTAACTGCACGGTAAGTACTCGCTGTCTATTGTTTGGGCTTATCGCTATCTGCAGCGCTCGGCCGCTTGCTACTAGTTAAAGTTAACTATTACGCGTAGTTATAATTTAAAGATTTTAACTTACTTATTTCTTGGAATCTAGTCAATCCTTAATGCGGTTTTTTGTTTAAATCGCTCATATGGGATGTAAACTACATAGTAATTGACAAATAATGTATAAAGAGTCAATAGTTTAGGCACAAAGTTACAATAAAGGGCAAACAAAATGGTTCGGACTCACTCTGACCGCTTGCTTATAATTCTTGTAGGTTAATATCTTAATGCACTTGGAATCACTGGTTCACACCGTCACGTCACCGATTCAGGGCTTCCATAAAGAGATCCTCTTCTTAATGTTTAATGTATAAGATCCTGGTTAGGCTCCAAATCCTTAGGCATGACGTCCGGGTCGACAGGCCAATTTTATGGTTGAGGTATTGGCTTCTAATGAAACTTGCTTTTCTTCACGATGAAGTTTAATGTACAAAATTAACAGTAGTATGTATCCATAGGTATTTGACTTATTTTAATCCGTTTGAAAAGGACGTAAGGTACGTGCGAGCGCGTCAGTGGCTGAGACCATCTGAATGCGTGGCGATCGAAGTCGCCGGCGGTGCGCGGGGGGAAGACCCAGATGATTCTCGAACACAGGTACTTTAATGTTGAGATCAACCAGCAAGGATTTTAGGAACATTGTCTCCTTACAACATTCGGCCGCTGCAATAAATTCAGCTTCGGTTGATGACAACGCGACGATAGGCTGTCTACGTGAACACCACGCTACTGGTCCTCCATCCAACATAATAATGTAGCCTGTAGTGCTCCGTCTTGTTTTAATATCTCCGGCGTAATCTGAATCGCAGAAGACAGAAAACTCTAAATCTTTGTTCTTCTTATAGCACACACCCTCTCCTAAGGTGCCTGCCAGGTACCTTAATATTCTCTTTACGGCAACTATATCTTTGCTATCTGGGTTTTCCATATTTCTGCTTGCCATGCCAACCGCGTAAGCGAGATCGGGGCGGGTTTTAGTGGATAAGTATAATAAACTTCCAACAGCTTCTCGGTATGGGAACTTTTGGACTTCCTTCTCTTCAGTACAACTTTTAACATCATCTTCTTGTTTACATGGTGTGTCCACGTATTTACAGTTCTCCATGTTGTATTTCTTCAGAATTTGCTTTGCATATAATGTTTGGGTTAACTTTAAACCTTCGCTGTTATCTGTTATTTCCATTCCCAAGTAAGATGTTGGTTTTTCGTAAATTTTTATTTCAAATTTCGAATTTATTTTCTTCAAAGTCTGCCGTATTTTCTCTTTATTAGGTCCTATTATTATTCCGTCATCGACGTAGATTCCGATAATCATTGACAAGTCTTTATTCTTTAGAATACACGGCTCGTTTCTTGCTTGTGTAAAGCCAATGTCTGACATAGTTTTAAGGAACTTTTCATTCCATCTTCTCGGAGACTGGCGAAGTCCATACAGAGACTTTACTAGTTGACAAATTTTGCCTTTGTCGTTGGTAACACCGAGAGGTATTTTCATATAAATGTCTTCGTCTTCTCTTAGTTCGCCATTAAGGAACGCTGTTTTAACGTCAAATGTCATGAAACTGTGATTTCTAGCTGCTGCTATAGCAAACAGAGATTTTATTGCTGATTGAGAGGCCACGGGACTAAATATTTCATCAAACTCAGTATCTTTTTGCTCATTGCCTCTCACTACTAATCTGGCTTTATAAGTTCCATTTTCTTTGACTTTGAATACCCATCTATTAGTAAGTATATTCTTTCCAGAAGCCTTTTCTTTATCTACTAATTTCCAAACTCCGTTCCTTTCCAGTGAATTTAGCTCATCTTGAATCGCTTTTTTCCATTTTTCCTTCTCTGGAGTCTTCATAACTTCATTAAACGTAAGTAGGGCATAATCATTGTACCTTACGGGCATTTTTACGGATCTACCACTTCTTGTTGCTCTCTCTAGTTGATTTTCTCCTACTTGACTATCTTCAGAGTCAGTCAATGGACTCTCGTAATTGCTTTCTTGTTCTGAATCTACTACTTCTTCACGCTGGCGTTCAGCAGCATTTTCAATTATTTGTATCTCTTCTTGTTCTTCTACTTCTATATTCTGGTTTTCAACTATTTCTTCTGTCGGTTCTACTGACAAGAACTCTTCTTCTACTTTTTCTCTTAATATCTCGTTATCACAACTTATTGTAGATACTTCTTCGTTTTTTTCTCGCTCAGCTTCTTCTATATATTGTTTTATGTGAAAAAGTACTTCACTCTTATTTTTTAAGGAATTTAAGGGATAGACTTTTGTGTAACTGCTAAAGTCGTCAATTACAGTCAAAAAACATCTTTTTCTGTCCCACGTTTCCACTTCTACAGGACCGCACAAGTCCGTATCAATTATCTCTAGAGGTTTCTGTGCTCTTTTTCTTTCCGTATTAAATGGAAAACTCGTCTGCTTCGCTTTTATGCACACCTCACAACTATCTAGCATTTTTTTTTCTTCGGCCGTCACTTTATCTATTTTTATACCATCTGCTGCTTTCGGTAGGTTTCGTAACACACCTTGACCAGGATGGCCTAGCTTTTTATGCCACGTTAAGGCAGAATCATTCTCAATCTTCTTACTGAACAGGGCTTCTTCATTACAGCTCACGGCTTTAGGTAGCTCTAGTGTAAATAATCCAGATGATTCTTGTGTTCCTATTATGGTCTTTCCTCCACTGCTGATCTCAACATTATTTCCCTGAAATAAAACTTGACCACCGCGTTTGGTAATCTCTGAAACTGAAAGTAAGTTATGGGAAAGGTCGGGAACACAGAGTACATTTTTAACGCTACAATTTTGACCTATAAAGTCACCTTCGTAAACGGCTTTAAGGTTACAGCCCTTTTGAGCTGTACCGATCTCAGTTTTATTTGTCTTAACGTTAGACAATAGGTTTTTATCGTTCACCAAGTGAACAGTACAACCGGAGTCTACAACAAAGGTCTCTAGATTGCTACTATCATTCTTATTTTTATTGGCTACTAGTGCCACATTGTCTTTCTTTTTAAAGAAACAGTTCTTTTCTTTATGGTTTGTCTTTTTGCAAATCCTACAGCAATTCCTACAGTCTCTGGCCAAGTGGCCTGATTTTTTACAAATGAAACATTCAATACCTGCTTTAGATCTGGAAGAAGATTGCGCCTTTAAGGCTACCTGGTCAAAAGAACTTCCCTGGTTACGCCTCTCTTCTTCTTTGATGAGCCTAATTTTTAAATTTTTAAGATTCCGATCTTCAGTCGACGTTGATTCCCACGCTGTAATAAAATTTTGGTATGTATCGTCAAGGCTGGTTAAAATTTTGGATTCCACCATCGCATCATCTAGATTGACTTTCAATTGTTTTAGTCGATATGTCAAATTTTCGAATTTTGCCAAATTATCTTCCATGGACAAATCGGGTTTTATTTGGGTATTATAGAAGTCTTGGAGTAAGCTCATTTTCTTTCTTTCTTCCGAGCCTTCGAATATGCTGCAAATTTTTTGATACATTTCATGTGCAGTTTTGCAATCAAACAGATGTGTAACATATTTCCGGTTAATAGTTTTTAATATGTATGTTTTCGCTTGAGCATCTTTTTCTTTGAATTTGTTTTCTTCAGTTTTTGTACATTTTCCAGTTATAATTTCTCCTAATCCCTTTGAGTCAAAAAGAATGTCTATTTGAAATTTCCATGTTTGGTAGCTGTCGGTGTCCTGTAGGATGTCAATAAACAAATTTTGGTCTGACATATTATTCTCTTTTTTTTACGGTTCTTATTTTTATAATTGCTTCCGGCAATTCACTTTATTTAATGTTTCTACAGAAACCACTTTTTTATGCTTTTAAGACATTAAAAACATTTTATTTTCTTTATTTTAAGGGACGGCTAGCCCATAACCTGACACGTTATTTAGCGAGTGACATCAATCCGTTTATTTCATAAACTGCTAACTACTACATAGAGGTTTTATTCCAACAGTTGGTGCATTCGGACGCATGCAATCCGTTTTCCTGTAATGTAAGCAGTTTGGGTGGATCAAGATTTTTGGGACCTTCGCAGATTTTTTTTTCAAAGAAGAAATTTATTTTATTACATTTATAGCTACAGTTAAACAGACAGGTTGCATCATTAGGAGGCTGAGGAATTCTTGAAGTGGGGAATGCTGTGGTCATAAATTCAGGGATTATTTACAAAAAGGGGGTATTGTTCATGAGACAACTGTTCCACATTGTGCCTTATCAAAATGGGGTCAATGAATGTTTGAGCAGAACGCTTTTCGAGAAAACTCGAAGCATATTTCAGGAGACATCTCGAGGTAAACTTTTTTTGCAGTTGCAACTGTTATTTGTTACTTCTATTTAAACAGGTTGCCCACTGCCAGTGTACCTGGCAAAACTCTTGAGGAAGCGTGTTCTGGTAATGAACGTCACCTTAGCAATTTACGTGTTTGGCTATGAGGCAATGTCACTTGCATGACAGCAACCGTGACAAATTAGATGCCAGTTTAAATTTTTTTTACATCTTTTGATTATGCCAAACACTTTAAAGGCTATAAACTTTTAAGACCCTCCGAATCCTATAAATGTAATTATATGTATAAAATGTTATATGTACAATGTTAGGTATATCTTTTTGAAACTGAATTTATTGACTTGAATATAATAATAGTATTTCATGGAGCCCCACTGATGTTGAGCGACATGATTTGTGTGAAACACAATCATGTGACATTTTAATCTGTGATAACTTGTGTCAAACACAGTGTGATAATAATAATGATAAAATAATGATATTTGAGACTGATAGTGATAATAATTCTAGTATTGAAATTATGAATTTGAGTCTGATACAATGACAGCAAAGAAAATGATATTAATAAGTATCACAAATAATTCTAATGCAAACAATGATATATTTTCAGATAAAAATCTGTCATGGAGCAGTGCTGCTGATGACAGTGGGCCAGGTCATATTCGCTGTCATCTCCTATGGGACATCTTGTTCGAGGGGAAGATACAGTGCTTGAGCCGGAGCCTGTGTCGGACAGTGAGTCCTGCATGCCCTCGTTGTCATCAAGCGAGCGGAATGTTCGAGGGGAAGTTGTGCCCGAGCCGGAACCAGCGGCTGTCGGCGATCTGCGCGAACATCCCGCACGCAGGACGCAATGCAGGAAACCAATCAGGTACAATTAATGATTTATCAGACTCTACTAGCATTGGCTAGTCACTAATAAATGTCTTGTATTAATGACCCTCTTTCTTACGAAGAGGCAATGAGCCTTAGGTAACAATGTTATAAAATGTAATGGGTCTTTAAGATAAAAATTGAATCTTCAGGTACAAGTAGTGAAACAAAATATAAGGCGCGATTGGTAGCTCCATGGATGTATAAAATAGAAGGATACCGCGCGGTCTAAGACGCGGGTGAAGCCAAGCAATGGCCGCCGAAGTGAGCATGTGTGCGTTGGCAATGTGTCGGCGCTTTGTACGCACGCACGCACACATCAACCAGCATAATGGGCTGGTCGGCTGCCATTGGGCCGTCAACGCACACATGCTCACTTCGGCGGCCATTGCTTGGCTTCACCCGCGTCTTAGACCGCGCGGTATCCTTCTATTTTATACATCCATGGGTAGCTCGTGGTTTCTCTCAAAAACAATGCATTGATTATGATGAAACCTTTGCACCTGTAGTTCGTCATTCGACAATGCGTCTGTTGTTTTGTATCGCTAATGAATTAGACATGGAAATTTAACTGAATAAATATACATGGAACAACCATTAGGTTTCATATGTAATAAAAATAAAGTTTGCTTATTAAATAAAAGTATGGTCTGAAACAGGCCAGTAGAGTTTGGAATATTAAGGTTAATAATATATTAATTTAAAACGGTTACGTGCAAAGTAAATGTGAGCCCTGTATATACATTAAAAGGTCAGATAAAAGCTTGATATTGATTGCTCTTTATTTAGACTATTTTTATATTTTTTTGGAATAATAAGAGTGAAAAAGAAATACTATGTAAATTGTTACATTCTGAATTTAACGCTAAACAGTTAGGAACTTTAAAGAATTGTTTAGGTATTGAAGTTATGAGAGACAGGAAGCGTGGTACATTAAATTTGTCTCAATCAGAATATATAAGAAAATTATTGTCAAAATTTAATATGTCAAATTGCAGTTGTAAACTTGAGAAACCCAAACAAGATACAGATTGTTTATCAGATGATATTTATCCATTTAGAGAATTGATTGGGTGTCTTATGTATTTATCCGTTTGCAGTCGGCCTGATATCAGCTTTGCCTTGTCACAACTAAGCCAATTTTGTAATTGTTTTACAAAAGATCATTGGATAGCAGCAAAAAGAATTCTGCGATATCTGTCAGGGACAATTAACTATTGTCTTGTATTTTTTTTTTTTATTCACGATAGGTAAGCATTTGACTTTGATCTCACCTGTTGGTAAGTGAAGTGAGTGAGTGGTATTTGTTAAAAGTGGTAATTTTAACATATCAGTATTCGCAGATGCGGATTTTGCTAATGACTATGATAGGAAATCATATAGTGGCTTTGTAATAAAAATAGGTGACTCAACCGTTAACTGGGAATCTCGAAAGCAGCGATGTATTGCACTCAGCAGTACCGAAGCAGAATATTTAGCTCTTGGCGATGCCTGTCGTGAACTTTGCTTTGTCAGGAATTTCATGAATGAAATTTTTGATAAACAAATATGTTGTACACTCTTTAGCGACAATCAAAGTGCGTTGAGACTCCTAGAGATACGTGAATATTGTCATAAAAGGACAAAGCATATAGATCTGAGATATCACTATGTAAAAGAAGTAGTTAAGAAATGTAATTTAACAACTAAGTATTTACCTACTGATAAGATGATAGCGGATATCTTAACAAAAGCTTTGTCTGGTCTCAAACACTCTAGTTTTGTATACGATTTAAATTTGAGAAAGAGAGTCTTGATTGTAATGTATAATGTTTTGCAAACTATAAGTTATCTTTCTCTTTGTGAATTTAAATGTGAAGTGTGAGGGGAAGTGTTATTGAATGGGTATATTTAAACGTGAATGTACACCCTTACACATTATCTATGCCCACTCATTTAAAAAGCCGTTCCATGTTGTCTATGCTCTCTCTTGATTGCCTAGCCTCATCTACGTTACACGTAAGTGTTTTATGTCTGACTGAATTAATTAATAAATGTCCTGAAGATTGAAGTTTGTTTATCTTCGCACACCACTCCTCTCCACCTGCTCTGCAACCCCCATCAATTCTCAGGTAACTCGGGTCCAGGTGGTTTTAGTGGGTATGTCTTCTCCTTCTGAGGGAGTGAGTCCCACATTTGCGATCACGCAACGACTCCTCATTTAGTCTAGGTACGTTCTTACGAAACCACATCGCAACTAAGTACAAGCGTCAACGTAACCACATTGACGTTTTGCAGTTACCACAATCCAACTGCTATAAGCTGCAGCTATGCTATTCAGACGTTAGTCCGTGTTGGATAGTGTGTTGTATACTTAATCATTTAAGCCTGACAACACTATTGTCTATAGTAACATTATTTGTCTACGTCCGCTCTTCCTTCTCTTTGCTATACACCTTCAACCGACATGCAGGGTTTATGCTGAGGTAAAACATCTCAATATGTGATTTACAATATATTCTTCATATAAAGTTATGTGTGCTATTTAGCCGACCCGTTGCCTCACTCAGCTCCTACTCTACTGCTCCTAAATTGTGAAGGCAAGACCGCCTCTCACGATCTGAGCATCAGTCCGTCGGAATATACCCTTCGAGCCTATGCATACTGCGTGTTTTAAACGTGCGTTTCGTAGCGTTGTCTCCATTTTTAGGGTGTAAAAGCGACAGCGCTACGATATCACTCCCGACTTTGCTCGGGCTCAGCTAAGTTTCTTGCCGGAGTCGTCTTAGCTGGGCTAGGTTTAGCGAACCGGCAACTAAACCTCCCATCAGTTCGATACACATGTTCACATAAGGACAGGTTGATCCGCTTCATCCTTCCCGCTGGTCCGCTGCTCACTCTGAGCAATCAGCGAAAAGTCAAGGTGGCCCTGGCCATCGACCTGGTTCGACCCCAGGCGTTCAGGCCCCCACCTAGTCTGATACTATCGAGGTAGGCCGGGCTAGGTGACCTGGTTCGACTCCAGGCACCCCCGGTACTCACCCAGCCCGACCTACGTGTCGACTGTGTGTGTCACACAGTCGGACACCCGAGGGTGGTCTGGCTAGCGACCTGGTTCGACCCCAAGGAACGCCACGGCCAACCACTCGGTTCGACAATCGCTATGCCCGGAAATGGGTTGCGAGTTTGTCAGTTTAAAAAAAAAAAACAGAAACGGACGGCTGGGAGCGTTCTCCTCTGGTCAAGCGCGGCGTGCTCGTATCCGCGATTCGCGTTTCCAGAGTCTTCCCCCCCCCCCCCCCCCCTCTGGGAAGAAGCTTCCCGCAGCGCGCTCGTATCCGCGACTTGCACTGGTACCATAACGCTTCAGGAAATTGGTCCCTAGGGACTCTTTCAGACTCCCAGAGCCTCGTTCCCGACTCCTAGACGGGACGGCTGGCGCAGCGTGCTCGTATCTGCGACTTGCCCCGGCCCAACGCCTAGGACTCCGGAGTAATCGGGAATAAACCCGCATATCCGTCCCCTCAGGACGCCTGCCAAATAATTAGGGCACAGCTCAATTGTTAGGAGCACCTAGAAGCACTAGAATAAGGATTTCTTTATTAATAAAGGGCATAAAAGACCCGCAATTATATCGTCAATCTATTGTTCATATTCACCTCCTTCGTTAAGTCCCTCCTATCCATGAGCTAGTCTGGAAACCCTCGAGAGTCCCGTCTGGACTGAGGGATATGTATGGAGTGGCTCCATCCATCCCATCCAGCCATTTATAAAGTTCATAGGATCTTGTATAAACCCTATAGAACCATCCAAAAGATTACGTATCTCTCTTCAAGATTAGGTACCTTTATGGAGATCATAGAAAGTTTTAGAAATATGGTTAAACCTTCTATGAAATTCATAAAACTTTAATGTAACTTCTAGACGTTTCTAGACATCTTCTAGAAACTTCTAGGAATCTTAAAACTTTAAAATACCGTGTAAACACTACTTGAGTACTCCTAGGATATTAAGTCCTCAAAATATTTAGACATTTCGTAGAAATAATTTTTCACCGAACTATAAAAGCCCTTTAATAAAGTCTTAGGTAATAATTATACAACTTCACTTCTTTACTGAAATTGAAATAAAATTATTTGATAACCTTTTGAACCTCATAGAACCCGCATCAGACTAGGCTTATACATATATTTTTTTCATATAAAAAATAAATTTAAAATCTGACTTCGAAAGTTTACGGAAAAACTCAATGTTACTCCTTTAATAAAACTATTTTTTTTTATTAGGTACGATCAACTCAAATCAGATATAAACGCTAAGTCTGCAGAAAATATTCGGCTATGCATTATCTAACAATCCAAGTTATATTATCGATACCTTTGGGTTCAATTGGCGTAAAGGACATTTTGGCGAAAATGAGTTATATATACAGTTTTGTTCAGAATTTCAAGCTCTACCGTTCTGTGTAGTTAAAATTTCGATATCTTTAAAAAAAGTGCCTTTACGACCCAGTTTTTATTCACCGTGTTCGCAAAACTAGCTCAGGTTAAGGGACGTAAGTGTCAAGTTATAAAATATGAATTAAAAGGTGTATCGTAAAGTACGCCGGTAAATATGAATACTGTCGTATATGACCTATTTTTTTCTTGTTGTCCTTTAAGCCCTTCATTTCTCATGATTACTTTCCATAAGCGCATAGTCGAGGTGGGCGTTAAGGACATGTTTTCTTTTACTTGTCCTTTACGACCTGCTTTTAAATTATAATACCGTAATTTGATAAACCGAATAAGGTTGTAAAGGGCAGGTATTATTTGACTTGACCTTTACGACCTGCTTAAAAAATGATTACACCATTATTTGATAGAATTAAGGAGGTTGTAAAGGGCATGTATTCTTTTACACGTCCTTTACGACCTGCCTTCAAATTATTATACTTGTTTACATACCGTAATTTGATAAATCGAACAGGGCTGTAAAGGGCAAGTAGTCTTTTATTTGTCCTTTAAGACCTGCCTTAAATCTAATTATAGCACATTTTTTAAAGAAGAGCAGGGTTGTATAGGGATTAGCCTTTATTTTTGGCATTTACTGCCACAAATGTGTGTCTAAATTCTGAAATAAAAGCAATTTACGTAATCGTAAAGGTTTAAACTATCGATACCTTTAATTGGGTTCAATTGGCGTAAAGGGCAAAACGCTGGTTTTGAGGTGAAGCAAAAAACAGTTTTATTTTACAAAAAATGGCTACAGAATTTTGGTTTCTCGACCTATACTTTCGACATGTATATGAAAAATATTTGAAATGCCCGTATCTTTAACCTGTGATGACAGTTCTAGCTGTAAACAATGTATTACGGAAGTTAGATGTCCTTTACAACTGGTAAAAATGCTATAAATGTCATTTACACCCGTGACTTTTTTAGACATTTGGAAATGATGGGGTTGTAAATGACGGTCTCAGATGACTTTGTTCCAATTTCGGGGCGTAAAGTTAACAGCTATGTAATAAAAATTGACAGTGTTCAACTTAGTTTACCTTAAAGAGACTTGAAAAATGTAGAAAAAGATGATGAATTCATTATTTTTCATACTATTATACTTATTGTTTACATTAACAGTGTTTTACTCACTACGTACTCGTCCTAATGATTGACATCCTAATGTCGATAATCATTAGCCACTATGTCACTTCCATTATTATGATTTAGTGCTATTGGAAGAGAGTAAAACACTAGTACGACATTATTAAGTTGTTAAGTTTATTTTAGCTGGGATTGGGCTGGCCACGTCTGCCGCATGCACCCGGAGAGGTGGGCTAATATAGCCACCAAGTGGGTGCCGCGAGACGGGCGACGCAGGCGGGGCAGGCCTAGACGGAGATGGCGCGATGACTTGGACGCATTCCTTAGCGACTGGCCGGGGGAGGCATCAAATAGGGAGTTGTGGAAATCAAAGGGAGAGGCCTTTGCCCAGCAGTGGGACACCGCGCAGGCTATATAAAAAAAAAAAAAAAGTTTATTTTGTAATGTGATATGTATGTTAGTTTGTAAGGTATTTATCTATGGGCCTTTGATGCCTGAAATAAATATATCGTCGTCTAGTATCCATAACACAAGCCTTATTGAGCTTACTATGGGGCTAGTTCGATTTGTGTAAGATTGTCCTCTAATATTTATTTATTTATTTATTATTTAAATAAATTATTATTTGTATGTCTTTCCCGTACACGAGACAATGGTGTCCCGGCCCTTTGGGAGGCGTGCGCGGAGCCGAAGCCAATGCGTAGAGGCCTTTTCGACAATTTAATGAAAGGCAAAGTGTACACCCAGCGGATGCTGTCCCTGCCCATGTCATGGGACGCACGCAGAGACAGCCCCCGCCAGATGCAAGGACTATTGTTGATTAATGGAATCTAACTCTACTGGGCTATGGCGGTGGAAATATGGACTAAATACTGGGTTATGGATTGAGACATGACGGCGCCTGTCAGGAAAAGTGTCTCGTGGCTTTCGTGGCACTGACAGACCGTGACTTGCCCTCCGCTGATGGGCCCCTGTTAAATAAATAGCGACATTATGAGCAATGACCTAGCTAGGGGCAACACCGGTGCCGAGGGCTGCAGGGTGTCGAGAGGTGTGCTGCGCTTTCTCCGAGGGTACTCGCGGCGTTATGCCCTTTAACACTTCCACGCCTGGAGCATATAGCTCTCGCGACTCCACTCTGGACGGCCGGTTAAGGCAAGCCAGAGGCGGAGGTCCTTACCCATGAACCCTCCCTAAGGACCCCCAGGGGCACTCGGGTACGTGGGGTCGCTACTCCCCAACAGCTCGCCACAAGCTGCCCTGCGTTAAAATGTCAATTCACTACCCAAATAATCCCACCACCCTCACCAACTGTACTCTGTAGTAGCGTCACTTACTGACCGCGCATACAATTTATGTGACGAGGATCATTTGGGTAGTGAATTGACACATTTAAAGAACGTTCTACAGAGAAATGGTTATAATGGGCGGATTATACCACCTAGACGCACCGTTTTGCCTAAGCACCTGGACTATAAAGTTGAACGACAACCGGCGTACCTACCATAAATGTAAAGGGAGTGACAGATAAAGTTGCCAATATTTTAAAGAAGTTCTTGGTGAAAACTGTCTTCACTGCCCACAGAAAACTGGCACAATATCTACGTACGCCAAAGGACCGTTTTCCGCTTGAATGCCCAGGTATTCACAAAATTGACTGCAGCTGTGATAGCTCTTACATAGGTCAGAATAAGCGCACTATCTCATGCCGTATAAAGGAGCACATCCGAATGTTTAAAAACAACGAACCTCGGAAATCGGCAATCGCTGAACATCTTCTGAACGCGGAAACGAATCATTGGATTGAGTTGCACAACCTCCTCATTATTTCTCCTCGTTATAGTTGATCATCCTCTCGCTCGACAGAAAAACACTATATACCCAGAATAGTTAAGGAAGCTATCAAAATCCTCAAGAATAAAAATTTCAACCGGGAAGACGAGTTTCAACTGTCGAGCATCTGGTATCCAGTGATCCGTAAGTTCTCCAAGGGAAAAAAGACATGTTGAGGAGTAAATACGCGAAGTGATACTGTAAGTGTTGTGTGTCGTGAACGTGATCGAGTTCCAAGTGAGAATGCGGACGGTAGTAGTATGAATAACGCGCGGACGAACCCGAAAGAGGGTAGATCGCTATGGTGTGTGGGTAGACTACAACTAAAAACGCACTGCATGTCAGTTACTCCGTGATAATGGCGCTTGCAACAGTGCCGAAATATCGGGAACTCACAAAAACAAACATACATGGTAAATATCCCGTCGTTAATAGTAGTTATTATGCCTAGCTGAATTCATCATCTTTTTATACATTTTTCAAGTCTCTTTAAGGTAAACTAAGTTGAAAACTGTCAATTTTTATTACATAGCTGTTAACTTTACGCCCCAAAATTGGAACAAAGTCATCTGAGATTGTCATTTACAACCCCATCATTTCCAAATGCCCAAAAAAGTCACGGGTGTAAATGACATTGATAACATTTTTACCAGTTGTAAAGGACATCTAACTTCCATAATACATTGTTTACAGCTAGAACTACCATCACAGGTTAAAGATACGGCCATTTCAAATATTTTTCTTATACATGTCGAAAATATAGGTCGAGAAACAAAAAAACTATAGCCATTTTTTGTAAAATGAAATGGTTTTTTGCTTCTCCTGAAAACCAGCGTTTTGTCCTTTACGCCAATTGAACCCAAAGGTATCGTTATATTATTCCGATGACAAAATGTATTTTTCTTAATATTTTATCCCTTGCACAAATTAATTTATTCAATTGTTAATTATCTTAACCCTCAGTAGTTTCTACCCACCAAAATGGGTAGAAACGGGTAAATACCGGGTGGATTGGGTAAATACCCTTTTTTTTTAGCAACTGACAAACTCGCAACCCATAAGGGCGTAGCGATTGTCGGACCGGGTGGTCGGCCGTGGCGTTCCCTGGGGTCGAACCAGGTCGCTAGCCGGACCACCCTGAGTTGGTCGGACTGGGTGGGTGGTAAATACCCACGAGCGCCCATCTCTAGGCGCAGAGGACCAGGCCGCGGCTCGTGATGACGCCCGCCGTCAGCATGGACGACATAGAGTGCAAACAGTAAGAGCGTTTAGTCACAGTATAATAGCAGTCATTTTTCTTCTTACAATAGGTACAGTCAAGTTCATTTACATCTACACATACAGAACAAAAATATCTGAACACGCTTATGATCCTGACAATAGGGTCATGTTCACATATTTTTATTCCCGTAAGTGTGTAGATGTAAATTCATACGCATCGATCTCTCAATCTCGTTCGAGAAATTGAAAATAATAATAGAGATCTCGATCGAGACCGCAAAAATCGAGATTCAATCTCGAAAATTTGCTCGAGATCTCGCGAGATCGAGATAGCATCAGCTATCAGCATGGACGATATACAATAGAATGTAAACAGGAGGCTTTTAGTGCCCGGTTACATTAAAGCTCCCACAAACTGCGCCGGCGGCCCGGCCGGTGACTTTGCCGCGTGAGTAAACCACCAACATTAAGCCAAGCCACGGGCCATACTGCCAAAGCCTGAAGACACGGGGTGCGAGGAGGCGCCGAGAACCATAAGGACCAAAGGACCGGAGGTTTGAATAGGCTCAATTCACTCCTTCGGGAAACAAGCTATAGTACATTACACAACTAGGGTGGTAATACAAAGAAAGGCCGAGATCGCAGAAGTTTGCGGTCCGAGCTGCAAGCGAGGGACGTAAATATGCGATCGAGGTCTTTCTTTATTACCTCCCGTGTTGTGTACATCATTTTATGTCTACGCTTGGCCAGAAAGCGGCTTTTTCCGAACACGCAGCGTGCGGAAAAAGACACTTTATGGCGAGGTGTGGCATAAAAGTAATTTGTGCTGTGGTTTCCTTGTCACCTTAAAGAAACCAAAGTAACTGACAGAGCTCCACCACATTGCTCGTATCATAGTCAGCCGAATGAGACGGACGAGTTCTTGATTGCACACCAGAAGTTGCAGCGTTGGTATGCCTCCACAAGGTGGACTGATGACCTGGTTAAGGTCGCCCGAGCTGGAATCCGGTCATGTCTACTAGCCACCTCCTGGCTCCATCGCCAGACTCGATCAAGTCGAAGTTATCATAATGTCATCGACACAGGAATTAAATTTGTGTGCGTTTCATAACAATTGGTTTATTAGAAGTAAATAGTCGAAAAGGCTGTCGCAAGATTTACATAATCAAACTAACCACCAAATATACGGGGTTAACCTAAATAAAACTGTTTTAAAACATTAATAATTGAATTAGAACCAAATTCGTAATTATAACATTGTGTAAATAAACAAGTACTAAGCTGATTTGTCTTTATCATATGTCGTCTCATGACACATTTAGTTACACATCTGTAACTGGAAGTATCACACACGTGCGGTCTGTGCTCCTAGTGACGTGTCATTACATGATGCTTCAGGGAACTTGACCAAGTAGCCTTGTAGTCACAGATGTTGCACCCGAAAGGCTTCTCACCAGTGTGTATTCTCTGGTGAGTAAGTAAAGATGATTTTTGGCTAAATTTGGAACTGCACTGGTTGCACTTGAAAGGCTTCTCACCACTGTGTGTTCTCTGGTGAGTAAGTAAAGATGATTTTTGGCTAAATTTGGAACTGCACTGGTTGCACTTGAAAGGCTTCTCGCCACTGTGTGTTCTCTGGTGATCAAGTAAACTAGATTTTAGGTTAAATTTGGAACTGCACTGATTGCACTTGAAAGGCTTCTCGCCGCTGTGTGTTCTCTGGTGAGTAAGTAAAGATGATTTTTGGCTAAATTTGGAAATGCACTGATTGCACTTGAAAGGCTTCTCGCCACTGTGTGTTCTCTGGTGATCAAGTAAACTAGATTTTAGGTTAAATTTGGAACTGCACTGATTGCACTTGAAAGGCTTCTCGCCACTGTGTGTCCTCTGGTGAGTAAGTAAAGATGATTTTTGGATAAATTTGGAACTGCACTGGTTGCACTTGAAAGGCTTCTCGCCACTGTGTGTTCTCTGGTGATTAAGTAAATTAGATTTTTGGCTAAATTTGGAACTACACTGATTGCACTTGAAAGGCTTCTCGCCAGTGTGCGTTCTCTGGTGACGAAGTAAATGAGATTTTTGGTTAAATTTGGAACTGCACTGATTGCACTTGAAAGGCTTCTCGCCACTGTGTGTTCTCTGGTGAGTAAGTAAAGATGATTTTTGGATAAATTTGGAACTGCACTGGTTGCACTTGAAAGGCTTCTCGCCAGTGTGTGTTGTCTGGTGACGACGTAAAGATGATTTTTGGTTAAATTTGGAACTGCACTGGTTGCACTTGAAAGGCTTCTCACCTGTATGAGTCCTTAAGTGATCCTGTAAGTTTCGTGTATATCTTGTTGCATACTGACATTCCTTGCAAGTAAAATATTTCACACCATGTTCTCTCCTCGCGTGCTGCAGTTTCGTATCAAACTTGCTGTTGCAAATGTTCACATCACATTTAAAGTCGGTTCCTTGGTTTTGGAGATACCATTGAAAATGATTTAATCTGTCACCAATCCTGTATGTTCGCTGCTCGAGATCCAGAGGCATGCGCTCCAGAATGACAGAGCAAGTCCTGCCCGGCGCCTCCTTTGTCTTCAGTGATGAGAGGTGACTGTCCTCTGTCGGCAGTGATGCTGCAAAGCATAATCAAATATATATTACGCAGGGAAATGGCCAAAATCGTGATTTGGTCAAATCTGTAAGGGATATGACCAAATCACGCTGGATGTTAAAATAACGAATCCATTTTAACATTATATAATAAAGCTGGGTTACCCTCATCTGGCAGAATAATATTGGTCAGAAATACACTCCGCAGAACATGTTTCGCAGAAACACATTTAGTCGAATGGTAGTTTTGCATAAACTTTATTTGGCATTATTATTTCTAGGCATACAATACATTTTGTAGCATATCATTTTGCAGTTAATGACTTTCGCAGATTTTTTTTAGCATAATTTTATGTAGCATAATAGTCCTGTAGCATACTTCTATTATGGCATAATGATTTTTCTGCTTGCAGAAAAGTAGGTTAGGTTAGGTTAGAACTGCGACCTCTTACAAAAACGAACGGCTGTTAGAAAAGTAGGTTGGTTAGGTTAGAACTGCCACCACCGCCACCACGCCATGTCGAACGCTGCCTTTATGTCTAGAGACACCGCTATAACCTGCTCTTTGGATTGCTTCGCGGTATATACGATGTCTAGGGCGTCGTTAATGGCAGTAGTGGTGTTGTTGGCGAAGCCCCCCGCATTAAAAAAAACTCAAACCATAAGTTCAATTAGGTTAGGTTAGGTTAGGTTAGGGTTCGAACTGCGTCCTCCAACAAAACCGAACTGCTGTCAGAAAAGTAGGTTAGGTTAGGTTTGAACTGCGTCCCCTAACAAAAACGAACTGCTGTCAGAAAAGTAGGTTAGGTTAGAACTGCGTCCCCCAACAGAAACGAACTACCTACACAAATATTATTGGTACAGCGCCTCGCGATTCTTATGAGCAATTTATCTTATCCTGCATATGTCTAGTACAGTTAGAGTAGTAAATGAAGTTCACCTTGACATCAAATGTTATTCTGCTAAGCAAATTTTATGCCACCTAAATATTATGCAGAAAAATAATCTACGAAATGACTATTCCTTTAGAAGACTGTTATGACCATCAACATTATGCCAACATATGATTCGGGATTATAAAATTCTGCGAAATGATTTCTGCTAAACAAAATTCTGCGTAAGGTGTTTCTGCCAAACAATACTTCTGCTAAGTATTATTATGCGAACCAAATAAATGTCAAAAAAGTTTCTGCCAGATAATAGTGAACCAATAAAGCTCCAAAGAAAACTTTAACGCAGCACGTATTTCATCCCAGATTTGAATCGATACAGTGCCACAGAAAATTCCTACTCATTCAAACACATCGCAAACTAAGCAAGACGACAAAGACGGAAAATGGACTATAGCTCAAAGTTCAAAAAGACTACGTGATAGCCCTGGCACAGAAAGGACAAACAAACAACCGAAACCTAACACTTACTGGCTAAGCCAACCCATAACTGTCTCAAACTCATTTGAAGACTTAGATAATGTAAAGGATGTCCCCGACCCGGTAGTCACCATAAAGCAACCAAGACCCCCACCTCTATTTATAGATAACGTCACCTATATCCAACCATTAACGGACTTGTTAAAGGAAACCGCAGATGGACTTTACGAACTCAAGATCCTGCGGAACAACCGAGTTAAAATCCAAGCTCGTTCTGGTGAAGCGTACCAAACCATTAAAAAGGAACTTGACTCCAAAGGCACTGAGTACTACAGCTACAAACCCAAACAGGAGAGATCCTTTAAAGTCATTCTAAAGCATATGCATCGGTCGACTGATATCGCTGACATCAAAGATGCTCTCGCGGAACTAGAACATGAAACAAGCAGAGACCAAACAACCTCTAGATATGTTTGCAGTAGAATTGAAAAACAATCCTAACAACAAAGAAATATACGCCGTCAAAACCCTCCTAAACTGCATCGTTAAATTCGAGCCCCCAAGACCAAAACGCAGTATACCTCAGTGCTCCAACTGCATCGAATACGGACATACCAAAGGATACTGCCGTCGCAAGCCAAGATGCATTGAATGCGCTGGCTACCACGCCTCCGCCGCTTGCCAACGTAAAGAGCGATCCCCAGACGTCAAATGCGCCCTGTGTGGCGGTAACCACCCAGCCAATTACAAAGGTTGTACTGTATACAAGGAACTTCTTAAACAAAGATACCCACCCCTTCGTAAAAAAGTACCAAGTAACCATAACAACGATCTTGGGGCTGACCGGCCCCCGCATCCTAGAGGTCAAACATATGCTGACATAACGCGAAACAAACCTGAAGAACCTAAGCAACCCGCAGAATCATCAATGGAACATCCAAATGACATGAAGGAACTCATGAATATGTTCAGACAAATGATGCAACAGATGACCAACCTAACAACACTCCTAGTAAAAGTCATGTCCGACCTGCATCCACATTCGAACCGTTAAAAGTCGCGACGTGGAATGCTAACGGGCTGCCAAACCATACTCTAGAAGTGAAAATGTTTCTCTACACTCACAACATTGACATTATGCTGATATCCGAGACTCACTTCACCGAAAAGAGTCACTTCAAAGTTGAAAAATATAAAATTTATTACCAAACCACCCTGATGGCACTGCTCACGCAGGTTCTGCACAGCTAATTAAAGAAAACATAAAACACTACATGTCAAACCCATACTGTACTAAAGAAATTCAAGCAACCAATATCATCATAGAATGCGTACATGGCCCACTTACCATCTCAGCCTTATACATGCCTCCTAGGCATAATCTTAAAAGTGACACCTATACAGCCTTCTTCAAGACCCTGGGAAACAAATTCGTAGCTGGTGGCGACTACAACGCAAAGCACACCGACTGGGGCTCCAGAATCAGTACCGCTAAAGGCCGAGAACTTAGTAAAACAGCTCTGGAACTCAACTTGAAAGTGATGTCAACTGGCGAGCCAACTTACTGGCCAAGCGATACCAAAAAGAAGCCAGATTTGGTAGATTTCTTCGTCACGAAAGGTTTATCTACACTGTCTCTGAGTTGCAAATCCTGCTTTGAATTAGCATCAGATCATACAGCAATTATCGCTGATCTACACAAAAAAGCCATAAAAGTTGAGAGACCAAACAAACTCCATAACAAAAAGACAGACTGGGCTCAATTTCGGATGCTTATTGAAAATAAGCTACATACACAGATCCCACTTCAATCTGAAAACGACGTCACCGAGGCTGTCGAAACTTTTAATACATGCATTCAAGCAGCTGCCCGTGAGTCCCGTGACGCTACTCCGATCCCAAAACACGTACTCAGAATTTATTCCAACGTATCCACATATTGTCACTGACCTAGTCCAGGAAAAGAAACAAGCAAGGAATAACCACATTTTTACTAAAAAAAACCCGACCGCGGTGCACTTTGAAACTGCATAAAATCCGCCATTTTGTTTATTTTAACGAACTCCATACCCAGTGACACTCGCACCATCAAGACGAATCTAATGATGTATCATTTATCAAAATCGGATGTGCCGTTGAGTAGTTACGAGCGGACACAGGAACGGACATACATACATACATACAGGTCAAACACATAACCCTCCTTTGGGCTTCGCCGTAGTCGGGTAAAAAGTGGCATGAAACTAAATATCCGGAAGACAAACAAATCTTTAATAAGTTAGCAAAAAGGCTGAAAAATATGCTCTTGAAACTAAAAAACCAAAACTTGGAAAATCAACTGATCAGTTTGGATGCCACACTCGCTACGGACTATTCGCTATGGAAAACCACGAAAGCCCTCAAGAGACCAATCCCTTTCCAGTCTCCCCTTCGCTGTAATGACGGAACGTGGGCAAAAAGTGACGCGGACAAAGCTAAACTATTTGCTGAACACTTATCTACCGTGTTTACGCCGAATCCCGACGCAGGCTCGTCTAAAACAGAGGAAGTTAGAGCTGGCTTGACATTAACTCCGCAAATGGTTCCTTCTCTAGAAAAATTCAGTCAAAACGAAGTGCGCTCTGCGATCAAAAAACTTGATGTGAAAAAAGCGCCGGGCACCTTATTACAGCTAAAATATTAAAAGAACTGCCAGACACTGCCATTAAATTTCTGACACAAACTTATAATGCAATTCTAAGGTTAACATATGTCCCCGAACAATTTAAAGTGGCCGAAATCATACTCATCCTCAAACCCGGCAAAGAACCAGATAACGTGTCCTCCTACCGACCGATCAGCCTGCTTCCAGTAACATCCAAAGTCTTAGAAATCCTCATCATCAAAAGACTCTCGCCCGCCATCGCAGAAACCCAACTCATACCAGCGCATCAATTTGGATTCTGAGCGGCGCACGGAACCATTGAACAACTCCATCGCCTCGTTAACAGCATAAATGAAGCTTTTGAGAAAAAATTATACTGTTCTGCTGCATTTTTAGACATCTCACAAGCATTCGATCGCGTATGGCATGAAGGCCTACTCTTCAAAATTTTAAATAACTTACCCGCGAGCTTCTATCTTCTGCTCAGATCTTACTTGCATCAACGCCGCTTTTACGTCAAACACGGAGACGAGAAGTCTGAACTACACGCTATTAAAGCTGGAGTCCCACAAGGCAGTGTACTAGGTCCAATATTGTACCTTATATATACTACCGATCTAGCAACCACAAACAATGTCGTTACGGGTACATTTGCAGATGACACTGCCCTTATGGCTACGCACGATGACCCAGCAACTGCATCCGCAATGCTGCAGAGTAGCCTTAACGAAATATCCAAATGGCTGAAAGACTGGCGAATTAAGGCAAATGAAGCCAAGTCAGTACACGTTTCATTCACTCTCCGCCATGGCGATTGTCCTCCAGTTGAGCTAAATGGAATCCAAATACCCCAGTGTGATGATGTTCGGTACCTGGGTATCTACCTGGACAAACGACTTACATGGAAGAAGCATATCTTCACGAAGAGAAAATCTCTTAGTCTACAACTTCGCAAACTGTACTGGCTAATGTCTCGTAAGGCCAAATTATCTCTGGATAATAAACTCCTTCTCTACAAATGTATACTTAAGCCCATATGGTCGTATGGAGTGGAACTATGGGGCACAGCAGCCAACTCCAATATAGAAATCCTGCAAAGGTTTCAATCAAAAATGCTTTGCATGATAACAAACGCACCTTGGTTTGTTACCAACTGTCAACTTCATCGCAACTTGAAGATACCAACTGTCAAGCAAGAGACCATAAAAAAGCTCAAATCATATGTAAGACGAATAGCAAACCACCCAAACAAACTGGCTTGTAAATTGATGGACAAAATGACCCGCCCTTTTAAGAGACTAAAAAGGAAAGCCCCTCAAGACCTAGTATGAACAGATAGGTTCATGCAGATAGATGAACGTGGATTTGCCACTGGGCACTTACCATACACGATATACTACCTAAGCACATATAACCTCTTGTTAAATGCCTGCATTATTTAGGCAGATCGCAAGATTAAAAGGAATTAAAAATTTTTTTTATCATATTTCTTTTTTATTTTAAAATGAGTGCAGTGATAAATAATATAATACGGTTAAGTAATCATAGCTCAAAAACTGACCTCGCAGCGCAAAGACCGCGTCGCGGGGCTGCAGCAGCTCGGGGCCCAGCACCAGCTCGTCCTTGATGATATGACCCACATAGAGCCCTGCCCGCGCGGCCGCCTCGCTCACGCCGCGCGCGCATGCGCCAGGCTCCCACTCGGGCTCATCTTTCACAAACACTGGTTCCCATTCTGGCTCCTCCTTCACACACACTGCCTCCATTGATATGTTGCCGTTGCTTCCTTTTCCCAGCAGTAAGTTGCTGCACACCTGCAATACGAGTGGACATACTGGCATTGAGGATATTGAATTTTGGCTTCATCCTATATGGTTCAATTATTGAATCGCCTTTCGCCTTTAATTCCTATTAAGAACAAGTTTATAGAAAAAAAACATGATTAATTACTAAGACACATGTTTAAGACCTAAGCCCAAATAAATTAACCTTTAACCTAAATTATATTAACGGTTTAAAGATATAATGGTTAAGGATGTCACTTGTATTTTTATCTAAATCTTGTGTGTGCAAGGCACGAAAAAACTTAAGCGTCTCGGCGCACTGGCATCCTATCAAGTTCCTTTTTTCTACATTTACTACTTTTTCTTAAAATGTCCGGGTGTGGGTCCCCGCACTTATGGCAACCCTAGCCTAGGGTAACAGCTCATTAGATCTGAATTTTAGTTTTCATATTCTTAAACAAGTAAAGTAAATACGTACCAGGTACACACAGCTTTTCAGTTCAGCGTTTGGGTTTAACTGCCCGTGGACAACGTTGCCACCGTCAAGCTAGGACGATACAAATCATTTTAATGAAATAAAAATTCGGCCAAATGGTACTGACAGACGATCGGCTGCAAAACTCGCACCTTTTAAAAAAAGGATTAACACACCGCGCAAGAACACTAAGTTTTATCAAAACAAATGTTACGGGCTTGTTTTATTCTGATTGAGAATAATTACATCATGGATACGATGAGGCACTTATTGCACCTTCAAATAACAAAACAGTAGTAAGCTGCGTATTCTATCAATTCATGAGTGTCACAAAACAATTTGTAGTAGTAAGTAAAATACTCTCAAAACATAATAATAACCTCAAAAATTCCATTGCAACTTCGACTTTTTTTTTTTGTCCAGTCCAGTAGAGATGAGACTCACCATGAGAGGTACGGCCAGTTCGGGTGCGTTCAAAACCGCTTCAAATCACCGTCCTCGAAAAGAATTTTCACGTAAATTAAGAAAGATCTACACGAACCAATTTTGTCCGTCCACTACATCATCAGGTAAATGACCTGCAATTCGATTGTCCATCTCCATCGATACAATCAGGGCCCCATGGATGGATTAAAGAGATCTAAGAGATTTCTAGAATTTTCTAAGTTTCGTTTTTAAAGTCTCTAGGCCTACAAATTAAATAATCTTATTAAATGGTATCTCTGTGGTATCTCTCGTCATGTTTATAAATATCCTAAGTACAAAAGGGAACTAAAAAGCCTTCTAAGGTTTCTCCAGGTTTCCGTAAAGTTTTGACATGGTTTTATGAAGTTTCCAGACACCTACAAAGAAACGAAAATCTTCTGTGGTATCTCTTGTCATTTTTATTAATTCTAGATGTTACTATGGGTGGCCAACAGAAGATTTAAGGTTTCTTACGCATTTGTAAAACTTTGCTTGTAGTCACTACATTAGAACGACATTGGTTAATTTGGCCAATGTTGCTAGTTTAGACTTGTAGCTTCGTGAAACCCTGGCCCTGATTGTATCGATGGACAATCATCATTTAACTGATTATGTAGTGGAGGGACAAAATTGGTTCGTGTAGAACTTTCTTCATTTACGTGAAAATTCTTTTCGAGGTCGGTGATTTGAAGCGGTTTTGAACGCACCTGAACTGGCTGTACCCATCTGTCAATGTCAGGGTTGAAGTTGGAATTTTTGAGGTTATTATTATGTTTGGAGTATTTTACTTACGTACGACTACAAATTGTTTTGTTACACTCATGAATAGATACAATACGCAGCTTACTACTGTTTTGTTATTTAGAAGGTGCAATAAGTTCCTCATCGTGTCCATGATGTAATTATTCTCAATCAGAGACAAGCCCGTCACATTTGTTTTGATAAAACTTATTCTACTTCTACTTTTACTTCTTGCGCGGTGTGTTAATCCTTTTTTTAAAAGGTGCGAGTTTTGCAGCCGATCGTCTGTCAGTACCATTTGGCCGAATTTTTATTTCATTAAAATGATTTGTATGGTCCTAGCTTGACGGTGGCAACATTGTCCACGGGCAGTTAAACCCAAACGCTGAACTGAAAAGCTGTGTGTACCTGGTACGTATTTACTTTACTTGTTTAAGAATAAGAATATGAAAACTAAAATTCAGATCTAATGAGCTGTTACCCTGGGCTAGGGTTGCCATAAGTGCGGGACCCACACCCGGACATTTTAAGAAAAAGTAGTAAATGTAGAAAAAAGGAACTTGATAGGATACCAGTGCGCCGAGACGCTTAAGTTTTTTCGTGCCTTGCACACACAAGATTTAGATAAAAATACAAGTGACATCCTTAACCATTATATCTTTAAACCGTTAATATAATTTCGGTTAAAGGTTAATTTACTTGGGCTTAGGTCTTAAACATGTGTCTTAGTAATTAATCATGTTTTTTTCTATAAACTTGTTCTTAATAGGAATTAAAGGCGAAAGGCGTTTCTATAATTGAACCATATAGGATGAAGCCAAAATTCAATATCCTCAATGCCAGTATGTCCACTCGTATTTCAGGTGAGCAGCAACTTACTGCTGGGAAACGGAAGCAACGGCAACATATCAATGGAGGCAGTGTGTGTGAAGGAGGAGCCAGAATGGGAACCAGTGGTTGTGAAAGACGAGCCCGAGTGGGAGCCTGGCGCATGCGCGCGCGGCGTGAGCGAGGCGGCCGCGCGGGCAGGGCTCTATGTGGGTCATATCATCAAGGACGAGCTGGTGCTGGGCCCCGAGCTGCTGCAGCCCCGCGACGCGGTCTTTGCGCTGCGAGGTCAGTTTTTGAGCTTGATTACTTAACCCCATTATATTATTTATCACTGCACTCATTTTAAAATAAAAGAGAAATGTGTAAAAAGGGTTACATTGATTTTCAACTACAGTTACTTTTAATACAAACATAAACATTGAAGTGAAAAAATGCGTAAAAGTAGTGGGCTGGTGCCTAACACGTAAGGGCGCGGCCCCATGTCGACGGCACGGCGGACGGCCGTGGCACGGCGCCGTGAACGGTGCCGTGTACGGTGTGACGGCGCCGTGTACGGTGTGACGGCGCCGTGAACGGTGTGACGGCGCCGTGCACGGAGCCGTGGACGGCACACCGCACCGGTGGACGACGCACGGCTCGGTAGTTTTGTTTTAGGCGGATCTCACACTGCGGCGAATCTAGAATCATCAATTTGTATAGAAAAATCGCGGGGTATGGCACACTGAGAATCGCTGGTCGCGGCGACTTTTTAAACGGCTTTCAAAAGAAGGACGTTTTTTTGTGTGTTTGTTCACCGATTACTGGAAGACGGCTGAACCAATTTTAAAAATTCTTTTTTTGTTTGAAAGAATGATGTTTGGTCCCATTGCAACCAAATCAGGACTTGATGATGGGATCTTGGAGGAATTGAGGGAACTCTTCAAATATTATAGGCACACATATAGCGATTTTGATATTGGTTATAGTTTCTAGTGCATTTCTTATTACAAATGAATTTCTAGTGTTAACCGACTTCAAAACAAAGATGTAGGTTTGCTCCCTGATTACTTGAAGATGGCTAAACCGATTTGAAAAATTCTTTTTTTATTTGAAAGGGTAAATAAACCTCTGAGGTAGTCCCCTTGCAACCAAATCAGGATCTGATGATGGAGTCTTGGAAAAATCGAGGGAACTCTTCAAATATTATAGGCACACATATAGCGATTTGGGTATTTTTAATAGTGAATTGTACATTTCTTATCGAATCTCTTCATTTGAAGTCCGTATTTGCCGACTTCCACAAAAGAGGGACGGTTTTCATTTTTTACGCTATTACTCGAAGACAGCTGGACCAACTTGGAAAATTGTTTTTTTGTTTGAAACGGATTTGTCCTCCAGAGTGGTCTAATCAAACCGAGATCTGATGATGGGATCTTGGAGAAATCGAGGGAACTCTTCGAATATTATAGGCATATATACGGCGATTTGGGAATTGTTCATATTCACTCGTGCATCTCGTATCAATAGGTTCACTGAAAGTCGGTTATTTTAAAAATTTTAATTTTGTGATTATATCATCATCATTCGGTTTAATTCTCCAATGTCAATGTGTACTTTCATCAAAATGGGTTCAGTAGTTTTTGAGATAGAGTTATGTGTGTATCAGTCACTAGGAAAACGTGTACCTACCTACTTAACAGCGTAATTGATCACTACTGAAATTAAGAAAACCAATAAATAAAAAAATTACTTTAAAAAATTAAACCGACTTCAAAAAGGGAAGAAATAAAAGTTTTATGAACACTATTTTTTTGAAGTCGGTGTTAGTCTTAATATTTGGAAGTACGCTACGAGACGCTCAAATACTATATTACATTCTCCGTATACAAGATTCCCAAAATAACACACCCAACAAAGTGATTTAGATCCTTGAGTAACTTATGATTTTATAATCTAGTGTAAAGGGAATGTGGTAAGACAGGAATCTCATAAATCGAAAATCTGGTTTTTTGAAAAATCTGGTATTTCGGGAATGCGGTATTTTGGACACGAGCGAGTTATAATATTCTGTTAATACACCCTAAGCGTACGCGAACCCCTTAATACAGCCTATATACAGCCTCTACGATAAAACGATACTTGAAGTGTCACAAAACACTTAAAGCTCTATAGTAGTTATAATATTGTTAATACACCCTAAGCGTACGCGGATCCCTTAATACAGACTTTAAACAGACTGAGCTGTATAATATACTAATTAACCACTCTTATACAGCCTAAAGAACACTGTGCACGTTCAAGTCAAAACTTTTTAAATATCTATTAAATATTCAGCTCGCTAGTTCATAAATTTTTAACATAATATAAATAACTTTTATCCACGTTGTATATATATATATCCTAACCACATTCTATACTATCTATGTAAATATATCGAATCCCAGTCCCCAATTAATACGTTGCTTTATAATTCGTCATGTTTTTTCTTTATATCATCCCCGATCTCACATTCATTCACACACACACACTTAACACTCGTGTACTTTAACTGTTGAGCCATTTAATGATTCCGCTTTCGCTAGCAATGTAAGACTAATTGTCCATGATACTTGTTGCTGTGTCAACTACGTGCCCTGAGGCTCCACGGAAGACCAGCGCTGAGACATCATCACGATGCCGCAGCACATGCTGAGTGGTGTCCTTTTGCGGTTGACCTGGCAGCACCATTAAGTAGTTCTTGTAATTAGGGAAACTTGTATTACTTAGTTTTATGTATCTCTTCTTCTCCATGTTGTTTATTTTTTAATATATCCTTTTGTATTGGTGCTGTTATCTCTTCCGTAATAAATGTGATTCTTTCTTTCTTTCTTTTCTTTCTAAAGTTTCTTCTGACACCCTTGTAAGTCTCTTGTAAGAGTCTAAGCTGTAAATAGGCTGTAATATTGATGTTAAAAACGCTTATGTGCTGCTTGGGATATGTAACACAACTTTTTTTTCTTTTAATTTAAAAAAAAGTGCACCTCCTGGAAATTTTGAGTATGCTAAAAAATCATAAATAATTGGTACTAAATTCATGCGGGAGGATACTACGGTTTTCGTTGCACTTTTTGAGATATTCCGTTTTTTCGTATACGCCCCATACAAAATTAAAGAAAAAAAATTATTACTAGTCGGTTTTTTAGCCAAATCCCATACTCAAAATCATTTTTTACCCTAAAAATGATGAAAGGATACGATATCAAACAAAAAATCGGTTGTCTGTAAAGTCGGTTTACTGACGATAGTCGAACGTGATAACGTTGACCCTGACTTTGACTTTGACTGAAATTGACATTGACTTTGACTTTGACTGACTTTGACTTTGACTGACTTTGACTTTGTCTTTGACTTTGACTGTGACTTTGACTTTGACTTGGACTTGGACTTCGACTTTTTTCCCAATAAGCTGCTACAATGACATTGACACGCTAAAATGATGGCTAAGTGGCCAGTGTAAATATCTGCCGTTCCACGAATATAATGTCAAAGATTTGTTTTAATAATTTTTAAACTACGATTAAAGCAGGCGTAAAACGGAACTGCCAAAGCAGCATCCACTATTTAAATTTAAAGATTTTTGCCAAACTCAGCAGTGTCTCTTGTCATTCAATAGAGATTTTGACAGCCGTATCTTAGGGAATAAGGGCTAATTTATTAACAATTTGTAAGAAACTATCGTCTTAACGACTTTAGTGCTGGAATAATATAAAGTACCTATTTGACAGGTAACGGCCCTGCAAGGTAACGGCCCCGCAAGGTAACGGCAAATGACGTCACACTTTTTCGTGCGTGCAGCCGGCTTCATCGAATTATAAGACGTTATCACGTCAAAAATGATACACTTACAAAAATAAATCCCTATTTCTATGGAGAGTCGAATTTTCGATCCACAGTGTAGCGGGAAGAGTGCAGTGTGCGGTGCGCCGCACACGGCAACGTGTGCCGTAGACGGCACCGTGGACGGCGCCGTCACACCGTTCACGGCGCCGTCACACCGTACACGGCACCGTTCACGGCGCCGTCCACGGCGCCGTGCCACGGCAACACGCCGTACCGTCGCACGGTGACGGCGTCGTGCCGTTCCACGGCGGACGGCGCCGTGCCGTCGACATGGGGCCGCGCCCTAAGGGCGTCAGCGGGGAACGGAAAGGTGTAGGAGGGAGGAAACACGACACGACGGCACTGACGCTTCATCTGTACTAGAGTTGAGATTGTTATCATTTCACTGAACGTGTCTAGTGAAATGTTAAAATGAGTTTACTTTGCTAGTTTGTTTTGTCAACTCACTGACGTGTGTCGGGGGATTTTATCAAATCACTAAGCAAATCTAGTGAAATGACAAAACGAGTTGTCTTTTTTGGCTGATTTCGTCATTTTACTAAACAGACTTAGGGATTTGATCAAATTACTGTTTTTTAGGGTTCCGTAGCCAAAATGGCTAAAAAGGAACCCTTATAGTTTCGTCATGTCCGTCCGTCCGTCCGTCCGTCCGTATGTCACAGGCATTTTACTCAAAAACTACAAGACCTATACTGATGAAATTTGGAATATAGATGTCTTGTAGATGCCGCAACTAAGTTTGGTAGTTAAATAATAAAAATAAAAAAATCAAGGGGGGCACTCCATACTATACATGTAACAGAAGCTAAAAAAAATTTTTTCACAAAATGTCAACGTGTGGTACATAGTTCGACAGCTCTTTTGAAAACATTTTAAGGTTCTTAAGTAATGTTTGTGATTAAGTGAATACCTTTGGAAATAATCGCTCCGAAAGTTGTGAAAATTGTGTCCCCCCCCCCTCTATCTTCTAAACCGTGTGTCCGAAAAATGTAAAAAAAATTACAAAGATAACGCTCAATTAATACTTTCAACGAAAATTATTTTCAACAAGATCGGATTAACCGTTTTTGAGTTATTGCCGATAAACTGCGCTTCTCAACAAAAGAACGTAATTGCTATGAAGATACGCTCTTTTGTTGTTGTACTTTTTTTACATCGTATTTTTTACCTTATAGTTACGGCTATGGAACCCTACACTGAGCATGGTCCGACATGCTCTTGGCCAGTTTTTCTAGGCAAATGTTAAAATGGATTCGTCATTTTAACATCTAGCGTGATTTGGTCATATCCCTTAGAGATTTGACCAAATCACGATTTCGGCCATTTCCCTGCGTAATATATATTTGATTATGCTTTGCAGCATCACTGCCGACAGAGGACAGTCACCTCTCATCACTGAAGACAAAGGAGGCGCCGGGCAGGACTTGCTCTGTCATTCTGGAGCGCACGCCTCTGGATCTCGAGCAGCGAACATACAGGATTGGTGACAGATTAAATCATTTTCAATGGTATCTCCAAAACCAAGGAACCGACTTTAAATGCGATGTGAACACTTGCAACAGCAAGTTTGATACGAAACTGCTTCAACTGCAGCACGCGAGGAGAGAATATGGTGTGAAATATTTTACTTGCAAGGAATATCAGTATGCAACAAAATATGCACGAAACTTACAGGATCACTTAAGGACTCATACAGGTGAGAAGCCTTTCGAGTGCAATCAGTGCAGTTCCAAATTTAAACTAAAATGTAATTTACTTCGTCACCAGAGAACGCACACTGGCGAGAAGCCTTTCAAGTGCAATCAGTGCAGTTCCAAATTTAGCCAAAAATCTAATTTACTTAATCACCAGAGAACGCACACTGGCGAGAAGCCTTTCAAGTGCAACCAGTGCAGTTCCAAATTTAGCCATAAATCATCTTTACTTCGTCACCAGAGAACACACAGTGGCGAGAAGCCTTTCGAGTGCAATCAGTGCAGTTCCAAATTTAACCAAAAATCTCATTTACTTGATCACCAGAGAACACACGGTGGCGAGAAGCCTTTCAAGTGCAACCAGTGCAGTTCCAAATTTAGCCAAAAATCTTCTTTACGTATTCACCAGAGAACACACAGTGGCGAGAAGCCTGTCAAGTGCAACCAGTGGAGTTCCAAATTTAGCCAAATATCTAATCTACTTACTCACCAGAGAACACACAGTGGTGAGAAGCCTTTTAAGTGCAATCAGTGCAGTTCCAAATTTAACCGAAAATCTAATTTACTTACTCACCAGAGAACACACAGTGGTGAGAAGCCTTTCAAGTGCAACCAGTGCAGTTCCAAATTTAACCAAAAATCTCATTTACTTGATCACCAGAGAACACACAGTGGCGAGAAGCCTTTCAAGTGCAACCAGTGCAGTTCCAAATTTAGCCAAAAATCTTCTTTACTTATTCACCAGAGAACGCACACTGGCGAGAAGCCTTTCGAGTGCAATCAGTGCAGTTCCAAATTTAGCCAAACATCTAATTTACTTCGTCACCAGAGAACACACAGTGGCGAGAAGCCTTTCAAGTGCAACCAGTGCAGTTCCAAATTTAGCCAAAAATCATCGTTACTTACTCACCAGAAAATACACACTGGCGAGAAGCCTTTCGGGTGCAACATCTGTGACTACAAGGCTACTTGGTCAAGTTCCCTGAAGCATCATGTAATGACACGTCACTAGGAGCACAGACCGCACGTGTGTGACATTTCCAGTTACAGATGTGTAACTAAATGTGTCATGAGACGACATATGACACAAGACAAATGTGTCCGTCAAGATAGCGTACACCGTAAAGATATTCGGAATCTGATGCAGCCAATAAATAGTACCCAAATAGTACCGACGAAATACCTAGGTGAAAAAAATAGTACCCTTAAACTTTTCGAAATATAAGGCCTGTTCACGGTGTACGCTACCGGCGTCAAGCTGGCGTACACCGTTTGTATCTCTGGAACGGCTTTGTTTTTGGAAACGCTTTATATCGTAAAAAATAGTACCCAAATAGTACCCTAGGGCCCTAAAATTTTATTTCTCTAGCTATCGTAGAAGCCGAGATATAGTGAGCTCTTTCTATAAGGAATTCCCGGGTACGCCAGCTTGACGGTGTGAAATTTTGTACACCGTTAAGTTATGGAATATCTCGGCTTCTACGGTAGCTAGAGAAATAAAATTTTAGGGCCCTAGGGTACTATTTGGGTACTATTTTTTGAGATATAAATCGTTTCCAAAAACAAAGCCGTTCCAGAGATACAAACGGTGTACGCCAGCTTGACGCCCGGTAGCGTACACCGTGAACAGGCCTTATATTTCGAAAAGTTTAAGGGTACTATTTTTTTCACCTAGGTATTTCGTCGGTACTATTTGGGTACTATTTATTGGCTGCATCAGATTCTGAATATCTTTACGGTGTACGCTATCTTGACGGACACAGACAAATCAGCTTAGTACTTGTTTTATTTACACAATGTCATAATTACGAATTTGGTTCTAATTCAATTATTAATGTTTTAAAACAGTTTTATTTAGGGTAACCCCGTATATTTGGTGGTTAGTTTGATTATGTAAATCTTGCGACAGCCTTTTCGACTATGTACTTCTAATAAACTAATTGTTATAAAACGCACACAAATTTAATTCCTGTGTCGATGACATTATGATAACTTCGACTTGATCGAGTCTGGCGATGGAGCCAGGAGGTGGCTAGTAGACATGACCGGATTCCAGCTCGGGCGACCTTAACCAGGTCATCAGTCCACCTTGTGGAGGCATACCAACGCTGCAACTTCTGGTGTGCAATCAAGAACTCGTCCGTCTCATTCGGCTGACTATGATACGAGCAATGTGGTGGAGCTCTGTCAGTTACTTTGGTTTCTTTAAGGTGTCAAGGAAACCACAGCACAAATTACTTTTATGCCACACCTGGCCATAAAGTGTCTTTTTCCGCACGCTGCGTGTTCGGGAAAAGCCGCTTTCTGGCCAAGCGTAGACATAAAATGATGTACACAACACGGGAGGTAATAAAGAAAGACCTCGATCGCATATTTACGTCCCTCGCTTGCAGCTCGGGCCGCAAACTTCTGCGATCTCGGCCTTTCTTTGTATTACCAGGGTGGTAATGTACTGTTACTGTAGTTGTGTAATGTACTATAGCTTGTTTCCCGAAGGAGTGGATTGAGCCTATTCAAACCTCCGGTCCTTTGGTCCTTATGGTTCTCGGCGCCTCCTCGCACCCCGTGTCTTCAGGCTTTGGCAGTATGGCCCGTGGCTTGGCTTAATGTTGGCGGTATACTCGCGCGGCAAAGTCACCGGCCGGGCCGCCGGCGCAGTGTGTGGGAGCTTTAATGTAACCGGGCACTAAAAGCCTACTGTTTACAATCTATTGTATATCCTCCATGCTGATAGCTGATGCTATCTCGATCTCGCGAGATCTCGAGCAAATTTTCGAGATTGAATCTCGATTCTTGCGGTCTCGATCGAGATCGCTATTATTATTTTCAATTTCTCGAACGAGATTGAGAGATCGATGCGTATGAATTTACATCTACACACTTACGGGAATAAAAATATGTGAACATGACCCTATTGTCAGGATCATAAGCGTGTTCAGATATTTTTGTTCTGTATGTGTAGATGTAAATGAACTTGACTGTACCTATTGTAAGAAGAAAAATGACTGCTATTATACTGTGACTAAACGCTCTTACTGTTTGCACTCTATGTCGTCCATGCTGACGGCGGGCGTCATCACGAGCCGCGGCCTGGTCCTCTGCGCCTAGAGATGGGCGCTCGTGGGTATTTACCACCCACCCAGTCCGACCAACTCAGGGTGGTCCGGCTAGCGACCTGGTTCGACCCCAGGGAACGCCACGGCCGACCACCCGGTCCGACAATCGCTACGCCCTTATGGGTTGCGAGTTTGTCAGTTGCTAAAAAAAAAGGGTATTTACCCAATCCACCCGGTATTTACCCGTTTCTACCCATTTTGGTGGGTAGAAACTACTGAGGGTTAAGATAATTAACAATTGAATAAATTAATTTGTGCAAGGGATAAAATATTAAGAAAAATACATTTTGTCATCATCGGAATAATATAATATAACTTGGATTGTTAGATAATGCATAGTTGCCGAATATTTTCTGCAGACTTAGCGTTTATATCTGATTTGAGTTGATCGTACCTAATAAAAAAAATTGTTTTATTAAAGGAGTAACATTGAGTTTTTCCGTAAACTTTCGAAGTCAGATTTTAAATTTATTTTTTATATGAAAAAAATATATGTATAAGCCTCATGCGGGTTCTATGAGGTTCAAAAGGTTGTCAAATAATTTTATTTCAATTTCAGTAAAGAAGTGAAGTTGTATAATTATTACCTAAGACTTTATTAAAGGGCTTTTATAGTTCGGTGAAAAATTATTTCTACGAAATGTCTAAATATTTTGAGGACTTAATATCCTAGGAGTACTCAAGTAGTGTTTACACGGTATTTGAAAGTTTTAAGATTCCTAGAAGTTTCTAGAATATGTCTAGAAACGTCTAGAAGTTACATTAAAGTTTTATGAATTTCATAGAAGGTTTAACCATATTTCTAAAACTTTCTATGATCTCCATAAAGGTACCTAATCTTGAAGAGAGATACGTAATCTTCTGGATGGTTCTATAGGGTTTATACAAGATCCTATGAACTTTATAGATGGCTGGATGGGATGGATGGATGGATTAAAGAGATCTAAGAGATTTCTAGAATTTTCTAAGTTTCGTTTTTAAAGTCTCTAGAAGAGCCTACAAATTAAATAATATTATTAAATGGTATCTCTCGTCATGTTTATAAATATCCTAAATGTACAAAAGGGAACTAAAAAGCCTTGTAAGGTTTCTCTAGGTTTCCGTAAAGTTTTGACATGGTTTTATGAAGTTTCCAGACACCTACAAAGAAACGAAAATCTTCTGTGGTATCTCTTGTCATTTTTATTAATTCTAGATGTTACTATGGGTTGCCAACAGAAGGTTTCTTACGCATTCGTAAAACTTTGCTTGTAGTCACTACATTAGACCGACATTGGTTAATTTGGCCAATGTTGCTAGTTTAGACTTGTAGCTTCGTGAAACCCTGGCCCTGATTGTATCGATGGACAATCATCATTTAACTGATTATGTAGTGGACGGACAAAATTGGTTCGCGTAGAACTTTCTTAATTTACGTGAAAATTCTTTTCGAGGTCGGTGATTTGAAGCGGTTTTGAACGCACCTGAACTGGCTGTACCCATCTGTCAATGTCAGTGTTGAAGTTGGAATTTTTGAGGTTATTATTATGTTTGGAGTATTTTACTTACGTACGACTACAAATTGTTTTGTTACACTCATGAATAGATAGAATACGCAGCTTACTACTGTTTTGTTATTTAGAAGGTGCAATAAGTGCCTCATCGTGTCCATGATGTAATTATTCTCAATCAGAATAAAACAAGCCCGTAACCGTAACATTTGTTTTGATAAAACTTATTGTTCTTGCGCGGTGTGTTAATCCTTTTTTTAAAAGGTGCGAGTTTTGCAGCCGATCGTCTGTCAGTACCATTTGGCCGAATTTTTATTTCATTAAAATGATTTTTATCGTCCTAGCTTGACGGTGGCAACGTTGTCCACGGGCAGTTAAACCCAAACGCTGAACTGAAAAGCTGTGTGTACCTGGTACGTATTTACTTTACTTGTTTAAGAATATGAAAACTAAAATTCAGATCTAATGAGCTGTTACCCTAGGCTAGGGTTGCCATAAGTGCGGGGACCCACACCCGGACATTTTAAGAAAAAGTAGTAAATGTAGAAAAAAGGAACTTGATAGGATGCCAGTGCGCCGAGACGCTTAAGTTTTTTCGTGCCTTGCACACACAAGATTTAGATAAAAATACAAGTTACATCCTTAACCATTACATCTTTAAACTGTTAATATAATTTAGGTTAGGTTAATTTACTCGGGCTTAGGTCTTAAACATGTGTCTTAGTAATTAATCATGATTTTTTCTATAAACTTGTTCTTAATAGGAATTAAAGGCGAAAGGTGTTTCTATAATTGAACCATATAGGATGAAGCCAAAATTCAATATCCTCAATGCCAGTATGTCCACTCGTATTTCAGGTGACCAGCAACTTACTGCTGGGAAACGGAAGCAACGGCAACATATCAATGGAGGCAGTGTGTGTGAAGGAGGAGCCAGAATGGGAACCAGTGGTTGTGAAAGACGAGCCCGAGTTGGAGCCTGGCGCATGCGCGCGCGGCGTGAGTGAGGCGGCCGCGCGGGCAGGGCTCTATGTGGGTCACGTCGTCAAGGACGAGCTGTTACTAGGCCCCGAGGTGCTGCAGCCCCGCGACGCGGTCTTTGCGCTGCGAGGTCAGTTTTTGAGCTTGATTACTTAACCCCATTATATTATTTATCACTGCACTCATTTTAAAATAAAAGAGAAATGTGTAAAAAGGGTTACATTGATTTTCAACTACAGTTACTTTTAATACAAACATAAACATTGAAGTGAAAAAATGCGTAAAAGTAGTGGGCTGGTGCCTAACACGTAAGGGCGTCAGCGGGGAACGGAAAGGTGTAGGAGGGAGGAAACACGACACGACGGCACTGGCGCTTAATCGGTCTATTTCTCGACGTGAAACATACGTTTCCCATTTTGTATTTCAACGTTTGGAGGTCCTTTACACCTCCAAAACATAATGTTTTGACAACGGAGACTCCTTACATCTCCATTAATTTTAGTCTATGTTTGCCTATTTTCTATATTTTTTATCGTGTTTTGACGCCTAGAGACCCTTTACATCTCTAAAAATGTAGTTTTAAGTTTTGTAATGTAATGGATCCGGAGATTATATACGTCTCTCGGTAAAAGGTAAAAAAAACTGTGCCCAGTTATTTGCTTGTTGCATTTTATAAATGTCATCTTATGTAATAATGTCACAATTGTTGTAATGTTGTTTTTAAAAGAGAAACTGGTGAGTTTCTTCAGGCGCTTCTTCTCACCAGAAGGTCATCTACCGAAGCGCCAAAAGAAAAGAATCAGACATGTAAAAGAGCCCTTGAGGCCTACTTACAGAAATAAATGAGTTAGAGTTTGAGTTTGAGTTTAATCTGTACTAGAGTTGAGATTGTTATCATTTCACTGAACCTGTCTAGTGAAATGTTAAAATGAGTTTACTTTGCTAGTTTGTTTTGTCAACTCACTGACGTGTGTCAGGGATTTTATCAAATCACTAAGCAAATCTAGTGAAATGACAAAACGAGTTGCCTTTTTTGGCTGATTTCGTCATTTTACTAAACAGACTTAGGGATTTGATCAAATTACTGTTTTTTTCTAGGCAAATGTTAAAATGGATTCGTCATTTTAACATCTAGCGTGATTTGGTCATATCCCTTAGAGATTTGACCAAATCACGATTTTGGCCATTTCCCTGCGTAATATATATTTGATTATGCTTTGCAGCATCACTGCCGACAGAGGACAGTCACCTCTCATCACTGAAGACAAAGGAAGCGCCGGGCAGGACTTGCTCTGTCATTCTGGAGCGCACGCCTCTGGATCTCGAGCAGCGAACATACAGGATTGGTGACAGATTAAATCATTTTCAATGGTATCTCCAAAACCAAGGAACCGACTTTAAATGCGATGTGAACATTTGCAACAGCAAGTTTGATACGAAACTGCTTCAACTGCAGCACGCGAGGAGAGAACATGGTGTGAAATATTTTACTTGCAAGGAATATCAGTATGCAACAAAATATGCACGAAACTTACAGGATCACTTAAGGACTCATACAGGTGAGAAGCCTTTCGAGTGCAATCAGTGCAGTTCCAAATTTAAACTAAAATGTAATTTACTTCGTCACCAGAGAACGCACACTGGCGAGAAGCCTTTCAAGTGCAATCAGTGCAGTTCCAAATTTAGCCAAAAATCTAATTTACTTAATCACCAGAGAACGCACACTGGCGAGAAGCCTTTCAAGTGCAACCAGTGCAGTTCCAAATTTAGCCAAAAATCATCTTTACTTGATCACCAGAGAACACACAGTGGCGAGAAGCCTTTCAAGTGCAACCAGTGCAGTTCCAAATTTAGCCAAAAATCTAATTTACTTAATCACCAGAGAACGCACACTGGCGAGAAGCCTTTCAAGTGCAACATCTGTGACTACAAGGCTACTTGGTCAAGTTCCCTGAAGCGTCATGTAATGAGACGTCACTAGGAGCACAGACCGCACGTGTGTGACACTTTCAGTACTACTTCTAATAAACCAACAACAACTAAATGTGTCATGAGACGACATATGAAAAAGACAAATCAGCTTAGTACTTGTTTTATTTACACAATGTTATAATTACGAATTTGGTTGTAATTCAATTATTAATGTTTTAAAACAGTTTTATTTAGGTTAACCCCGTATATTTGGTGGTTAGTTTGATTATGTAAATCTTGCAACAGCCTTTTCGACTATCTACTTCTAATAAACCAATTGTTATGAAACGCACACAAATTTAATTCTTGTGTCGATGACACTATGCTAATTTCGACTTGGTCGAGTCTGACGACGGAGCCAGGAGGTGGCTAGTAGACATGACCGGATTCCAGCTCGGGCGACCTTAACCAGGTGATCAGTCCACCTTGTGGAGGCATACCAACGCTGCAAATTCTGGTGTGCAATCAAGAACTCGTCCGTCTCATTCGGCTGACTATGATACGAGCAATGTGGTGGGGCTCTGTCAGTTACTTTGGTTTCTTTATAAATTAAACATTTGAACAGGGCTTATTATTTATAACCCTCATACCAGTCATATCTAAAATATTTGAGAAAGCCATGCATAAACGGTTATTAGGATTTCTTAATTCATGGTCGATTCTCAATAGTCAGCAATACGGCTTCCGCAAAGGAAGTTCTACCACACTAGCCTGTTTTAATCTTATAAAAATAATAACAGAGTCAATTAATAATAAAATACCAATAGCAGCAGTTTTTTTAGACCTAAGCAAAGCATTTGATTTCGTAAGTCATTCGTTACTCTTGCAGAAACTAGAGTTATACGGTATCAGAGGAAATGCGGTAAACTGGATACAAAGCTATCTATCACATAGAAGCCAATGTACAGAAATACAGATTACAAATGGTGACCTTAATGTTTCTAAAAGATCACAATATAAGTACAACCACTGTGGAGTGCCCCAGGGAAGTATTCTGGGCCCGTTACTATTTCTGCTCTACATTAACGATTTGCCAAATCATCTGGAGCATTCATGTATTATGTTTGCCGATGATACAACGTTATTAATGAAATCCAACAATATAGATAATTTTAATAAAGAGATAACTGACACTTTAAATAATGTAATCAACTGGCTAAATCATAACAATTTAAATATAAATATTAAAAAGACAAGCTTAATTCAATTTAGGACATACCGAAACAAGCATAATAATCTAGATATTCAGTACAATAATGAAACAATAAATGAAGTAGAATCCGTAAAATTCCTCGGTATATACATAGACAAATTCTGTAGCTGGACATGTCATATTGCTGAGGTCTGTGGAAAACTAGACAGGTTTGTATTTGCCCTGAGAAGACTAAGCACTACTTCTTCCAAAGACGTAGCTCTCTAGCTGCTTATCACGGATATGTATCTTCTGTTTTGAGTTACGGTCTGTTGATTTGGGGTAACTCTATAGATGTTCAGAAAGCATTTCTGGTACAAAAAAAGTGCATACGGGCCCTCTGCAGTGCCCACTACTTAGAACCGTGTAGACCCTTATTTGAAGCCACTAAAGTTCTGACTCTACCTTGTATGTATATAAAACAGGCGTCTATATTTGTAAGAGAGCACCCTGAATATTTTGATAAGCATAGTAGTTATTTTCCCAGGTCAGCTAGACATAGAGAAAAGATACATTTGCCAAGGGCTCACATTAATATGTTTAGAAACAATGCATTATGTATGTCGGTGCAGATCTATAACAAGTTACCAAAACACATAAGAGAGTGTCAACCTAGGTTATTCAACGGAGCTCTTAATAAATGGCTTTTGTCTAATTGTTTTTATTCTGTCAAAGAATTTCTAAATGGTAACAATTAGAATTCTATTAAAATAATTCTCATTAACTGTATATTGTATTCTCGTAATTGTAGGTATGTCAATTATGTTTTCACTCATCAAATATAATTTCCATGGATTTGTATTCCAGTATCATAAGTAGTATTTTAGTATTAAGCACAACATTTTTGCATGCCTATACGGTAGAACATAAGCACCTCCATTTACTATTATCATCTAATGTACTTACTATGTTCTTGCAAATAAAACATTCTTATTCTTATTCTTTAAGGTGACAAGGAAACCACAGCAAATTACTTTAGCTTGTTTCCCTAAAGAGTGAACTGAGCCCATTCAAGACTACGGTCCTTTGGTCCGCATGGTTGTCCGCGCCTGCTCGCACCCCGTGTCTTCAGGCTTTGGCAATATGGCCCGTGGCTTGGCTTAATGTTGGCGGCAGAGATGGGCAAAATGTAATCGACTAACGATTAACGATTGAAACTAACAGAATTAGTTGCGACGGACGATTGAAAACGACGACTAATCAATCTTAGTTGCGTAGAGTGCAACTAATTTAGTTGCAACTAAATTAGTTGCCGATTGATTTTGGACAACTAAAATTTTTAATCGACTAATTAGTTAGACTAATTTTCCGCAACTAATGTTAGAAGCAAATTGAACTGAAAACCTCGGTATGGCTATGTTGACAGACTGAATAGGACATCTTAACGGATGTATAAAAATAAAATATTCTTGTATTACTTACGATATTTTGACCATTTATATGGAGTGAGATCTCTGTGCTAACTATTATTCTCTTTGATAATACCAACCGAATGATCTTAAATTGTGTATATTACACGTTTAGTTTGGATGGCAATAATAATATAATGGTCGAAGAATAGAACATGAGAAAAACACAGTTATGATAAATCAAACTTTGTATATGAAACATTCAAACAACAATAATAATTTAAAGCAAAAAGTATCAAAAAAATCAACGTTGTTTATACAGAAACATGTATGTATATACATCATAACTTGGCTTAACATCATGGCTTTTTCCGCTTGCAGGCTACAAGCGAGGGCCGTAAATATGCGATCGAGGGCTTTCTTCATTACCTCCCGTGTTGTGTTCATCATTTTATGTCTACACTTGGCCAGAAAGCGGCTTTTTCCATACGCGCAGCGTGCGGAAAAAGCCATTTTATGGCCAGGTGTGGCATAAATATTTTAAATGACACGTTGAAAACAAAATAGACCGTATCATTTTATGGCCAGGTGTGGCATAAATATTTTAAATGACACGTTGAAAACAAAATAGACCGTATAGATAATAAACAACATGCAGATGTTTCATTCAATAATAGAACGTGTTATTTTTGGAAGATTCGTCGGCACCTGCACCAAATGCAACAAACAACTTCCAGGTACCTAAGTAGGATTATCCCATTGTTTTGTCGCCGCGTGACACTAAAAAGAGTTTCACTAATGACCGACAGCAAAATATTGATAATATCTATGTAAACTATCTATGTAGTCTAACTAGTATTAAAGTATCAAAATATTAATAGAGCACCAACCTACCTACTATATTGTTTGCGACTTGTAAACATTGCAGTTTCTCGTTATTTATCATTACGGGCCATACCCATAATATTGCATTGTCATTCAAGCGTTTCAAATTAAACGTGTATACATAATTTTAGCTCAATCGGTTGAAGATATCTGCTTCAAAATTAGTTGCAAGATTCCACCCAAACCAACATAGTTACAACATAAGAGTACCTACAATGTACATACCTACTCGTAGTTACGTATTGCAAATTATCTATATTACAAGTTAAATAAAAAATGTAAAAACGAGCGACTACGTAGTTTTAATATAGATTTAATCGTGAAATTTAGTCGATTGAAACTACAACTAATTTAATTGTTAGTTGCACATTCTCACAACTAATTCAATCGCAACTAAATTAGTCGCGACTAAAAAATGACGATTGATATTTTCAATCGATTGATTAGTTAACTAAAAAATTAATCGATTAATGCCCATCTCTGGTTGGCGGTATACTCGCGCGGCAAAAAGTCACCGGCCGGGCCGCCGGCGCAGTGTGTGGGAGCTTGTAACCGGACACTAAAAGCCTACTGTTTACAATCTATATGTCGTCCATGCTGATAGCGGATGCTATCTCGATCTCGCGAGATCTCGAGCAAATTTTCGAGATTGAATCTCGATTCTTGCGGTCTCGATCGAGATCTCTATTATTATTTTCAAGATCTCGAACGAGATTGAGAGATCGATGCGTATGAATTTACATCTACACACTTACGGGAATAAAAATATGTGAACATGACCCTATTGTCAGGATCATAAGCGTGTTCAGATATTTTTGTTCTGTATGTGTAGATGTAAATGAACTTGACTGTACCTATTGTAAGAAGGAAAATGACTGCTATTATACTGTGACTAAACGCTCTTACTGTTTGCACTCTATGTCGTCCATGCTGACGGCGGGCGTCATCACGAGCCGCGGCCTGGTCCTCTGCGCCTCCTCGCGACCCCTGTCTTCAGGCTTTGACTGCGAATACAGTGGTGTCCAGTCATTAAAATAAATTAATTTAAGGCAATAAGTAATTTATATGAGAATAAATTAAATTCATACGGACCACACGTTGCCGTTAAATTTGACCGTGTGGACGATACGGACCACAACACAACTACGAGTATAGTCTGTCCGCCGGCTTAAGAGTAAAGAGTCATGAAAATTAGCTAATTGGTTATCTATTATAGAAAGAGTGTAGGTAAGTGATTTCTTACGTATACAAAAAGCTAACGTAATAGGTAGTACTAAGGTACAATATCAAATGACAGCGTAAAAATTGCAAATGCAATAAAAAACATTTGAGGGTAGGGTTGTAACAATCGGGAATTTTTCAAGTACCTGTTCCGTTGATTCTGGTTTAATGGTTTATGGTTACTTATGTTTTTAGTAGATTGCGTCACAAGGGAGCAAAATGATATATTTACGGCGAGGGCTTACATTGAATCCTGAACGAAGCGAAGGATTCTACAATTGAATCCCGAGCGTAGCGAGGGATTCTAAAGTAGAATCCGGAGCGTAGTGAGGGATTCAAGTGTTAACGCCCGTGGTGAAAATAATTTTGCTACCTTGTGACACATACTGCTTTTCACACCGACTATGAGGAATCTTTAAATACAAACGCTACTAACCAAAATAACGAAATATATAGTTAATCAAAGAGCATCACACATTTTTAATAAAATGAAATGTTAAATTGTTAAATTTATTGTCTCTTATTATTTGATAAAACGTTTATTATTTTTTACGGCCGGGACGAATTTACCACTTCCATATTATATTTATGGCCCTCGCCTGCGGCTCGGACCGCAAACACCAGTGATCTGGGACATTCCTTATTATACCGCCCTCTGTGTGTAATATATTAATAAAGCTGTCTATGCTATGGCATATTCTAAGTGGGTTCAAACTAAAAATACCCTGTTGTCCTTGAATAGAAAAGTATCACTTTGATCCCTCTTATGAGGGATCAAAATACTTTTTTCTGAATAGGAGGTGTGAAAAATATTTTACTCACTTATTACAGTTTTGACAACCCTATGCAGGTGTGAAGATATCTTTTGTATTTAAAACATAAAAAGCATTTTGAACTTTAATAGAAAGTGTTTAGGTCGAATTTCACTACGTCGTATTACGACCAGGGGCGTATTTTGAAATTTGGCGCTCCCGGCTAATATTCTATTGTTACTAATATGATATGGATGTACTTCCGAAATAAATGATTTATTATTATTATTATAATATATGTTTTTTTTCGCCGCCCCAGAAGTCAAGGAAAAAATGATTTATATAAAAAAAATACAACATTCGCCAGCCAGCGAATAATCTGTACACTGACTATTTGTCGCTTTTCGCCTCTCATCTCTTAGGTTAAGTTATTTATTAAATGTTTTGTATTTTTTGTCAATGGATCCACTGAAAATCAGCGTCGTCGGCACCCTGTGCCCCGACACATGCTGAGAGGCCTCCTTTTTGGATACATCTCAATATTGTACACGCTTCCATTACTAATACCATACCATTTCAATATTGTAATAGATCCAAATAAATATTTCTTTCTTTCTTTCTATTTTTAATAACGTCTTATTTTTTTGCGGTGTACTAATTTGTTTACAAAGCCATTAATGATGATTTCATTACTTATAATCCAATAACTTTATACATCAGAGCTTGGGACAAATCCGGTAGTTCTGATTTTTTGCAGACTTATAGGTAATAATCCAAGTTTGTATAGTAGGTATAATAGTATTAATTTTTCTTCATATAAAAGATACATCGCGCGCTTGAATGTGTGCGCGCCGTGTACGAACGCACTACAAGCAAAGAAATAAGAACCCTCCAGTATGGATCGCACTCACACAGACGAGCTATCGCGCGTCTGTGTGAATACGTGTCGCGCGCTCCTAAACGGCCGAAAATGGACTACTTGTTCGTCTTTATACTTTGCCTCGAGAGCGGAACTTTACTTTGTCAAAAATCGAAAAAACCGTAAAAAATTGGGAAGGTCTAGTTTTTGGTACTACCTTTTCAGGACGTTTTTAAAGTAGACTAAATTTACAATACCCATGAGACTAGAATTGTCTCTGTAGACCCAATAGTTTCCAAGATAAAGCCTTTCAAAGTTTATCATTTTTTCGACCGTCGCAATTTTTTGCAATGTTCTGAATGAATTTTGACCCTGATTCTTCGTAACCCCTGTTACACTATCTAAGCCTTGTACGTTATGGGATGTTAAAAAAGAAAATGAGAAGTGTGAACTATGATGTTTAATGACACGCTAAGCTACGAATAATGAAATAAAAAAGGTAAGGACAACAAAAGTTAATAAGTTTATTAGTTAATTAGTTAGTAAATTGAGTAATCAATAAATTTAGTTATTTTAGCCCTCTTGGAAGGGCGGCACCGATCGCAGTGAGGATGATCAGCAAGTCAATGTCCTCACCAAAATTGCGAAGTTCGAAAAAAATATGAATTTTGAAAAGCTTTCTCTTGGAAACTATTGGGTATATAGAGATAATTTTATTATTTCATGTATTTGTTACAGGCTAAGCCTTAGAAGAAAATCTCCACTTTTTGCCGTTTGAGGCATACAAATGTTTATAAGTATTTGAGGCGTACAAATGTTTTTAAGTACACTAAATTTTCTACAACATGAAACACTTTAGGGATGTACTTAATCCCTAAAGTGTTTCATGTTGTAGAAAATTTAGTGTACTTTAAAAACGTCCTGAGAGAAGGTACTATCAAAAATTAGTCCTTTGACAAGTCTGCAATAAATCAGAACTACTGGATTTTCACAAAGTACCCCGTACTTGACAAGGTTACTGGATAATTGAGTTGTTTTGCAAAATAGGCTTCAATATTGAGAAACCGCCCTCTCTTCACTCTGCGCCCCGCCCGTCCGCGCCCTTAGGCGTATCTCACACTGCAGCGAAAATCGCGGCGACACGCGACTCAGCGATTTTCAACTTTGTATGTAGAATCATCGATTTGTATAGAAAAATCGCGGGGTGGCGCACCCTGGCGCGTAAATCGCGGCGACTCGCAACTACTATGCGCACCTACACGGAAAAAATCGCGGCGACGGGCGATTTCAGTGTGTTCTTCGCCTTATTCGGAGCATGTACTTATTGTACTTAGAGTCTGTGCGGAAAGAGAATAGGATTTAGATTTGGGGGCGCTGTAAATGCTTTTCTACCGTATTTGCAAAAAAAAAAATGCCATACTGGTTAGGTTAGTTCCGTTTTTCGCCATGCCTATTCTCTTTCCGCACAGACTACCACGCCGTATGTTTTTAATAACAGACACGCTCCGTATAGACAAAAATTAGCTAATGACCGTATTTTCGATAAAATAAAAAAGGTGAGAAGTTAAAATCAGTTGAATGGTGCCAAAACCAGAACAAAAGGCAATCCGATTGCCAAGGCCGATTGGCGCCCCGGGCCATGGCCCGGATGGCCCTAGGGTAAATACGCCCCTGATTACGACTTGTCACCTTTCGAAGTAATAATGCTATTTTACCAAGTTTTAGTTTGAATTGGCTTTTTACTGTAACACCGCCGGGTAAACTTATAAAAGCATTCGTCGCAAACACAACGTTGCGATCACGCAACGACTCCTCATTTAGTCTAGGTACGTTCTTACGAAACCACATCGCAACTAAGTACAAGCGTCAACGTAACCACATTGACGTTTTGCAGTTACCACAATACAACTGCTATAAGCTGCAGCTACCTATGCTATTCAGAGTATTCAGACGTTAGTCCGTCGGAATAGACCCTTCGAGCCTATGCATGCATACTGCGTGTTTTAAACGTGCGTTTCGTAGCGTTGTCTCCATTTTTAGGGTGTAAAAGCGACAGCGTTACGAAACGCGCGTCGACTGCGCGTTAAGACCACGCCGTGTGCATAGGCTCTTAGAGAGCTTTGAACTGATTTTACCTATAGTTCCTTATACTTACGAAGTTCCTCTGGACGATTCCAGGGTTAGTCCTCACGACATCCTTAGCTTTGATAAACAGGTCGAACGGGATGGGTTTCCGCTCGGTAAGCGTGTGCGTATCCTTGATGCTCACTATCGGCACAGCTCTCGGAGTAGGTGTTTGTTCCTCACAAAACACTGTTGTTTGGGGTTTTATGTCCCCACCTCTAAAATCCGTTCTCTGCACTGTGCCGTAATCGAAGAGCATGGATTCATAGCGTTTTGTTTGTGTTTCGTCCGGCATTTTTTAAAATTATTCGAAATATTGGAGTAAAAAATTCAATTACAAATAGCAAGTTGGCGTCTAAATTGACAATGTCTACGTGACAGATTGTTGTAAAAAGTGTGAAGATTTCTCAATCGATGTTTGAATGATGTTTGATGTTCGGAAGTTAAACTTTTTGCAGTGAATGAGTGAAGGTTTAAACGGATAAAGCCACGCTAAAGCTAAGGCGTCTCAACATCGGCGAGTAAGCAAGTAAAATTAGGCGAGTAACGGTTCATTGCGGGCTGAAGAGGCACAGTGTGATCGATCGACCTTTCCAGATCCGCAATGTAATGCTACTCGCCTTATTTTACTCGCTTACTCGTCGGCGGTGGAATAAGTGCCTAAATACCGGGCTATTGAATTAAAAGCGTTCCGATTTAATGATAAACCGATCATAGTATTATTTACCCTATGTAGTATAATCATAATTCGTTAGCAGTCCTGTGCCCGAAGTACGCTCAATTTCTATTACACGGTTAAATTAAGAACATTGGCCTGTGGCGTAACATTTTCGTGTGGTGACTGTACATGGAACAACAATGAAATAATAAGCGTTATTGTTTCAATAATTTATTAAAATTCACCAATAATAATTATAATACACCAAGAAAATAACATTGAATATACACAATAAAGTTCTAAATTATTTCACAAAAATAAATTAAATTTTATCACAAAAGAAGGGTAGTTGATTACAAAAGTTCATTTTAATATCTAAGTTCATTGTAACGGATCAAAGTATGTCAAAATGTAAACAATATGAATTGTTAGTGTTGTGACTTCGTTACAACGCATATATCAGTTGATTTTTAATATTCAGTTTCGTTAAACGATCGTGTGACTTAACTCCAACACGAGATCATTCGACCTTACAAATATAACAATAAGTAGTATATATTTGGGTATACCTGTGCACTAAATGACTTCAAAATACTGTATTATTCAGAAAGGTCTATAGAACTCTTTACACCTATAATAGTAGTTTATGCAACTGATATATAATGACAGGCCTTAAAACACGAGTGTGATTTCATAATAAGATCACACGAATGTTTTAAGGCTCAATTATGTACAGTTGCATACATTATTTTATCTACACACATATTATAAATCCTCAATCATGGGTTCGGGAACCGTAAGAATGACCGTCATAGCACCGTCATGGCCGACTAGATTTCAAATCATGACCAACTAGATTTTCAAAATAGCATCGATTTCGATGTTACTATGATTCATATAACACTAGCACAGGTAGCATATCGTCGACCGTAGGCTGAATTACGGTAAGGGACATTGTTTTGCCTGTCCCTTACCGTAATTCAGCCTACGGTCGACGATATATATAGTATGATAATACATTACTGATAGCAATAATGGTGGTTTTAATTCCTTACTTTGGATGTTCATCTCCCTTCATATAAACGAACATGTAAAACAATACAGTATATGAGTGATAAACCTTTCCGAACAAATATTTTCACTTAAAAATACAAAAAAAATATTAATGATAAAATTACTATACTAAAAGGAAAACAGTTCAGGTACACTGTTCCGGTAAACAATTATTATCTATTTAAAAATAGCTACGATTACCGCAAACTTGCTCCTCATAGACATAGGTTACGCGTTATCTCTGGCGTCAGTTCATTACTGAGAGTTCCAAGTGAGAAAATTGCGACCTTCACCCAAGAAGAGTTTTGGCCGAAAGGTGTGTTCCGGCGCTTCCGCGGGCGGCTACCTGACACCCCGAACAGCAAGAATGAGGGTGTTTAGAAATCATAAACCCACCAGCTGGCAGCAGAGTGGCGAAAGGTCTTTTTGACAGTAGGCGTCAAGATCCACCAATCACACCACCTGATTTTGACATCTACTGCCAAATAGACCTTTCGCCACCCTGCTGCCAGCTGGTGGATTTCTGATTTCTAAATACCCTCATTACAAGAGAATTATTCTCGGACTGACAGCACAGACTGATGAAAATAAAGCACTTTAAATAGTATTTATGCCACACGTGGCCATAACACGTGCCGCTTTCTGGCCAAGTGTAGACATAAAATGATGTACACAACACGGGAGGTAATAAAGAAAGTCCTCGATCGCATCTTTACGTCCCTCGCTTGCAGCTCGGGCCGCAAACATCTGCGGTCTCGGCCTTTCTTTGTATTACCACCCTAGTTGTGTAATGTACTATAGTCAGTCCATTGTGAACAGCTTGCTGACAGAAAACTGGCAACGTGTAGCCGAAGTCTATGTGACTTGAAATGGAGGATCGACTTCATGGAAGTTTTTATAACATTCAATGTTACACAAATTTAATTTACTAAATGAAAGAAACATCATATCTCTATTTATTTTAATGTTGGTAAATTACGCCAAATTTCTGTGTTAAGTATATATAAAAATTAAATTGCGCTTCATCAGTCAACATTGGCCGGGTGTCCAGAGGTACCGGGTTTGATTCCCGGTGTGGACCTCGGGAAAGCGCCATGTAATTTTTCTATGTAATCTAATTTCTCGGATGTTGTATATTGGATTAAAATTGGTCAGTGTTATGCATTATCGAATTACATAGGATTTATAGCACTTAGTTCGATAGTGCATAACACCTGACTGTCAAATTGCAAGTTTGCGACAGATTTCATAAACCCACTTAACCAACCGTAAATACTGGAAATTAAGATGAGTATCAGAAGACGAAACGTTAAACGAATTACAAACTTATTTGAATATAACTATCTAGACGAATTTTATCGCGCGGTGACCCCAAAACCTCAGATCGTACGTTCAAACCGCCACCTTTGGCTCGTGCGGCATACTTCTTTTGAGGTACCCTTTGTTGTAATGGCCTTGATAAATTATTTAACTCTTATTTGAAAGAAAGAAATACAATACACATATGAGTAAAAATTGTTATATTCAAATAAGTATTCACCGCGTAAAACTAAGAAAAATACTCTAAAACAGTTTTAAAAAATACTTCGCGTATATACAAGCATCTGCTTATACCATCTAATGTACATATTTAAATTTATGATTATATACATCGGTATCTATAAAGGACGCAAATTCATTTCACAAGTCCATTCCTTTAGAATTCCTAAGTACAAATAAGACACAGTTGAAATAAAACAATACCTAATACCAAGAAAAAACGTAAAAACATAAATACTTAAATATCTAAGTTGAAAAAGTAACAAAATGGTGCCATTATTTGGAAAAAATACATTAGGATCGACCAGACCGAAGCTTACCGCTGCGTGTGGTGTGACGCGTCGTTTTCTACATGCACTAGGTTGCGTAAACGTAAAGCGGTGTGGTCGTTCCCTTATAAGTATATTTTAGAACTTTGTCACTGTAAATACTTTCACACATTAATTTAGCTGCAACATTGTTATGTTTCTTAGGTAATTTCTTTAGATGACTTCCAACCTACAATATTATTGACAATATTATCTACTTGTCTCATTTCGAACATATAATGGAAAAGAATGAGAGGGGTAGAAGATATTACGCAATAATTTTGTAGGAGGGTAGGCCACCTTGTATTACTATGTGAAAGTAGTAAAAGTCCGCCATTTTAGACGTTGCGTTGATTACAATATCAAAAGTTAGCTGCTCTGGATATCCTGTGATCATTTCAAAAGAAATCGCAGTCTAAATTCCAAAATTATTTTTCCTGAACATTTTGGCCGGAAAACCGTTTTTTTTTAAACCTGTTTCTGGGTTGTTATAAATCTATAGTTTTATGTTCCCTCTTAGTTATTGTTGACAGCTTTGCATTGCTATTCCGTTTGAAGAGTAAGAGAACCAGTGTACCTAATTACAGGAGCATGATACATTACATCTTAGTCCACATGGTGACAACTCACCTGGAACCTTTTATTAGAGTTTGCACGTGTTATATGAATGCAGCTTCGGCTTTCCTTCAAGTGGGCTGTATGTTTGTTTATCACTTAAAAGTATAAAACACAGAATTTACGATGTGACTGTGGATTTAGACACAACACGGGAGGTAATAAAGAAAGCCCTCGATCGCACATTTACGTCCCTCGCTTGCAGCTCGGGCAGCAAACATCTGCGATCTCGGCCTTTCTTTGTATTACCACCCTAGTTGTGTAATGTATTATTAAACAATACTGAAAACTACGGTTTCGGAAAAAATGGTTCTCAAACTTGCGAAAAAAGTAAAATAATTGGGGAAAAATTATGGGAAATTGTCCAGAAAAAAATTAAAAGACATGGCCGTTAAAATAGAACATGTGCAGCGCTACCAACATAAGACAGTGCAGGAAGAACAAAACAGCCGAAGGCACGCAGTAAATCAGCCTATTGTTTACCTTTAGCTGCTGTCAATCCGGGACCTTCATCTCCGCCCATATGGGGCAGTGCGGGGAGGCGGGGCCGCCCCACGACCACCCCCGGGGGATCGCGAGGTGGCTGAGGCCGGTCTTTACCGCCCCCGAGCGACCGTTGAAGTTGGACTTGTCTATGGTACCGGGGGTGAGGATGCAGGTCTGCCCGGAGTACGTGTTGTCTATGGTCGTGGATAGGCCCTCGTTTAGGAGCGGCTCGCAGCATTCGAGGGCTGGAATGAGAGAAGTATAATTGCAAATTGTTCAGTTGCATAAAATATTGATTGAAACTTTCACTATTTTCACTCATTACAACAAAACGTTTTAATAATTAGTGAAAACCGTTTCGGACCATGGAGGTCACGGCACGTCCGAAACGTCGAGGTAATATCATGTTTTTACGCGATTCAGTCCCGTTTTGTTGTAATAGGCTAGATGACTAAAAAAAACTGTTTAGTCCGTCTGTTACATTATGAAAAAATATTGTACACATATTTTTTGTTTTGTTTGACAAACAAAAACTGACGAGGATAGAGTGCTTAGAAGTTTCGAGTGACGTCACTCTTGAGTACAAATTGTACTCAAGAGTGACGTCACAAGCCCCCACTCCAGAAGTTTGATGATCTATAACTTTGTCGATTTTTAATATTTTGATAAACCAAAAAATACGTGTCCCATATTTTTCCATAATCTAACTGACGGACTAAATAGAATTTCATATTTTTAACCCAGTCATCATCCCTATTATCAGTTGCACAAAAGTTTACTAATACACTTACACTATAGGGAACGTGCACGACGAAGGTGCTGCCAACTGGTGCCGCCAATCTAAATCATATACCCTCTTATGCTGGGGATACTGCGGCCACATTGACAAAAACGTCGTTAATAACGTTAATTTATCGCGATGAAGGACGATTAACGTCAGTGTAGCTACGATTTATTTGACATTGACACTTACATATTGACAGGGGGGATAGTTTCCTTTATTGTCCGCCCGTGTCTCTTTTGTTGTTTAGTGCTGCCACCTATAGTTCGTGCACGTTCCCTATTCAAACTAATATTATAAACTAGCTGTCCCGGCGAACTGCGTTCCGGCTCAGATTTTTTTTATTGAATTTTTTAGATGTTTTAATAGTTATTCTGTTATACGGTGCAGAGTCAAACCCAAATATCATAAAAATCGGCCCACTCGTTCTCGAGTTATAAATGGTGTAACTAACACGACTGAGTTTTATGTATAGATGAATACGAAAGTAACTCTGTTGCCCTTCCGTCTGTTTGTCACCTTTTTACAACCGTTGAACCGATTTAGATGTAATTTGGTATGGAGATATTCTGAGACCCTTCAGGGTCTCAGAATATCTCCATGGACATGGTTTTTATTCAGGAAATTATCCCTTAAGGGATACCTAACTCTAATACTACTCAGACGAAGATTGATCAAAGAGAACAGAAGAAGACAGATCGAAGTTTAATAAAAACTTAACAAAGCATTTTTTTTTTAATTTATAAATAAATAAAATATCTTTGACTGTGAATTATGTAATTTGACAGCAATTAACATAAGGTAACCTCACAAAGGCTTCACCTTTGGTCGTGACGCAAATCTTAGACCTTTTAATAGACATCATAGACTTTGCACTTTCCGTAGCGATCGATTTGTTATTGTCTAGCGCAAACAATATTTTCCTTAATAGTAAATTATAAGAAAAACAGGATATTATTTGGTTTTATTTATGTTTCACAAATAATAGCACGACAACTCCGTTTGCGGAGGTCAAAATGTCTCATTTTTGCTTCGCCATAATTAGGCAAGTAGCTACATTTTTAACCAACACAAAAAAAAAACCATTTATAAAACTACATAGGTGTGAAAGTGTGTTCGTTTATCCTCTTTCAATTAATTTGATTAAATAAAAGTATGTAGGATGCATTATTTAATTAAGAATTGAAAACAGAGCTCATATTATTCCGCACCTCCACCATATGTATAGGTAGTTTCACGAGAGTCCAGGCCACGCACACAACAACACTGTCATGTAATGACAGCGGGATTTCGAAATTACTGTTCTTTTTTCGTACCGATAGCAGGTTCAACAGTGAATTGCAAGATAAACCAAAAAGTTTGTTTAAACTTTAGCCTTGTGTTTATTTACTCACTCATTCATTTCATTCATAACCTTTTTTTGCAATGAGTACTTCATGTAGCTGTGTGTGTAATCATTCACCTCAACCACCTCAACTCTCGTGAAACTACCTATAGCAAAGGTGAGCTCAGAATAGCGGAGAAAAACTATAAACTTGGTAATTTAGTTTATATTCAGCCCGAAATGCTACATACTAGTAGGTAATGTTTGTTTAGTGGCGATAGATTCACCTTGTTTTGGCATAATTTAATTTTATTTGCCCGAATACCAAAATATTAAATATTGCCATGCGCAAAAGGTGTACATCCCTGCTGCGCAGGATTCGGGCCAGCTCAAACAGCACTTTGAGAATGATTGCTGAACGATTCGACTGCGCGTATGTGAACCATTGTGTGATGGTCCACCTAAATAGGGGTGTTGTTTTTAATTTTTAACTTTTAATTTGTAAATTGATTTTATTGTACTAACAATAGTTTTAAGTGTGTATACTAACATAATTGATCCAAGTTGGTCGTGAAATAAATGAATTATTATTATCTATATGTCTTTTCCGTACACGAGACAATAGTGTCCTGGCCCTTTGGGAGGCGTGCGTAGAGCCGAAGCCAACGCGTAGAGGCCCTTTCGACAATTTAATGAAAGGCAACGTGTACACCCAGCGGATGCTGTCCCGGCCTTTGTCATGGGGCGCACGCAGAGACAGCCCCCGCCAGATGCAAGGACTATTGTTGATTGATGGAATCTAACTCTACTGGGTTATGGTGGTGGAATTATGGACTAGATACTGGGCTATGGATCGAGACATGACGGCGCCTGTCAGGAAAAGTGTCTCATGGCTTTCGCGGCACTGACAGACCGTGACTTGCCCTCCGCTGATGGGCCCCAGTTAAATAGCGACATTATGAGCAATGGCCCAGGGGGTTACTGTGCCCCTCTCCTTCGGACATACATACATCTCATCATCATTCGGACGAACATAGATTTCCCAAAGTGGTCAGAAACATTGAACAAACGGGACACAGACCAACAAAAAAAAATGGCCCAGGGGCAACACCGCTGCCGAGGGCTGCAGGGTGTCGAGAGGTGTGCTGCGCTTTCTCCGAGGGTACTCGCGGCGTTATGCCCTTTAACACTTCCACGCCTGGAGCATATAGCTCTCGCGACTCCACTCTGGACGGCCGGTTAAGGCAAGCCAGAGGCGAATTATTATTATTATTATACCAGTATATCTTTATTTTCTCAGCTTAGGTTTATTACAATATATATATAAAAAGTAAAATACATAATGAAATTACAAAATATAAACACATTATAAAAAACCTAACCTAGGGTGCCGCCGGCAGCGGGGCGGGGCCCAGGCTACCGGTGGTTAGGGCCGCAGAGAGAGGAACCTCCTGACGATGCGCGCCGTGTCCAGAAGAACCGCTTTCTGTATCTGACCCTTGATCCAGCCATCTAGCGAGAGTCTCTTGAGATGGTGATCGAGACTTATTATTATTATTAATACTATTTACGCATAATTGTTATTTATTGATTTAAACTTTCACGATTTTCACGATTTGTTATTTTACAGATAATATTGACTTTACAGAATAATTATAAAGTAAACCTAACCTAACCCTAATATGTTCTAAGTGGCTGATGTAAAAGATTTTACAAAACATTTTCCGTTAAAGCTACAGAAAAATTATGCGAAATAAAATTCGGGCTAACAATACATTCGGACAAATAAAACGTATGCCAAATAAAGGGAACCCATATGGATAATATTTCTGTAGAGCCAGCCAGCCTGGACAGTACACTATTTTTGTTTACATTACGTCAGTTCTTAACTCGTCTACGGAATGACTAGGTACGATGTAATCGTTTAGACCGCCAAAACATTACGTTAATTCTAGAAACTACGCCTAGATTCAGGAAATCGTAAAACTCTAACGACTATCCTAATCTAAACCGCTTTAAAAACAGTTTTAGTATTTTTTTCGATTAAGATGATTATATTGATTTCAAGGCTAAACGCCTTGTCTCACAACTTATATTCTCCACTACTTTCGGGAAAAAGGAAACGGGCATACATTTTATTGAGTAGAAAATGAGTAGAAATAGGCCTATTGTATCGAATATACATTTATGGGAGGTCGAAAATAAAGAGATTTGAAAAAACGTGCTGGCCGACCCCAAGCAAGGGGAAGAGGTGCAGTCGACAAACGTTACCTCGAATGTACCATTTCATCGAATTTGCATTCCGTCGACAGTCTTTTTCTCTGAAACCGTGAAACTTCTACAATTTTTGATGAGTCATAATAAAGTAACCATTAGGTTAGGTTATTGACAGCGAATGCAACCCGGGTAAAAGTCAGAACCCTGGCAAAAAAACTTAGTAAATAATAAAAATTATGCATTGTATCGTTACATTTTAAAGATAATAAATGAAATCAAACGTCGGCCGCCTTAAAGCAAACGCGAAAACACATGCTTGCTTGTCTTATTTAACACGGCCGGCAATGCCGGTAGGTTCATTGTAAGTAATGCAACCCAGGTACCCGAAAACCCGGGTAACTGACTTTATTTAGAGTCGGGTAATACCCGGGTTTCATATTTGACGGGTATTGCATTTCCTAGTAATTGACAAATTTCAGAAAAAAATCAGATTCCTAAAAATGCTTTCTATGAAATGATACATCGATAAATGACGCAGCACTCAAAATAGGCACATGACAAGTAAGCCCGCGTAAACCTATAATGTGTATATATCGATGGAATGAAATATTCAATGAAACATTTGTTGGCGATTCAAGGGTAAATCAGGCTGTCTAGCACAATGATATTTTATAAGAAGATACGTTATACGCATACTCGCCAGCTGAGAAATATGCTTCCAAGAAAGCAGCAGCACACATTGGTACCTCACTGTACGGTGTACATACTCACACATATTAACAGATTGCATAAAAGAGATGGCATAGTTACAATAATGCAAAAAAAAGAGACAGCTAGCTTTTTGTTACTTGCGCGATTAATTTTTAAACGTAACCGAGTGAACCCATCGGCTAGATTCGGATTGACTCGGAGCCTGCTCGGCGCTCGCAGATTAAGCACGCAGAAGGTTGGTTATCCTTGTCACTCTCATTGTCAAAGACGTAAGTTTGTCTCTTTCATTCAAATGACCTCTATGGTAGTAAGATGGCGTCGTATTTGAAAAATAAAATAATAAAAATGATAAAATTAAATTATTTCAGCGTACTTACAGGTGATATGTGATCCCTTGCGCTTTGTTGCACTTTTTGCTATGATTGGTGCACTTTCTGATCACACACGACGGCATTTTTTTTGTGAATCTTGTAAATATTCACCCTTGACATCGTCGTGCGTTTCGTTGACCGACCCGCGAGTGACTACCCACTACAAAAAGGGCACCAATACATTTATCGTGGTTTCAGTGCTTCACTTTTGGAGTGCTTGTAACCTATCTACTTATAAAATATCATTGGTCTAGCATAACTGGCCGCGACGTCGTTTCTCGCGCGACAGAGCATCACCCGTCACTGTCACACTAATTGAGTGCAGTAGCATTTCTCGCGCGGCAATGAGTCGCATGCCATAGTTATCCTAGAGGTACTGGACTGGAATGAGGATACACTGTTATGATAGACGCACTTTCGGTCCTAGGGTTGTTTCCTTTGTTCATATTACGAGTGACAAGTGTAGCCACAGGACGAGAGAGCTTTGATAAGACAACCTACAATCGAAGACACTGCTAACTGACCACTTGTCACCCTTATTACAATGTATTAAGGTCTACTGATGGTCACTTAACTGTGTCTTCGTTTGTACATTAATTACCGGCCAGCTGTCTGATTGCTAATAGCTCTATTAATAGCGTCCGACTGGACAAAGGATGCGCTATTGATCGTCGAACACGTGTATTGCGTAGGCAATTATTAGGTAATCTCTGTAATTTAGAGTCAATAGGTCAGCTGTATTCACTGAATACATTGCATATAAGGCGTAATGGTTTTAAAGTATTTACAATGTAAATGTACTTGTTAATTAATTTAATTTTACATACAATATCGTATTCTTTTTAATTGGGTTAACATTTGCCTAGAAAACACTGCTGCGTATGCCGCGTCTATAGTCTATGTTATTTTTTTAAATCGGTATCACTCTGAATGTTGTTCCAGTTGAGGAAGTCCCCCGCGAGTACGAGCGGCAGCGTGCCAGGGCATGCTGACGACACTCGCTAGTCGGAGGACGGCCGGTCCTGGCAGACTACGTCCACCACCGGCATCTCCGCATCGGGATCACCGTAGGCCACCCAGAGACAAGCAACGTCCATTGGTACAGTCAGCAACGAAAGTCCATGAACACATCCAAATTTTCAAAACACCTGCACACTATAAGTCCAATATTTAACTGAACAGGATGTCATACAAATATCCATGGACATCTGCAAGTAACAAATGTCGATGTACATTACTTTTTCAATAGTTGCTGAACTTTACTGACTACATAAATCCATGAACATGTATAGTAACCAAAACTTGCTGGACATGTTTAATTACATAATTTGCTGAACACGTCTGGCTACATAAATACATTGTTATTTATACTAATCAAAAGTTGCTGAACAAGTCGGATGTTTTTTAGAATTTAGATAATTTTTAGAATTATTAATAGAGTTATGTTACTCCAAAACTATGCATATCGGCGAAAATGGTAATTTTCTTGATGATTTGGCTTCATAAATAATTTCTGATATTTGTTGATATTCTTGGTCGCTATTAAACAAAACCCCCAAATATTGGTCCCAAAAACTAAACATTTACAGCGAAAATCAATTCTTTACTCCGTTTAAGGATTATTTCCAAAAATTAAATTCGTATACGTATGGAGTTTCAAACCTCTTTAAGCTTTCAGAATAAATGCCGAAATCATTTCGTTCTTTTGAATTCAATCAGTTTTAGGTCTCGTCTCCTACTTTAAAAATCGTTTGGTGCCTTTACAAAGTTTCAACACCAATTTTACCGCCTTTGGGGATGAATAAAAAAAAAACGCTAAAATTACTTTCCATTTCCAATAAGTTGACTTATTGAAGATTCTATATGCGAAGACTCAGATTTCAAAAATTGTTTGGTCCCGATACAAAGTTTCAACCCCCATTTAAACCCTTTTGCGGACGAATTTAAAAAAAAAACTAAAATTAATTATATTATATTTTATTTAGGAATCTACTTATGTTCGAAGTCTCAGATCTGCTACTTCAAAAATCGCTTGGTCCCTATACAAAGTTATAACTCCCATTTAACCCCAAATTTCAAAAAAACCGGTCAAGTGCGAGTCGGACTCGCGCACCGAGGGTTCCGTACAAACTCATAAGTAGATACATTAATAGTTCAAGAAAAACTGTATGGCGATTAGTTTAGTAAGAGCAAATAAGTATGTGTACGATTTTTGCAAATTTCTCAATAACGGTGCAAGTTAGGAAAACCATTATACTTTTCCTGTAATATTTAGGATGACATTAATAATTGGTAATTATTACACATTTTTCTGTTCAGTAACATCGAAAATAATAGGGGGGAATGGTATTTTTTTAACGTTTTTCGTCATAAACCAAAAACTACTTATTTAAAAAAAAAACATAAACGGTGTTTTAATTTACAAATCAAGCTCTTTTATTTAATACCCCAATCGATATCGGCCATTCTCCAGAAATATGTCTGCGGTCATCTTATTACCGCGTCGCTGTTTTCATACTAAATGTATGAAGACGCGTGAATTAGGCGCAGACATATTTCTGGAGAATGGCTGATATAAGAACCGTACTTTCAATTTTCAAAGTCCACTTTAAAAAAAGTAAAAAAGTTACAAGATTTTTTTACATCCGGCTATACCGGCTAATAGGCTCGGGTTAGCTACTTTTAATACTATTCCAAATTTCAAATCGATAGCAGCAGTAGTTTCTGAGATATCTGGCTGTGACAGACGGACAGACAGACATAATCGCAACATAAGGGTTCCTTGTTTACAATTTTGGTACGGAACCCTAAAAACGGTGAAATTACTTTCCTCTACTTTTATTGAAGAATTTATGTTCGAAGTCTCAGATCTCCTGCTTCAAAAGTCGTGCGGTCCCTATATAAAATTTCAACCCCCATTTAACATTTTGGGGATGAACTTTAAAAAATCCCTTCTTATCCCTTACTTACGTTTTACAACCACCCTACTGTGAAAGTTCCTAGCTTCAGTAGTTTCGGCTGTGCGTTGATGATCCAGTCAACAGGCAGTCTGGACTTCTTCTTTTATATAAATACATAGATGTTAGAGTATCAAACATATGAATCGGTGATATTAGGACGATTTACGAGATCCCAAGTGAAGCCACGAAGAAACCTTGTATGATATTAAATAAAACTACTTACTAAATTGAAAATTTATAACTCTGGCATCATCAATCCTGACCCAATTTACTTACGGCATAAACTACTAATACAATACTATGTAACTTCTTCATAAAAATAAAGAAATTTAAAATTTGACTCATAAATTACGAAGGTATACCGTAAAATACATTTGAATTATTTTTGAAGTCGGGTGAAAATCTAAAATAGTTTAAAAACTCTAAGAAACGAGAGGTGAGCATAATAAACAAATGAGATTGACACTTTAAGGACGTCACGACCAGAATGAAAGAGACAAACGTATCACTTGACAGTGCGGTCCTGTTTTCGATGATTGTCATCATTCAAAATTCGAAAATTGCTCCGCTCACTTTTGGACGTATAGTGTCCAGCAACTTCTGGATGTTTACTGTCCAGCCACTTTTAGAAAATATAATGTCTGGCTACTTTTTAACGTATGCTGTCCAGCAACATTTGGAATTATAATGTTCAGCCACTTTTGAAAATGTGGTGTTTAGCGACTTTTAGAAATTTATGATGTAAATGTAATTTTGTATGTAACTCTGTTCAACAACTTATGTGAATATGTGCGTTTAGTTACTATTGTAACGTTATTTTGTTCGGCAACTTTCGTTGCTGACTGTACCTAGACCTAGGTAGTTGGTACTCACTCTGAATGTTGTTCCAGTTGAGGAAGTCTCCCGCGAGCACGAGCGGCAGGCCGCGGCGGTCGGCCATGCTGACGGCGCCCGCCAGCCGCGCCGCGTCGTCGGGGCACAGCCGGTCCTGGCAGACCACGTTCAGGATCAACGTCGGCCGGCCGCAGATCAGGAACGCTGAGGGAAAATAGTACATTACATAACTAGGGTGGTAATGCAAAGAAAGGCCGAGATCGCAGATGCGGCCCGAGCTGCAAGCGAGGGACGTAATTATGCGATCGAGGGCTTTCTTTATTACCTCCCGTGTTGTGTACATCATTTTATGTCTATACATGGCCAGAAAGCGGCTTTTTCCGTACCCGTAGCGTGCGGAAAAAGTCACTTTATGGCCAGATGTGGCATAAAATACATTTAATTTAAGTAAATACATTTAAAAAAGATTGGGCTAAACGAAAACATTTATGGGTCATTACATGAAAACACCTACTTTTTGTCGTTTACGTAACGCTATGATAGCTACGAAATACTTCCAACCCTAAAGCTCAGTTACAATATTATCATACCATTCATACCTTTATTCACCTTCCTGATTTTACATGTCAAAAGTATTAAAAAGGTAGGTTCGTTTCCGTGGAATGCCCCTTATAAGGTGTAGAGTTATATTCATCATTTGCAGTATTTAGACTATAGTAATTTTATTAATTACACCCCGATATTTTTGACATCACTTTACAGGGTTGGACTAGTCATATAGGAGGTGGCGTGGCGTTTGCTAGCCGGGCTTTAGCTTGTGCGGACCTTTTACCTCATTATTAGGTAAGGTACTATTAAAAGCTGTGCCTAGCGTACATTCATTTGTCGTAAAGCGGCTACACTCGAAGCAAATATTCCGGCACACTAATATAAATTGTAATATCTCGTAAGCTAATGCAGCTAGTTTAATTCTAGTGTATTGTATCAAGTATCAATTCAATTTTTTTCAATTCAATTTATTCCAAAAACAATATACATTGTGTGTGAAAATTAAAGGGTAGGTACAATATTCATTATAAATAAAATTTCTTACAATTAATTAAAATGCAATTACAATAATTCTCAACAAATAATTATAAAGATAATTACTATACACTTATAATTTAATCATTATCCTGAATCAAGTAATAATATTTATTTGTACCTACTCATTACTAATGCGACTGTTAGTTTGTAATTGATTTATTTATATATCGCGTGCTGCGGTGAGAGAGTGAAATCTATCGAAACGTCGAATATTAACCCTGACTTTGTGAAGTTGACAATAAAAACATGATTTATTAGGTGGCAGTGGCGTGGCGCCCAAAGAACTCGATTCCTACCGGCCTGCCTAATAATTGAACACCTTATTCTACAGCTCTTAAGGCAAATGTACGCCAAACCTGCACCGGCTTGCCCAAGGATAGCTTTTACGCCACGGGACTGTTAGGTGGTTACTTCAGTATCATTGCGCTAGGGTAATTTTCTGCTTCATTTTTTTATTGCCTTAGACTGACATACAGGCAGACGGCCCACTTGAGGGAAAGTGGTCACCGCCGCCTATAGACATTTGCAACACTAGATGCTTTACCAATGCGTTGCCGGTTGGGAAATTAAATGACACCCTTTTTAAAAAAATCCATATTGTAGCATAGTGGGAAAGTCGTATCCATTTGGGTCCGGCTTTGGCCATGATTCCAGATTTCGTAAGTCAGGCCCAGAGTATTGCTTTCTTCTAGAAGGTAACTTTATCAACTAGGGTACAATTGAAATGACTGATTAAACAGATGTAAAATCGCTAAGCTGCATGACGTTCGTGTTTTATTCAGGCACAAAGAGTGCCAGTCAGCAGCAGAAGTCGATAACAAAAAGGAGCATCCATAATGCACGTGCACGACTCTATTTTTGTGGGCGGCGGACGGTATGCAAATCTAAAGACTACTTCCCTTACTTAAATTGATTCGAGTCGGAGTCCACCTCAAAAGTCACTAAACCACCAACGCTCTACTTATAAGTAAACATTATTGAATAAATAAATTTTAGATTAATTCTAAAAAAATCATCCTGAACCCAAAAACTATGAGTCGTGCTAACTTTAAACATAATAACGCATGACGATTAATTGAAATAATTAAATTTAGTACAATATCACCCTCCGATATTATCGGGAAACGAATAAAAGTGGACAAAATGACCGTTAAAATAAATTCAAATATCTAAAATGAAACCAGGTATAGTTTAATAGGGGCATCGTACAAGGTGACCGTTACAAGACTTACAATAGCGTCGTCGCGAGGTTGGGTTAAAAAATCGATGGCGCGGCCTTGGGCTCATGAAATATGTAGCCGCGTGGCGTCTGCGTGTTTACCAACACTAGTCACAATGTGACGGGCTATGATAGCCCTTACTTAGCTAAATTACAAAGTTTGGCTTGTTCTATATTGTTTTCTACAGGTGTGTTTCCACTGGGGTTTCTTTAACGACGTGTCACTATTGGATGCATAAATATTTAAATATCTAGAAAAAAGATTCTGTAATTTAGTTGGACTCGTGAAATATGTAGCCACGTGGCGTCGCGGTGTTTACCAACAGTAGGCACGAGGTGACGGGTGACGGGCTATGATAGCCCTTACTTAGCTCAATAAGCTAAATTACAAGGTTTGGCTCGTTCTATATTGTTCTCTACGGGTGTGTTTCCACTGGGGGTTTTTTTTACAGACGTGTAACTATTAGATGCATAAATATTTAAATATCTAGAAAAAAAGATTCTGTAAGTTAGTTGGACTCATGAAATATGTAGCCGCGTGGCGTCGCGGTGTTTACCAACAGTAGTCACGGGGTGACGGGTTATGATAACCCTTACTTATCTAAATTACAAGGTTTGGCTTGTTTTATATTGTTATCCAAGGGTGCGTTCTCGGTTCAGAATAGTGATCCAAAGGACTCGAGCCTTTTAGCCCTTTTTAAAAAGGCTCGCCTCGAAAAAAGGGCTCGAGCCTTTTTAAAAGGCTAGCCTTTTAAAAAGGCTCGAGCCCTTTAAAAAGCCTAGCCTTTTAAAGTCGTTATCATTTCGGTACAGAGTACTCGTCAAGACAAAATAAATGAGCCCAAACACGATGGGGTTCCGATGTTTTATTACGGAGTTCCCAAAACCAGGGAAATTCCGGGTTCAAAAAGAATCAATTATTTTTGATGGTTGTAACCACTCTTAGTTACGTCCTCCCGCGAAGTTGAGGTAAATATACTCAGCCTATTCCGATCTCTGATGATGATGGACTGATCCACCGGGGGCGGGTCATTGCATACCAAATTTTATCAAAATCATCACAATCAGCAGTACCGCGGTTTTAATGTGCAAAAGGCAACAAACAGACAGACAGATAGACTGACAGACAGAATTACTTTCGCATTTATGTATGAATTAATTAACAACTAATTAAGTAAAGATTCCCAAACGCCGCAAACCCAGATTGCGACAGCATTCATAAATGTTAAAAATTCCAATAGACTTTAAAAAGCCTCGAATCTTAAAAAAGCCTCGAGTCTTAAAAAAGGCTGAGGCTTAAAAAAAGGCTTGAGCCCTTTATAGGCTTAAAAAAGGCTCGAGTCCTTTTTAAAGCCTATAGAGGGCTCGAGGCTTTTTTAAGACTCGAGTCCTACTAAGCCTTTTTTTTCAAGCCAGCTCTAAAAAAGGGCTCCGAGCCTTTTTAAAAAGGGCTAAAAGGCTCGAGTCCTTTGGATCACTAGTTCAGAATTATATTAATTCTGCATGATGTGATAGTTTAATGATTGCAATAAGTTCAAATAACAAATCCAAATGAAAGACACTTCAATGAACAAGAAAGTTACCGTGTGTCTTTGTTTATGTTAAAATCTAGTCGCGCCAGTTAGATAATTATTTAAGAAAAATGTGTCGTTAATGTAAATGTATCAAATTTTAGCCCTTAGTTATTTCTGTGCCCTTGTAGGGCGTGATAGGTATACCTGCTTATTTATAAAACCATCCATATTTGTAATGTGATATTCAATAAAGCAATTGAATTGAATACTCCCATTTCCGCTACATATATGTAGTTAACTAGGCATAACTTTATTGAGTCAAACATAACAATAACTACAGTCGTAATTGTGAACAAAAATCACACATCTGTTCAAGAGATCTCACGCTCAAGAATAAGTGTTCCCATATGTGGCGAACTAAACATCCCGTTCATCAAACCGCGCATAGTTTGAGATTTTATCATTATGCTGAATTTACTCGAAATTAATTTACATTTTCTTGGAAATGCCGATAGCTGCAAAGAAATACCTACCATGCGGAAATTTTGTACTGTGAAAGATAGAATATGTAGTTCATCAGCAAAATGTACTTACGGTCTCGTCACGGACTTAAATTTTTAATGTGTAATGATAATGACAAGGCATTTAGGGTTCAGTCTGATTTTATCGTGTAATAAGGCCAAGCTAAGGATAATCTACATGGCAAAATACAGGTAAAGTGAAAAAACATATAAATGTAGAAGTGACCGAGTTGAATTTTCAGGCTCGTGCAAGTATAACATTAACTTCGGCCAAGGTTAAAAATAAACGGTTAACAGCATAGCACTATATGTACTTAGTTCGTTGTGTGTATAATTAGAACACTATTGTGTATACAAGGATAACTGTTGCTATTTATGTTTTTGCTTCTAGACCCATCGGTTGAGGTCTTAGAGCAGTGGTGAGCAAACTTTCTTCACGAGGGGCCCAAATTTAAGAAATGGAGGGTCTGTATTTCCTTGAGACACTACATTCAACAGCGCGCCGGTTATCTACAACCCTTCTGGTGCGTACAATAAGATCGCATATATGCAATGTAAATATATATGCCATGCGCATGCATCGATATATATGCAATCTGAGGCTTTCTTTATTACCGCCCGTGGTAAGTAAATGTTACGTCTCCCCCAGGCCAGGAAGTGGGATTTTCCGCACGCTCCGCGTACGGAAAAAGCCGCTTTCTGGCCAAGTGTAGACATAAAATGATGGACACAGCGCGGGAGGTAATAAAGAAAGCCCTCGATCGCATATTTACGTCCCTCGCCTGCAGCTCGGGCCGCAAATATCTGCGATCCCGGCCTTTCTTTGTTTTACCACCCTAGTTGTGTAATGTACTATTTTAATACAGATGCTCAAAAAGTGGTACTTTTCGTAACTGTTAATCGTGCGGAAAGTTGTATTTTGCGCACTAGTGTTTTTTACTTTTCAGCTAATTTTTTAGCACGAAATAAAACATTTATTTGCAAATAAGTAAACTACAATAGTAAATTACACAACTGGGGTGGTCAAAACAAAGAAAGGCCGAGATCGCAGATGTCTGCTGCCCGAGCTGCAAGCGAGGGAAGTAAATATGCGATGGAGGGCATTCTTTATTAGCTCCCGTGTTGTGTACATCATTATATGTCGACACTACGGCAGAAAGCGGCTTTTTCCGTACGCGTAGCGCCACGGTAAAAGCCACTTTATGGCCAGGTGTGCCATAAAGTAATATTTCACCTGAGTGAGAATTACTATACTTTTTCCGGTTACAAGTTATAAGTAAATCGACAGTTTTTCCGACCAGAACACCGGAACCCGGCAATTGGCAACAAGTTGCTTTCATTGAGGACAAATGGCAAAAAGCAACCCATTTAAAATGGCGATAGAGGTCATTCAACTATACGCGGTTTGTCAAGGCATTTGACTCTGCGACCTTAGCAATAATGAGCTTCGCCGTTATGCTACATAGGTATAGGTTGAGAGTGTATGTATAAATATATATGTCGGAGTTAATTGTCACATCAATCTTGTAATAATATTTGATCATTCACGTATTTGCACCAACACATTTGCAAAAGTAAATCTGAATAGTTGTCCACTTAAATTAACTGTTTTCTTATTATGAAATGAGTGAACTGACAGGCGGTTGCTTGACAACTTGTTTTAACAAACGTTAGTTCCGTTCCAAAACACGATCGATCTTTTATTGACTAAATGATGTTTTGAATTAGCGGCTAAACCACTGTTATTGGTTATTGATAATTCATGTTGGAATATTTGAATGTTTTTAATGTAAGTCGTGATAGTTATACACGCGTTTATTTCATTAAAAGTAAACACTTGGTGCCTGCTTGTACGCCATTGGACAGAGTTGTTGTGGAGTGAGTGCGGGAAACTAGTTACCTAGAACGAGGGATGGGTAACCCTTTAAATACCTGAACCGCACTTGCTGTGGATTCATTCTATCGTCTTTCTTTATCGAGCATTGGTCTTGACTGGCACGGCACTAGCTCCCGACAAAACTGTCGGTTTACTAAAGTTATCATCTGCCAATTACTGTGTGTGCGTACTAGTGATATATTGTGAATTAGTGAAGTGTGTATAGTGGTTAATAGTGAAATAGAACGAATTGTGAAACGTAATTATCCATTCGCTCACTCGAGTACCTATGCCATAATATTGTAACAACTATTGTAATGCCTGATGATTTAAAAGAGAAACTGGTGAGTTTCTTCCGGCGCTTCTTCTCACCAGAATGTCATTTACCGAAGCGGCCAAAAGAATCAGACGAATAAATTATTTGATTTGACATGAATGCATCTTCTTCATTAACCAACATACCTCAAGGGCCAGGATCCTGCAGTTAACCCTTCCTGTCTGACTGTAAGTCGCGACGACGATCCGACATCAGAAGTGGGATGTCTATTTTGACTCCTTGTACGGATGTCTATTTTGACTCCACTGTTTGGGATGTCTATGTTGACTCCTAGTTTTGGATGTCTATGTTTGCCCTTGACTCCTAGTGTTGGATGTCTATTTTGACTCCCAGTTTAGGATGTCTATGTTGGCACTTGACTCCTAGTTTTGGATGTCTATGTTTGCCCTTGACTCCTAGTGTTGGATGTCTATTTTGACTCCCAGTTTAGGATGTCTATGTTGGCACTTGACTCCTAGTGTTGGATGTCTAGTTTGACTCCTTAAGCCTGTTTGTGCTATGTTTGGCATTTTATGACAGAATAATTTAAGTGTTCTAGAAATTCAAGGACTCAGGAATTTTCCTTTCTATTAATTTTCTTTTGTAACTGTTTAACTGGTCAGAGAGGCCGAGCTTTATTTACTCGGTTGAGTTTTGATACAAAACCACACGAGGACGTGTGAATTGTCAGTTATGGCCGTGTCGGAGTTAATTGTCACATCAATCTTGTAATAATATTTGATCATTCACGTATTTGCACCAACACATTTGCAAAAGTAAATCTGAATAGTTGTCCACTTAAATTAACTGTTTTCTTATTATGAAATGAGTGAACTGACAGGCGGTTGCTTGACAACTTGTTTTAACAAACGTTAGTTCCGTTCCAAAACACGATCGATCTTTTATTGACTAAATGATGTTTTGAATTAGCGGCTAAACCACTGTTATTGGTTATTGATAATTCATGTTGGAATATTTGAATGTTTTTAATGTAAGTCGTGATAGTTATACACGCGTTTATTTCATTAAAAGTAAACACTTGGTGCCTGCTTGTACGCCATTGGACAGAGTTGTTGTGGAGTGAGTGCGGGAAACTAGTTACCTAGAGCGAGGGATGGGTAACCCTTTAAATACCTGAACCGCACTTGCTGTGGATTCATTCTATCGTCTTTCTTTATCGAGCATTGGTCTTGACTGGCACGGCACTAGCTCCCGACAAAACTGTCGGTTTACTAAAGTTATCATCTGCCAATTACTGTGTGTGCGTACTAGTGATATATTGTGAATTAGTGAAGTGTGTATAGTGGTTAATAGTGAAATAGAACGAATTGTGAAACGTAATTATCCATTCGCTCACTCGAGTACCTATGCCATAATATTGTAACAACTATTGTAATGCCTGATGATTTAAAAGAGAAACTGGTGAGTTTCTTCCGGCGCTTCTTCTCACCAGAATGTCATTTACCGAAGCGGCCAAAAGAATCAGACGAATAAATTATTTGATTTGACATGAATGCATCTTCTTCATTAACCAACATACCTCAAGGGCCAGGATCCTGCAGTTAACCCTTCCTGTCTGACTGTAAGTCGCGACGACGATCCGACATATACAAGTTATCAAGGGTACATTCCCTTTAATTAAAAATTAAAAAAAAACCCGACTAAAAAAACCCTAAAAAGAAAAAAAAGATAGGTACCTATAACTTTTTACTTTTTAGAGTTTTTTTAGTCGGGGGTTTTTAAAATTTTTAATTTAGATTTTATTTCATGTTTTTAAACGTTATTTTTGTACTAAAATTCCATTTTATGCCGGAAATGCCTTACCTACCTATACCATTTTGGAAAAGAGCTGATAATCTTCAAACTGCTGGATCAATTTTTACCAAACACAGCTAAGAACACCCAGCAAGGAAACCTGCTTTCACGTGAAAAAAACCGCATCGAAATCGGTCCATCCGTTCAAGAGCTACGATACCACAGACAGACACACCGACAGACAGACATACAGACATTGGCGTCAAACTTATAACACCCCTCTTTTTGCGATAAAAACAATCTAAACGTATCATGAATACTTTATTACACATAAAATAATACATAGGTACAACTTTTCTAAAAAACAACTGACCTAATTCAAGCATAGAATCTACAACACTAGCAAATTCACGTGTAACTATACAAAATACGGAAATTGCTATATAGCAAACGACTACAACATAGTATATTACACAACTAGGGTGGTAATACAAAGAAAGCCCGAGATCGCAGATGTTTACGGCCCGAGCTGCAAGCGAGAGACGTAAATATGCCGAGGGCTTTCTTTATTACCTCCCGTGTTGTGTACAGCATTTTATGTCTACACTTGGCCAGAAAGCGGCTTTTTCCGTACGCGCAGCGTGCGGAAAAGGCCACTTTATGGCCAGGTGTGGCATAAATAATATAATTGTCCTTTATTTATGTCCACAATAACCCAGTAGAGTATTTTTTCGCAGCTATTTATAATTAATTTCAACATTTTTTGGCCCAAAATGAATTCCAATGTTGGTGATCTTGATATTACCATATTAATCTCTAAGAAACCGCCTTCTTGACAAACCCATTTGTTTGTGGTCAGCCTTTATAATTGTTCACAAAAATGTCGCTTAACGCAATATGACAATTAGGTAAGTGACATTTGCAACGGGAATTAAATAACGGTGCATAACTGGTTTCTTAATTGGCGCTAATTTATTTAGCACCAAGAATTTTATATAATTTTTAGGGTTCCGTATCTCAAAAACAAAAAAAGGAACCCTTATAGGATCACTTTGTTGTCCGTCTGTCTGTCAATACCCTTTATCTCAGGAACGTGTAGGAGGTATCAAGTTGAAAATGAAACCATATACTCACTACTCAGGTCCCTTGAAACTGTGAAAAAAATCAAACTTCTAAGTTAACGTAAAAAAGATAGGTACCTACGGCCGTTTATGCCGCAAAAAACCTATATTTCGACACTCTCAACGTTGACCTAGAACTATGAAATTTGGCAAGTAATACCGTCTTATACTATAAGTATAGGGAAAAATCTGAAAACTATACATTTGTAATATAGTCTTTACTTAAAATATTTGTACGGAACCCTCAGTGGGCGAGTCCGACTCGCACTTGTCCGCACTTTTTAATTACGAAATGCATTCTATTTGCATTACGATGTCGTCTATGCATATCTTTTTCGATTGCAAGGTCATTTTTGTGATGACTTATTCATATTACCAATATAGAGGTTGGTACAGTCGGAGATTATAATCATCGGCAGATATTAAAGAGCTTGGCTCTTGCCCGGGCCGTTGAGTAATTTCCAGTTTCTACATTCTGTAATTTCTTTATACGATGAAGCATTTAAACTTTTCTTTAGGAAAAAGGGGAAGAGCTAGAATCTTCCTCTTTTTCTTTTTCCTTTTAATATAATAGCTGCCCGGCGAATTTCGTTCCGCCTCAGAATTTTAGATTTTTTAGATGTTTTAATAGTTATTCTGTCATTCTAGGCACAGACAAACCCAAAAAATCAAAGATCATAAAAATCGGTCCATCCGTTCTCGAGTTATAAATGGTGTAACTAACTCGACTTTGTTTTATATATATGATAAGATAAGATAAGAAAAGATAAGATGGCAGGCGGTATCTCACACTTGAAAAGTATACCATAAATTAACCTACTACTAAAAATCACATTATTCAAACTAGACGCAAGCAAAGCATACTCTGTAATAAATACGCAGCTAATGTGCATAATTTGCAATTCACGATTCACTAACCTGATTACGTTCAATTAATATATCATTTAGAACGTTTTCGTGTCTGACTTCGTATTTGTAACTGATCAACCATTTATTAACACTGCCTTTTGAAAACGGCTATTTCCGCCGCAGAGTAAAAAAGTGCACAACATGATTAAAGTTTTTATCACCTAACTATCTACCTTTATCAAAAAGCTAATGGTATATATTAAATAATATTTCAGATCTAAGTTCCGAAAAACCTGGTACGAGCCAGGATTCAACACAAGGGCTCGATGTCCAGTGAAATGATTTTTATGCCACACCTGGCCATAAAGTGACTTTTTCCGCACGCTGCGTAAGGCCTTTCTGGCCAAGTGTAGACATAAAATGATGTACACAACACGGGAGGTAATAAAGAAAGCTCTCGATCGCACATTTACGTCCCTCGCTTGCAGCTCGGGCCGCAAACTTCTGCGGTCTCGGCCTTTCTTCGAATTACCACCCTAGTTATGTAATCTACGATTTCGCGCTAGTTGCGCTCGCGTTTTTTCATTTGACCGTGTGTTTGGTTGTTATGACCCATTCCCCCCTTAGTCTACAACCGTACTCACAGAACTACCCAGAACTACTTTACATATATGTAGTTGCGTGGCAGAATTGGGCTTATACGCAGGCGTATTAACGAAAATGCTAAATTCGTGTATCAAGCATATTTTCACGGTGAGTAAGGTTTTCATTCAGACGACGTAACGCGTTACGTACGAGTCGCTTCCGCCGCGCCGTGTTTACGCTCAACATGTGGGAGGTATTTCCGAGGTTCGGCCTCAGACCGCTCTTTATCGCCAGTACAAACGAAGACACTGTTAAGTGACCATTAGATTTTGTCTAGGGATGTAACGATACATAGTTTTGCCGATACGATACCGATATATTGTAGTAAATATCGGCGATACCGATACCGATATCTTAGCTAAATAATGAAGTATGAACTTCAGATATTTGTATGTCCTTATTATACCTAAAACTTGGCTACATTTAACAGAGAGTCAACCTTGAAAGTGTAAAGTAAAAATAAATAGATTGTCAACTCAAAATTCAAATTTATTTTTTAAAAATACCAAAGATTTCATTAACATAGTGTAATTGTCATTGCACAATGTAATAGACCAATACATAAAATAAGTCAGTATTTGAAATTACTTTTTGCAGATTTTTTTTCATACAGCAAATTCTTTTCGCTTTCTTCAAATATGGGTTGTATATAATCGGCGATACCGATATATCGGTATCGTTACATCCCTAATTTTGTCCTATTATAATAAGGTTTACGAATAAGAAGTATGTCTTCGATTGTACAGTCAAGTGCAAAAACACGTATCGAATAAATCGTTTCATAAATATAGTACATTCTTATAGCTGCTGCAGGTGCATTCGGACATATTTTTGAGCATTTATCTATCACCCACGGACGTCCACTGCTGGACATAGGCCTCCCCCATAGATTAGTGGCGCAAGAATTAGTGTAATTTATTGTATCCGAACACTGAACAGTTTTGGGAACATAATTGAATCGTTAGCGTTAATTTATTTAGTTTGATTGTTGTCAAATACCCTATTAATATACCCATCTATTAAAACGTCAAAATTGTCTTGTATTTTCAAACTCTTATGACCGCCAAGATGGCGTACACCGTAAAGAAATCCAGAATCTAATGCTGCCAATAAGTAGTACTCAAATAGTACCGACGAAATACGTAGGTGAAAAAAATAGTACCCTTAAACTTTTCGAAATATAAGTCCTGTTCACGGTGTACGCTACCGGGCGTCAAGCTGGCGTACACCGCTTGTATCTCTGGAAGGGCTTTGTTTTCGGAAACGTTTTATATCTCAAATTAAGTACTAAAAAAAACCCGACCGCGGTGCACTTTAAAAGTGGATAAAATCCGCCACTTTGTTTATTTTAACGAACGTCATACCCAGTGACACTCGCGCCATCAAGACGAATCTAATGATGTATCATTTATCAAAATCGGTTGTGCCGTTGAGTAGTTACGAGCGGACATAGGAACGGACATACATACATACAGGTCAAACACATAACCCTCCTTTGGGCTTCGCCGCAGTCGGGTAAAAATAGTACCCAAATAGGGCCTTAAAACTTCATTTCTCTAGCTACCGTAGAAGCCGAGATATTTCGAAAAGTTTATGGGCACTATTTTTTTCACCTAGGAATTTCGTCGGTACTATTTGGGAACTATTTATTGGCAGCATCAGATTCTGGATATCTTTACGTTGTACGCCATCTTGACGGTTACATACTCTTTCATGGGTACACTACATAAATACGAAAAACTTAATTCCGATATTCACAATCACGAAAATCAAAATACCGATTTTTAAGTTCCGAATGGATTAAAATTCCTATTATTAAAATCCCGATTTTTCATAACTCCGACTTTTAAAATTCCGAAATTACAAAACGTCTAACTGTAAGAATTACGATTTTCAAAAGTCCGAGATTCCATACACCGAACAATGAAAAGTCCGAATCTATAATAATCCGATACATCAAAAGTACGAATTCCGATTATCAAAACTCCGAATTCCAAAATATCGAAAAATAAAAATTTTGACTAAATAATGATAAACGTAGATACAGGACTTAAAAACAGTCGGTCGGACTCCGCAACTGCTCCGCCGCTGCGGGAAGAGCAGCCCCTTCGCCCTTGCGTATCAAAGCACAGGCCCTAATGCTCGCCTTCGCAGCTTCGGCTTGTTGGTCGCCTTCGGCGACCAGCCTCAGCCGCTACGGCTCACATTGTGCCTGTGCTTTGCTACAGCGGGCGAGGGCTGCTCCCCCTCCGCGCCTCCGGTTTTCTATATACACTCTAGGGGTAGAGCAGACAAGACCACGTGGATAGTGGGGTTCTCCGATTCGGGTTTTGTTACATATTCTCCAATGCATATAAAATACAATATTATCTCAGCCATTATTATTATTTGAACGTAGAGTATTTTTTAAGGCAAAACTATAAAAATAATTATCAAATTTTGTCGAAAAAGTCCTGACTTTCTTCAGACTTTAAAACCTGCGCCTCATATTTCAATAATATTAAGAGTTTACAAAATTTCAAAACTCCGAATGACAAAATTCCGAATTAGTAACGAAATTTCGGACAAATGAAAATCGGAATTCCGTTTTACGGACAAAGGGTACATCGAGCTTTTAATTTTTCGGAGAAATAAATGTCGGAATATAGAAAAATCAGATTTCTGAAATTCGGTATAATAAATATCGTGTTTTTCAATAATCGGAATTTTATTTTTTAGGATTTATGAAATTCGGAGTTTTGAAATTCGGAATAAGTAAATTCGGAATAAAATAATTCGGAGTATTTGGGTGTTCCCACTCTTTCATATAATACCCCATATTATCTAAGCTGAGCTACTGTGGGTTGGGTACTCACCTTGTGGCGCAGCGATGTATCGGTCGCTCCGTAATGTCGCTAGCTCGTCGACGAGCGATCGGGTCTCGCTCGGATCGGGAAGAAGGCACACTTGGTCCAGTGCGATGTCCTCTATCGTTATACCCTTGTTGTTCGAATCGTAGAGGAAACCCAATTTTTGACTGCAACAATCGAAAAAGAAGGTTTTAAAATGAGAATGAAGGGTATATGTAGTTTCACGAGAGTTGAGGTGAATGATTACACACACAGCCACATGAAGTACTCATTGCAAAAAAGTGAATGAGTGAGAAAATAAACACAAGGCTATAGTTTAAACAAACTTTTTGATCTATCTTGCAATTCACTGTTGAACCTGCTATCGGTACGAAAAAAGAACAGTAATTTCAAAATCCCGCTGTCATTACATGACAGTGTTGTTGTGTGCGTGGCCTCAACTCTCGTGAAATTACCTATAACTACACCTGTATTTATGTATACCTTTGTATGTACGTGTTTTATCAGTCTCTTAGGCACTTGTCCGATGGGACAAGGGAAGGATGGGGATGGGGGAAAGGACGATGGTCCATTCTAGATCCGCAATGTACAATGTATGTGTTGTGCTGCTCGCCCAATTTTACTAGCTTAGGTACTCGACGGCGGTGGGACAAGAGCCTTATGCTGTACTAGATAAAAATATAGCTACCTACCAATATATAATAATTCTTAATTGTGTAATAATTGCTCATACCCAAAATACTGCATTTCCAGAATACCAGATTTTTCAAAATACCGGATTCTCGATTTATCAGATTCCTGTCTTACCACATTTCCGTTACACTAGATTATACAATCGTAGGCTACTCAAGGATCTAAATGATTTGGTTGAATGTTTTATTTTGGGAATCTGGTATACGGAGAATATGATATATCGAGAGTCTGGTATTTAAAAAATCTGGTATTCTAGGAATAGGGTTGCCAGATTGAATTACCCTATTATTGGGAGCACGACACAATATATCGGGATTTTGAGACTTTGGTTGGGAGATGCCCCGAGTTTTTTTTTAGCATGAAAGATCAGATATTTTCGCTGGCCGGACCACCTCGAGTGGATCAGACTAAGTTTTAAAATGAAGTCGTTTGTCGGGACATTTTCTTCTTTGCCGGGAGTCCCGACCACCTGGCAACCCTATTTGGGAATGAGCGATGTATAGTAAGTAACAAGTTAACTATAAACTTCAACTGGTTTGAAGTGGATACAACAACAAACTGCAATTTACTTCGCTGAAGATGTCTGAAAATAGATAATGATGTGATTCGACGAGGTTTATCACTCATCATTTCATGGCGCACTCGACGAAGTTACTAGTTTATAGACTAATAAAACCGATTATCAGTTTAGCTATATCTTAATGTAGACAATAAAAATCTTATATTGTCAAGCGACCTTTGGCTAGGCACATAATAGTAGACTGTGTCACAAGGGAGCAAAATGATGCATTTACGGCGACGGCGTACAATCAATCCTGAACGAAGAGTAGGATTCTGATGTAGAATCCAGAGCGTAGTGAGGGATTCAAGTGTTAACGCCCGTGGTGAAAATTATTTTGCTACCTTGTGACACAAACTACTTTTCTACCTAATATGAGGAAAATTTAAACAAAACGCTACCAAAATAACGAAATAAGTTTAATCAAAGTGCGTCACTAGGGTGATCCAATTTTCGAGGCGGGACGGTGGAACCATTAATTGCATGTGAATGCGTGAAAAAATACGCAAGTATAAGTATAACGGATTAGCACTAATTGACTAATTCGTTTTCATATTGCGGATTAGCGAAGCAATATTATGGTTTTAATTGTATGTAATTGATTTGGTTAGTCACCGAAAAATTATTGTAAGCACAATTTGGACCACCTCGGCTTCGCCTCGGCCGACAATTACATTACATGTGATCTGAGGCTTTCTTATTTACTGGTCAAGATTTGTATACTATTTTTTAGGGATGTAACGATACATAGTTTTGCCATTACGATACTGATACCGATATATTGTAGTGAATAATCGGCGATACCGGTACCGATATCTTTAACAGACCAATACATAAATTAAGTCAGTAATTGAAATTAATTTTTGCAGATTTTTTTTAAACAGCAAATTCTTTTCGCGTTCTTCAAATATCGGTTGTATATAATCGGCGATACCGATATATCGGTATCGGTATCGTTACATCCCTACTATGTTTCTGTTCGACGGAGCCAGAAAGCGGCATTTTCGTTTAGCGCAGCGGCCGGCAAGATGACGCTTTCCGGCCGGAGAGCAGAAAAATTCATTGTTTACGTACAATGTTGTCGTTAGATAGTTGCTAAGTGTAAGTTTAAATTGTATTGCCTCCCCCACAGGACAGGCAAAGCCTAGTGTGGGGTGGCGGTCAGCATAAATGTAAAATGAAATGTTATTTCTGAAATAAACAATTTGTGCTTGCATTTGAAATTCTGCGCCACCCAAAAAATATGCTACGATCGCCATTGAACTACTTCAGCTAAGATATTTACTGTGCTAATATTATCCACGTTTCGCTTAGTCAGAGCTCTTTAGTCCATTTTACCCCGTCCACGACCTTTAAGAGCGAGGGAACGATTTGTGCGGTTTCTGAATGAAAGGGTCGAACGATTCAGTCCGCCAAAGACGTTCGCTGAAGGTTATATCGAGCAACAGAGGTCGCTTATATCTAAATCACCTATACTACTAACTTGGTTGGTTTCTTTGAAACAAAAGTCTTATTTTAGGACACGTGAAATAAATATTCTGTGACGATGAATAGTATATTACACAACTAGGGTGGTAAAACAAAGAAAGGCCGTGATCGCAGATGTTCATGTGCAGAATATGCGATCGAGGGCTTTCTTTATTACCTCCCGTGTTGTGTACATCATTTTGTGTCTACACTTGGCCAGAAAGTGGCTTACTTAAACCTTATGGCCAGGTGTGGCATAAATTATATTTTCTTACGAAAAAGATACCATTATCTATCGTTTCTAGCTACCAGTTTGCTAATAAATGCGAAACGATTTCCCAAAAATACAATCAATGTACAGTGGAAACTCGATAAGACGAAATTCTCGCTAGGCTGCGTTTTCACCAGGTATGTGTAGCGAGGGACTTGTTTGTGGTAACCAATGGACACAGCTCAGCGGAGCGAGGATAGGTAAATGAAGTGTTTCCATTGGTTACTACAAAAACATCTCTCGCTACGCATCCCTGTAGTTAGGGAGCTGGCGAGCATTTCGGTATATGATTTGCACACGTTTCACGTCGAGGTGGATTGCAGTTTAAATCATTACGAATTGATTTCGTCCAATCAATTAAGATCCTAGGTCCTATGTAATTGAAGTTGCTTAAAAAAATCGGGGTATTAAATCATTTGCACATGTATGTCTCTGGAGTTCATGGTCACAATCATATTGGAAACGAAGAAAATCGAAGAGGCAGATATTCAGGGTTCTGCCTTATCATGGGACGGAGTTGTAAGAATGTTTAAAAAAAACCTCTACTAAGTCATTTGCACACGGTTCTCATTGCGCCCATTCGATTCATTATGACTCCGTGGATTCGAAAAAACATGTGGCAGACACTTTGCTCACTGATTTTCAGCTGTACAACTGTTTGAAATTCACGGAATCAAGGGACAGCGGGTATTGTTATTCTTAATAGTTTTATTATTATCATTTTGTTTAATATTATTCGCTGAACTCACGGTAACGATTCACGAGACAGAGAGAGAGGAAAAGCGTGCAAAATAAAAGGGAAGGCTGTATATAGATATACGCTGTATACATTTAGGTACAGTACAGTACAGGTTCTCACTCATATTCCCAAATAAAAGAAAGACACCACGAAAGGAAGGTTTACTATTGGAAGGCATAAAATCATTAATACTAATATGGTTACGCATAACTGCTTTTCGCCGAAAATGAGATGCGCATAAGCCTCATTACGCATATTTTTTTACGCATAACATCAAAAAGCATAAATACAGAAAGCATAACCGTCATAAAGCCTAACAACAAAAAGCATAAACATAAATAGGCATATTAATCAATTGGCATCATATCAAAATGCATACCGCTATTATCCTATTCAAAAATATACCTCGAACACAAAATCATGCCGAAGCGTGGCATAATAGATTCGCACATTTTGTGGGAAAACATCATCCCCACTTCTATTACTTAGCAAAAACGATTACCCAAGAAATAACACACCAAATTACACAAATAGAACGAAGAGAATTAGGGACAGAACCACCACCAAAAAAGAAAAAATACCTAATTAAACAGCAACGTATATACAACATTATCAGCAAGAAAAATGAATTTACTACAAAAATAGCATTACTACAAGCTATCGCCAGTAATCTGAAACTGCAATGAACAATCACCATTACAAATATATAATGCATGTATCAAAGGAAATATATATGTCGCAGCCAACTGGTTTTATTAGCCATTTGGTCAAATGCCTAGCATTTTCAAAAAATTATGACCCGCCAGCAGGTCGACGAAGCCCCGCTACGCGGGGCTTCTATTTCTGGTCTGAGGGACACAAGCTAACTAACAAAACTAACCTAAAATTTAAATGAAAAGGCTAGGCAGTTAACTAAATGGCTAATTAAGCTAGTTGGCGGCGACATATACATACAATAATAATAAATGCATGTTAACAACGAAAGTGAGTTTCATTCATTTAGACAACCGAAATTATGGATAATGACAGATATACCAAATAATGATTAGCTCAAACAAAAGTATGCGTAATGCATATTCGCCAATACAAATTAGTCCAACTAAAATTATGCTAACAGCATAGTATGCCAAAAAAACAGTAGGCCAAAATATTACTATGCGAAAGTACTATTATGCCAAAACAAATTATGCTAAATCAATTATGCGAAACAGCATTAGTCTAAAAAACATTATGCGATCCAAGAGGATCCCCGAAAGGAACTATGGAGATATTTTATACCTGCGTGAACGGCGGGTTGAAAAAAAAATTCAAATGGTCTGAAATAGACAAAGATCACTTCTATATATCGAAGAAACACATAACACAAGTTACAAGAATACACGAATCTATCTTGCCCAGAGTTACCTACTTCGGTGTGTATAACTATAAATAAAACAAAGCACTTTGATTTCTGTACCTAACGGTTTGTGTCAACAAAGGTCCTTGCTAATGGTCAGATAATAGTTATGAATAATAAGCGTGACAAATACAAACAGGAAGCCGGCACGAAACGGAACTGATATCTGTTATGGAATCTCGGATCCCGCCGTGAATGACCGCCCGTAAGTGAATGGGCGAGCGCTCATATGCATGCCCAATGCCCTATGGGATCTGCATGGAAATACTTCGATTGCCTGGTTCTAGTTTTGTTGTAGCAGGACTAACTCACTCCGCGATTAAGCCGCGCGGCTACTATAGCTTGGCAACTTCGTTGGTGACACTCACCTGTCTGCTTTTTGTTCTGTGCAGCCGTAACTACTTACACAAGTTACCGCCAACACGAACGGGGGCCTCCGGAGGCTGCCTCCGTCGGTCGCCTTTCGTGTTGTCGGTAACTTGTGTAAGTAGTTACGGCTGCACAGAACAAAAAGCACACAGGTGAGTGTCACCAACGAAGTTGCCAAGCTACAGTACCAAATTCTGCCCCTCCGGAAGGGCTTAGCCAGCGAACATGGGTCTTAGCCGGATCCGGTGCGTTCCGTCCGGTGATCGGACCCGAACGTCAGCTTTGTTATAAGAGAAATTTCTATACATAGTACAGTCGAGTTCATCATTATCTGAGCAAAGATTGGACCAAAAACATCTGAACAAGACCCTATTTTCAGAAGCATAAGAACTAGATCAGATATTTTTGATCCGTTCTTTGATCAGATAATGATGAACTCGACTGTACTATTACATATATTGAATTAAAAACGGATCACTCGCGTTGTACAAAAGACGAGACATGCACTCGACATGTTTCGGGAGTATTCGGCATCCCCTTAATCATGAGTAGTATTCGCGAACGCTGCGTAGTAGTCGCCGTTAAGGGAATGCCGAATGCTCCCGAAACATGTCGAGTGGATGGCTCGTCTTTAGTACCTACAACGTGAGTGATCTGTTTTTAGTTCAATACGTTTTGAGTCTCACGGTGGTTAGACTCAAACGTAGTAGGTACTATTACTTATTCTGAGGTAAATCGAAGAATTCCCCACGTCAATAGAAAGAGCGGAATGCGTTCTACTTATAACTCAATTAGTATACTAGAGTGGTTTCCAACATTTATTTTCACAACACCCACATGCCTCAGGTACTTCTCACCGCGGGCGAGTAAGCGAGTAAAATTACACGAGTAGCATTACATTGCGGATCTGGATAGGTCGATCTATCACACTGTGTCTAGTCAGTTCGCAATTAACTGTTACTCGCCCAATTTAACGGCGGTAGAATAAGTGCCTCGTCGAGATTTTTGTTACCCTTTCAAAATAGGTAATACAGGCAAGTATATGAAACTCAAAGAAAAGCCGTTTTAGAGCCTATGCACACAGCGTCTTTTAAACGCGCCGTCGACGTTTCGTACCGCTGTCCCTATTTATTCTTAGGGTGTAAAAGTGACAACGCTACGAAACGCTCGTCGACAGCATGCTTATTTCATTTCATTTCATGAATTTATTCAAGAATTAGGGGAACGAGAAGAAAGATAGGAAGATTTGGATGCGAAGATGTCTGCGGAATACCCATCCTGGAGCACTAGATTTCTTTTCTTTTTACCATATTTTACCATACTCTGTTTATTTATTTGTATTATTTAACGTAATAAAATATTTTATACGCCATTAAAAAAAAAATTCAAGAAACAACTTACATTGTATGTGAATATTTCATTAATAATAAATTACAATAATACGCTACTTACACAAATAGGTCTTAATCTTAAATTAATTGTAATTAAGTCCAATCTACACATTTACTATGACTATTTATACTAATGGTAACGTATCATCTAAAAGAAAACCACTTGTAGAATAATAGCACTTCTCCAACAATAGCGCTTTAAACCCCTGAGAAACATTCATTTTACCCCTAAAGGGGTAATTACTCCCAGGGTCAGAACTACTGGTATACTCATTACTCAGTGTCTTGAGCCGATTAGTGAACAATGGCCGATTCGACAAAACGTTACGATTATCACGTGCCTTGTTATCACTGATAATGCCGGCTTGCTAATGCCAAACGGAACTAGACTTTGATCTATCTAATACAACCACATATCTACCTAGCAAAAATTGTTGAAAATCTAAGTTCTTTCGCACATCACACAGAAATACATACTTTGAGGAATATTTAAGACGATTAGGCCTTTGATGACCATATTTACAACGGAATATTATAATTTACAGTATGAGATGACGAGCAGAGGTAGTTTTGCTGCCTAATAAATATCTATATTACCTATTTTACTAAAGAAAATAGTGTCGGAGGAGTAATTAAACTAGTTTCCAAATCAGAATGACTTATCGGCTTGACAATTTGCCTTATCGAAAATATAGACAACTACCTAGCATTTACTCAATCCATTTACTTGTTATCGCGTTATTTAGTAACAAAGTTCCAAACCTCCAAATGTCTTCACAAGTTTTCATATTTAAATTAAATTAAATTAAAAATGATTTATTCCCACAAGAAACACAAACAAACAATTACATCGTATTAAATATCAAAGCTAGCTTAAACTCAAAGAAACAAGTCGGTACTGTGGCAACAGGCTCAGACTCAGCGTATGCTGTGAGCGTGTTGGGCTGCACAGCGCTGTTTTTCAGCCTGCACCTTACTCTGGCAATTTGCCTTGCTATTTAGGAGGAAACATTCGTCTTTTACATTACAAATAAAAATTTATTTAAATCTAATCTGATGGCACATACAAGTTTTTCTGAATTATTAATACGAGTAGGTTTTGACATGCAGTTTGCGAATTGCGATTAAACAGAAAAATAAAAAAAAATTGGGTAGATACAGTCGAACAGCTTTTTTAAAATTTTACAAAAACAAAAAAAAAACTTATTTTAATACTTAACTATTCAACATAAGAATCCTATTTTTAATATTATTATTTAGAATATATAATATTTAGAATATTAGTAGGATTCTTATCATCGGTAAATGGCTAAGATATGTTTGCAGTTCAACGTTCTGTATTGAAGTAAGACGAATGAACGACATTGTATATCGGTAGCGTGGCGTCCAAAGAACTCGATTCCTACCGGCTTGCCTAATATCAGGCAATTGAGCACCTTATTCTACAGCTCTTAAGGAAAATGTGCACCAAATCTGCACCGGCTTGCCCAAGGATATCTTTTACGCCACGCCACTGTTGTATATGATTGATAGAATGAAAGAACATAATTAATGAAAGGTAGCGTTAGATTGTTGTATTCTACTAACAGACAGTTCATCAATGACTTGCTTATTTACTCCCGGGACTTAGTTAAGAACTTAATTTGTATTTCTCTAGTTAAGTGAATTCTTTTAGCGAAATAAATTCTTAAACCATAAATACCGGAACCGAAAGTACCGGGATTTCCCGGTGAAATAGTGATTATTAATTAAATTATATTAATAAATGTACTTTTAATGTAATGTGTAGTTGTATTTATTATAAAACTAACTGAATATCATCAGACTACCCGGAATCCGGCCCGAAAGTACCGAAAAACTCGCTTCTCCAGAACGGTACCGGTACTTAGAGCTGCCAACCGTCCGGGTTTCCCCGGATCTGTCCTAGTTTGGAGAGCGTCCGGCTAAGCTAAGAGCTAATTCACCCCCCCCCCCCCCCCCCCGAAGCGAAAAAAAACTGCGTTGCTGTTGAGATGTCCGGGTTTTAAGGTCCAAAATCCGGGATTTACGCTTTTTGTCCTAGGCGTTAAGTTTTGGAGATGGCAGCCCTACCGGTACTGCGCCACCCTGGCAGCCCTACCCTACTTATTTCCATCATTTTACCTGTTTTGTCACCGACGGCAATAACAATAACAAAAGGCGGGGCTTGCGCAATTGCGGCGTCTTGGGGTGGTATAAATACACCGCTCTTGACCCTGACTGGGGACGACAGTAGTCCCTATAATAGCTTCATTTAGCGAAATGAAGAGCGATGGATACTTGTCGGCCATTCTCACGAAGTATGTCTGCGGTTACCTAATTACCGCGACGCTGTTTTCATACTGAATATATGGAGACGCGGTAATTAGACGCAGTCATACTTCGTGAGAATGGCCGTTGTAACACTTGCTATAATACAGTCGCCATCAGATATATCTGAGCTGTCAGTGTACTCATAAATATCTGAACACGGCTCTATTTCCATAGCATTAGAGCCGTGTTCAGATATTTATGAGTACACTGACAGCTCAGATATATCTGATGGCGACTGTACCAGTCATTTCGCTTCCTAAAAAAGGTACATCGCGCGCTTGAATGTGTGCGCGCCGTGTGCGAACGCGCTACATGCAAAGTTGTAAGAATGCTCCAGTGTGGATCGTACTCACACAGACGTGTGTCTCTCTGAATAGGTGTCGCGCGCTTCTAAACGGCTAAAATTGGACGACTTGTTCGTCTTTATACTTTGGTTGCGGGCATGGTTCGTTTCAAGAGATCCGATGAAGCTTCTTTACTGAGAAGTGACACAATTTTGAAGCTCACTTTTGGCTATGTCATACTCTAATTTGTATACCTACATGTGAACTGTCTGCAAAATAAGATCAATGTCAGCCTATATACATCCCACTGTTGGGCACGGGCCTACTATCATAGATGAGAGTGTATGGGCAGTAGTCTTCATGGTGATTCACCATTGGTGAACCAGTGCAAACCAAAAAAAGAAGTGCAAAATCCAAAAATACTATAATACCTACGTAGTAATTTAATCCCTCCTAAGAGAGAAGAAATTAGTACAAAAAAATAAAATAATTTATTTCTGTAAGTAGGCCCTCAAGGGCTCTTTTACATGTCTTACATTATTTTGTCTTCTTTTCTTTTCTTTTGGCGCTTCGGGTTCATTCCACAACTAGGGTGGTGATATAAAGAAAGGCCGAGATCGCAGAAGTTTGCGGCCCGAGCTGCAAGCGAGGGACGTAAATATGCGATCGAGGGCTTTCTTTATTACCTCCCGTGTTGTGTACATCATTTTATATCTACACTTGGGCAGAAAGCGGCTTTTTCCGTGCGCGCAGCGTGCGGAAAAAGTCACTTTATGGCCAGGTGTGGCATAATAGTACATTATTTATCTAGGGAGGTAAAACAAAGAAGGTCTCAGATCGCAGGTACCGTTTCGGTAAGTACAAAATTTTAAGTCTGTCCCAGGCCATAAAGTGGGATTTTCCGCACGCGTAGCGGGCGGTTATTGCCACTTTATGGCCAGGTGTAATAGTAGCAGACAAACTAAGAAAAGCGGTACGACAATGTACTCAATCTTCCAGTAGTATAAATTGACTGTGTAGTATATGGAACTACGCGATTGTTTATATAATACCAACTGAAGACTGGATATAGAATAGCAATTGATTGTAACTAACGGGCGAGTCAATCGAGTCATAATAAACACCGGCGCTGTGGACTGGACGTCGCAAAAATAAAGTCTAACTATTTAGACCAGGGGTTCCCATTCTTTTTCAGGCCGTGGCGCACTTGCAAGTTTAGCAATTCGTCACGGCGCCCTACCCTAGTTCGGACAAAATAGGCACTGTTGCTTTATTTATAGGTAGGTACTCGCAAACATTTGTGGTTTTAGATAATGATAGAGGATCGCCTCACGGCGCCCCTCTATACTTTCTACGGCGCACCAGGGCGCCGCGGCGCACACTTATTGTTGTTAATTGATAATCTAATCTATATTGTTATTAATTGATAATCGAGGCCGTTTTTATAAGCTACTAGCATTCACCCGCGGCTTCGCCCGCTTTGTTCCCGTTACTTGCATGCCGACTGGTGTAAGTGTGTTTAGGCACGTGCTCGCGCGCTGATAACTCGGTCGCCGCGTGCGTCTGTACACGCATTCAAGTGCAAGGCGATCAGCCGGCCAAGTTTATTCACTGCGATAAGCGAGTATCCGCGAATTCTGAGACTTCTGACAAACACAAATGACTTTTGAGAAAAGAGTACTGAGAAATTGATGTTATTGAAGCTATGGTCAGGACTTACAAACCTTGGCCAGTAAATAAGAAAGCCTCACATCACATGTTTGTCATCCTCGGCTTCGCCTCGGCCGACAATTACATGTGATCTGAGACTTTTCTTACTTTACTGGCCTCGGTATGTAATGTACCATTACAGAAGAATGCTGAAAGTAGACGGACTGTAATCCGTTTAAGATCTTTTTATTACCTTATTTGCAACTTGCATATACGAGAGACATTCAAAGCCTTTATTATTCTACTGTTAATGCCAGTTTTCCTTCAACAAGGCAGGGTTTCCATAAATAGACTAGACTAGGTATTGTCTATGCAGATAAGCACTTTCCTTATAGGGTCGACTACATTATCTGTCTAATGTTAGAAGCAACAATGTTGCTTGTCAATGTTGAACATGAGTGCTAACGTATTTATTTATTATTTTATTTACATGGAGAACCAACAGCTTAAACTATATTAAAAGTTACTTAACTGGTAATAAAGAGCCAATAACAGGATCTCACTTTTAGTATCGTAATAATATTTTATGTCACACCTGGCCATAAAGTGACTTTTTCCGCACGCTGCGCGTACGGAAAAAGCCGCTTTCTGGCCAAGGTAGACATAAAATGACGTACATAACACAAGAGGTAATAAAGAAAGCCGTCGATCGCATATTTACGTCCCTCGCTTGCAGCTCGGGCAGCAAACTTCTGCGATCTCGGACTTTCTTTGTATTACCACCCTAGTTATGTAATGTACTATAACATTTTGTTAAATAATACGCACAAATATTACCCATGGCACACGCAAATACATAAACAAGTACCTTTGTATTAGGTTAAGTATAGAAGAGAAGGAGGTTTAGGAGGTTCAATTAGTTGTAATTCATATTATAAACTATATCGGTAGGTTGGTATACATGTTGATGTTGGCCTCCCAGTGATAGAAAAAACAAATTTATACAGGGTGTCCCTAGACTCTGCACAAACCTGAAAGGTACATGTCGATTAGGGTATTTCTAACTGATATACAAAGTATCATAACAATTAGAGCAGAACTTACGGATAAATTAACGAATTACTATTTTTTGCTTTTGAACATGCACTTGGCAATCGAAACTCCTTCAGAAAATGCAACCTCATAGAATTGCATGATAACTTTATCTATTGTATGAATTTCTTTTAAAATATTTACACATAGTTGGTGTGACATTGACATGTGACATGAATATTCCGAAAAAACATGTTCATATTTTCAAAATGGCAAACTATTATTCTGCTGAGGATTACGTAAGCATGATTTTAATTTACGGAGAGTGTCACCAGAATGCCAACCTTGCGTTAAGAGTTAATTTTATCTAAGCTCTGAACATTTTATTGTAAATAACAAATATAAGATTTAAATAAAACACATTATTTACAACTTAATAGCTACCTTAACCTAACTTAACCTATTGGGACCAAGATTATATGTACAAATGTCCCCTATGTCGCCTCCTGTGGGTAGGGTGCCCATAAGGCTGGCTGCGTTGCCTAGCTGGATGGCAATGCCTATCCGCTGGGCGAGGAACGAGCCAGCCCTATGATCACCGGAGGACCGGATAAGCAAATACCTTAGTTTTTTGAAAAGGTTTGTTGCTTCCGGTCCCCACGGACCCAGGGTCTCCACGGCAAACGCCGTAAATATGTAGTTATCGCCAAGGATTGCGTATTTACGGCGTTTTGCTGCCTCAGCTGCGGCAGCCGCTGCACCTGCCCTCAACGATGTCGTGCCAAGGTGGGACGGCGCTAGGGTATCCACGCACGTGGCGTCCCAGACTAGTGGCCGTCCCTGTTGCCAAGGCACGAGCGTCATTCCGTCAGGTCTCTTGCCATCGTCGCGCGCCAGGCCGTTCGGCTCTAATGTGGCCGGCACGCTGACGCTGGCCAGGGCCCGACGGATGATGTCGTTGAGACAGGCGTGGCGGGATAGCCGGCCAGCACTCTTGGTGCATGCGAGACGGTGGCGACCCGTCCGGTCAACCTGTGTCCCACAGTGGCAACGGTGCGGTTCCACGATATTGGCCCCTAGACGTCTAAGCTCTTAATTTAAAAAAATATGCTTATCAGAGCATTCCTAAGAAGTAATTCTACGTGGGATTTCAGATTTTCCATGCCCAAAGGCTAAGGTCCAGCTGTACATATACGAAGACACGATAAAAAGCTAGCTTGTAATAGTTGTAACATTCTATTCTTTGATGAACAGTGTAGATTAGATTTCAATTCAAGAGCCAATTTCAAGTACTGATATGAGTATGCAATTTTAATATGCTAGGTATTACACATACAAAGTGGGTTATTTAATGCGCTTAGTAATGTGAATGTCACGTTTTGTGCAACACAAGCAAATAAGCAAGTCATCGTAGAATATAATTAAGAGTAGTAAGTAAAACAGACTAATATAAAAAGCAATCATATTTGCAATGTCTAGAATGATGTATCTTTAGATAAATTCTTATCTGCGCTTATTCTTAGCTCCGCTTTGTATCACAATATTACCCAAACAAGTTTGACTAGGTCTTTGGTATGTTTTAAAATGTCAAGGATAAATAGGCTAGGATTTTAAATATCTGAATGTATTCGCACTAATTAATTAGTTCATTCACCTGTAAAGTTGTCAGAAATCAAATCTCGAAAGTCCATATAGCCATTGAAATTAACGCAAATGGTGTACCTATCCTTGAATGACCGTTAAGCATCGAATTATTATTATTTTTTTTTTTAATCGAATGTTTCATTCTGCTTCAGGTAGTGACTACTGTACTTGACTATGGTATTTTATTTGAATACTTGTACTTTCGTTTGTTTTCATGTGCAATCAATGTTTTCACTTTATAGAGTAACGTAAAAAATCGTAAAAATTAATTTATAATTACGTCACAAGATTTATCAGATTTTTATACCATATGATAATCGCCCTCCCCCTTTCATTCGTCATGCTATTTTCATTTAACTTAGGCCGTTACGTCAGGCTTGCTAGACCAACCGTCCCCCTATGCATGATTTAATATATGGACGACCCCTAACGGGTTGATTTCAGAGCGTTTAAACCGCGGCGGTTTTTTCACTAATGTTCCAGCAAATACAGCAGCAAGCGGAGGCGATAACAATTAACTTTTAATTTTAAAGATAGACGGTATCGAGGCTTTATTAAAAGTTGTCACTCGATAATCCTTCGCTGTAAAAATAGAGACACTAAGGGCCTCCGCTAGCTGACGCCGATTATCCGGAACGGACGCCCGTCTAATAAGAAATTGTATGAACAGCGCTAAGTGAAGCGGGCGCGGGTCCATACTTTTGCCCGCCCGCCGCGTGCGTCCGCGGCGGGAGTCCGCGCCAGCTAGCGGAGGCCCTAAAGAAATAAAAAAAACGCTGGAAAAACACCTGAAATCGACCCTAACAACATTAACATACTCACCTATCTCGCTGGTCAGCTATGCAGTATTCCCACTTGTGGCTGTTGCTCTTCCACTCCCTGACCCTCCGGAGCGAGGGCGAGTTCAGTTCGTCGCAGAGGATCCTCAGAGCTGCCACGTCCAGCACCTCTTGGATTGCGATCAGTGACAATCTGCAGAGAATATACTCATTAAAAAATAAAATTGGTATCGACAAAAACATGACAGACAACAATCAGTGCCGGATTAAGCCAGCGCGGGGCCTGTAGCATTCCTTCAAAGAGGCCCTTGGATGGTCTTAGATATGCTTAAATACCGACTGAACGGTAATTTTATACGTGACGAAATTACTTAACGAGGGGGGGGGGGGGTCCCCTTTTGCGAGTGGGCGCGGGGCCCCCCAATGCGCGGGGCTCGTAGCATTTGCTACTCTTGCTATATGGCTAATTCGCCACTGACAACAATGACAAAAGAAACAAACACAATAACGTCTCTCTGAAGGACAAAATTCGGTACGAAGTGATCCGTCATAGAATCAAGGTGACCGACATAGCTCGAAGTTTGTTGGTTGAAGTGGCAATGGGCTGGTCACATATGTCGCAAAACCGATAACCGCTGGAGTAAGCGTAGCGTGGGACGCCCTCTGGCCAGATGGCGGGACGACAGGATGCATAAAACTTGGTTAAATTCAGACATTATAGGTGCGACATTTAAGTTCACAATCAGTTTTATATAAAGCATCACACCGATCTCCTGTTTTTTCAACATTTATTCACAAGAGGTCATCCAAGGACGGTGCCTGACTTGGATAGGTGTGACAAGTTTTGATATTAAGATTTATTATTACAGTCTGATCTGAACACGTGCCAAATGCTTTATATTAAATTATTTTCATTTGCGCCTAAGAATATCCACTAGGGCTTTTAAGTGAGAAAAGTTGGCACACATGCTGCATTATTCACCAAATGGTTTATTTACAATATGGCAACAAGAAAACAACATAAAGGTGATATCATACGGTTCACTCGAATAAATGCTCACTCGAGTGAATGCTTCATATTTCGGAAATAGAAAAGGAATGACATAGAAAAGGACTTTTACTCTTTTCTGTCAATATGGCGTCGAATGAAGTCTTGCACCTTGGATTTGGAATAAGTTTAGTTTGTGACCAAATGACCATCAAAGAGAATGTTCACTCTATGTTCAGATTGTTCGTTTTTCGATAATTTGAAGTGGCAGTGAATGATGCCAAATGCCGTTATTCAACATTGTTGGATAACTTCACTAGTGAATTTATTAGAGACTTGTTTAACTTCCTGTTCAGTTGTGTCACTTTGACTGAAAAATGCAGAATAAAACACGGAAATTAACAGTCTAATATCACCTTAGTTGACTTTTACAGGGAAAAGGTACCACTTTGGCGTTTGTCAAAAAGGTAATACCTAACATTCCCATAGCGTATCGCTATGTCCTGATTGATAACTAGATAATATGTAAATCTGGTTCAATATGGTCAATAAAATCGTGGTTCGCGTTACCGCTTACAGTGGAATGAAAGCTTTTTCGCTAAAGGAAAACATATCCAAACTATGTATGTGATTTAATAAATGCGAACGTAAGTCTGTCTGTGTGTTACCAGTCAGATTAAATTTTGCATGGAGATAGTTTAAAAGTCTGAGAAAAACATAGGGTAGATTTTATCCCGAAAATCCTACTTTAAGCGGGGTGAAAAGGGAGTGGAAAATTTAGATGGTGAATCAATCATTTCTTAAATAAGGGATATTAGACTGTAATTCCACACAGACAAAATCGGAGGTAAAAGTATAGCTTTTACATACACCGACATACAACCCGACCAACTTTAACCACGTATTCCTGATGGTATTACAAGAACATAACGTTATATCAACATAGGTCGAATTTTGTCATTTTACATTAATAGTCTTATGGAACAAAACAAATCAATAAATTCAGTCCATCGTTATAAATATGTCTTTACTGGAGGAAAAGTTATTAAAAAGGGAAAAAAAAGCTAAAATGGATACGAAAGGTCAATATTTTGGCTTTGTAATAGCTTACCATCTAATACTGCGAAGGTTAATTGCTGTTTAGTTAAAGGATTTTAAAAAATCAGTAAAAGTATCTTAGTCACATTTATTAGGGCTTGTTACACACTTTTTATTTTAGAGTTTTTATTTTAAAAATTATGAATAATCGGAAAGTAAGCGTTAATCGACTATACGTCACATAACTTTTTTTACTTCTAATAGTTGTTAGAATCTATGGTTAAAGTTGGTCGGGTTATACGGACCCACGGTGTATATTCTACAAGTGTTAATGTTAACTATTCAAGGTTTTTAGCGATTGATATGTGACGTCCTACGTGAAAAGGTACCTTATGAGGGTTTCTAGTTACGGAGATATGAACGGTTTTGTGAAATCCTTCAAAATCATAATTTTTTTCTTTTATGCGAAATTGTAAAATATAGGAATAGACGTGTAATTGTAGCTTGGTTTCACTGCTGTACGTTAATTTTTTCTATATGAAAATTGGGTTCAAAGTTTAGTAGAAAAGGTACCTTATGGTGGATCACATACAAAAATGATAAAGCTGTTGATAAAATTCATTAATAAAATTTACTAGCAACTTTTGCTTAGTTCTTTTTTATACCACGACGGTGGCAAACAAGCATGCGGCCTGCATAATGGTAAGCAAAAATTTTCGAAATGATCCTAGAAAGCTGAAAATTTGGAAGGAAAGGGCCACTGGGTGCCACAGATTCGGAATTGAAAAAAAAAATAAAAAAAAATACATTTGTATGTCGGGTTTTTTTTTAATTTTTAATTATTAAACATTTTTTTAAAACAGATAAAAAAGTGTTTTTGACGAATCGTATAACTTTTTGACCATTTTTAGAAAGACCTCGTTTTTTTAAAAAAAATTGACAAAAATAAAAAAAAAAACACTGGCGAATGCCCATCATTTTTGACCATTTTAGAAAAAGTTTTGTATTTTTTTTTTCAAAAAAACTTACAAAAATAGACTTTTTTTTGCGGTTTCTATAATTTTTTACCACTTTGTCATGTTTACCTTTCAACCTTTTTAGAAAAAGTCTTAAAAACATTTCTTTTTTAAACATAAAAACGTGTTTTTGGCGAATCGTGAAACTTTTTGACCATTTTAGAAAAACCTTGTTTTTTTTTTCAAAAAAATTACAAAAATAAAAAAACACTTTTTGGCGAATGCCTATCATTTTGACTAGGGATGCAACGTTACCGATACGATAATCGTATATCGGCGATTATCGTAAACCTTTACGATCATTCGTTATCGTAAATATTACGATACGATATTTTTACGATACATTTATTTCAATATTTTAAATTTTTACTGTTTCGGGTGAAACGAAACGCATAACGCGTCAATTTCTGAACGCTTCGCATCCGCACTATTGCCTAGCGTAGAATACACACAAGATACAGAAGAAATTAAAGCATAATTTTCAAAATTATTTATATTTTTACGTACTTTACTCAAACACAAAAACAAAATCAACTTAATTATAAACTGATCAAAACACGAACGCGTGACAACAAATGGCGGGGAGATGAGGCGAACCGAGCATTTCGGATTGCACCCGAACATAGCTAATAACTATGATCGGCAATGCCGACTAGTCGACCGATTAATCGGCAAATTGGGAACCGATTAGTCGGCCGATTAGCTAGTCGGCAAAATCCGTAGTCGGCCCATCTCTATTAAAAATGCATAACTTTTTTTTATACTTTCACTTTACTTAGTCTTACAATAATAACATACAACAAACCTTCCAATAAATTCATCAAAATGGTATTAAACAAATATCGTAATGCATTCGTATCGTAATTCGTTATCGTATTAGGCCATTACGATGTATTCGTCATTTGTATTGGTATCGTAATAGCCGTATCGTTGCATCCCTAATTTTGACCATTTTAGAAAAAGGTTTTTATTCATTTTTTCGAAAAATTTACGAAAAAAAGACATTTTTTGGGCGGTTTCTATAATTTTTGACCACTTAAGAAAAATAATCTTTTTAATTTAAAACATGCTAAAATCCACGAAGAACACTTCTCACAACTATTCGAACGAAAAGGTAAGCAAATACTGCTCATGCCGGCCAGCTGAGACTCCGAGCGGCCAGCAAGACCGAGAGAGAACGATACGTAAAGTGTTGGTGAGAGTAGGACAGATGCGTGGCCGTACTGGCGGTGTAGCCAAAATAATACCACGGCACGGCGGTATGAAGGACAAAAACTGAGCAAGTTACGACAAGTATTTCTAACATTTTTAAATTACACCGCCATAAAGTACCTTTTGTACTAAACTGTAGAAGCATATTATTCAGCCTTTAATTCGCCTATAACAAAAATAAAGATAGGCAAAGACGTGTCGTAACATATAATTTACTAAATGGAATTACATAATAAAAAAAAACACAATTTTTACACAACATTGAATATCTCCGTAACTAGAAACCCTCATAAGGTACTTTTCACGTAAGACGTCACATTTGAGAATTACTCTTAATTGGTCAAGAATTGAAGTAAATTTCTAATAACCTTTTTTCTTCAGTTTTCTGCCTTAATACAAGATTTGTCAATAAATAATGTAAATATCGTGCCATACTGTAATTATCAATAATTTTTGCTTATGGCCCGCCATAAGGTACCTTTTCTCAAATGTATGGGAATAATTTGTGATTTTTACGTAACTTCAATCGTTTATAAATAAAAAAATACGACTTGTAGAATAATAATGACACTTTTGAGTTACTTGTGTAGACTGATTAAATATAATTTAGAACTCATTATACGAAAATTGTGAATATTATAGGAATGATGAAACATATAATAAAAATGACATTTTAATTAAAATAAAAATATTTCGTTAACAATGTGATTTTATTTCTATCCCAAAATGTGCAGTCTAATATCTCTAACTATATACAATGGTTCAGATTACAATATGTTAAAGAACAGGCCGATTTTTTTTTTTTTTTTAATTTCGTTCTCATAAGCGACTTGCTCTAATCAAAGGCTGATTTTTCACGACCTGGAAGTCACATTAAAAAAACCATTACTGATTTCCAAAGAAAAATACCTTGAGATACATAATCAATCATCATCTCCATAACTTCCAACGGGAACATACTTAAAATTAGTTTTAAACTTCTTTTGTCGATTTCTCAAAAGTGCAATTTTAGCATGTGCAGGTTTGATGTTTTTTTAAAAAAAAAGTATGGGACTTAGGGTCGTGATTCTTTTTGTATTAGATAGCTTATTTAACACAGATTTAGGATCTGTGCTTAACTCAATACCAACCATAAGGTACCTTTTCCCGTGGAACGTCACATATATGTACCTTCAAAGGTGTTAACAATTTATTGACAACATCCAGATTTATTGGATTATAAACGTACGATGAAAATGTCGTATGATAACATCATCAAAGTAATCCAATTTTGTATTTTTATCATTCAATTACAAAGTAATGGAAACGGATAACAATTATCACAGTCACAGTGATGCAGTGATTATATATTTCATTGAACTCGTTACAAAATATCTAATTATCTACAGATATTGCCACGTTGCAGATAAAAAATGAATAACTTAGCAACTACTTTATACCGTGTTTTCTTCTTCGTCCTGCCTCATAAAAAAGCAATCGTCGCGCTGTCTACCGGGTCCAGTTGTATTGTCAAACTATCCAGCGTAGCGACCCTCTAATATACTCACTAATTTTTATCCAAATCGGTCCAGCTGTTTAGGAGGGGTTAGGTGACAAACACACATACAGAAGATTTATATATATAAAGATATTAAATATTAGATTTATATATAAGTTTTAGGTGATTTGAGTTGCTGGGTCTCCATACTCCATACAAATAAAAATACTGTAAACAATCCACTATAAACTAGGGGTTTTATTTTGTACATTGATCCATTTTATCTGTGCAAAAACACATGAGAAGTCTCAAAAAGCCAAACAAAAATTATATTTTAGGTGATCAAATTCAAAATCATTCGCTGATTGCATGTTTTGGTGTTTTTAGGGAGTTTTCTTAGTGCTTTGTGCAGACAAAATGTATACCTAGCGACTCAATCACTCTAGAGCCTGTGCACACGGCATCTTTTAAGTGCGCTGTCTCTCTTTATTTTACGAGTGAAAAAGCGACAGTGCTATGGAACGCGCGTCCACAACGCGTTTAAAAGACGTCATGTGCACAGGACCTTAACTACACAAATGTAAATATAAAACCCTTTTAGGAACTGATCAAAACAAAAAATTGCATATCAATGAAACTCCTTAAATTAAGATTAAAAAAAGCACATGCTAGCATAAAAGACGGAACAATTTATTGCTACTAAAAATATGATGCAATTTTTTATTTAGATCCTCCCACATTAAGCTATCTGACTCACTTGTTTTCCAAAATCGTCCTGCAGATGACCTCCCGGACGCCCGGATTAGTAATTTTATCTACATTCAACTTGTGTAAATTCCATGATGCTAGCCTACAGCACTTGATTCCGTCTCGCTCATACGTAAACTCCTCTTCAACTATTGGTCTGTGAGAATATGCTGACAATAGATCTAGAATATCATTGACTGGTGCGGCCGCGAAACCATTTGGTAAGGTTAAAGGAAGTTTTGTCGGCATTGATAAGCTCTTTCTATGAGGAGTCTTAGGTGTGCTGGAGACACCGTTTGACAGTGACTTGTTTATCGTATCATCTGTCCAACCGTTTACATGTCCATTGGTAAGATGCTGTACACTCTCACATTTCCTTAGCTCTAGACTTAGGTGTTGCTTTACAGTGCTAAGTCTCACAACATCCATACCCCGTACTTTTATTAAATCATCTAGTGACTTGAATGGTCCCTTCTTGTTCCGATAGTCTACTATATTTGCCGCGATTTCCTGGTTCAAGCCCGGCACGCATTGCAATTGGAAAACGCTGGAAGAATTTACAGAGCAAAGCTTGCTTTCAATGGAAACTCTGACACTATCTAAAGACTGCGAGCAGGAGCTCGCTCTCGATATTTGTTTACGGGTGCTTATTGAAATCTCGGGCCTGAGTAGCTCTAGTTTCTCTGCTCCTATACCTAAAACAATATTTAAATGGTAAGACAAAGAAATTAGAATCGCAATAAGTATTGAAGCCGGCATAAATATTCAATCATGTGAGAACAATCTGAGTCATTTGTGGAGGTAGAATTAGCATAATGAATGCGCTCACGCACCTGAGACTAAGGCAAGGTCGTCGACGCGTTTGAACCGGCCGATGAGCTGCCGGTGGCGCACGATAGCGCGCGCCAGCTGCCTGTTCACCCCCGGCAGCGTCATCAGCTGTTCCTCCGTTGCCATATTCACGTTCATCAGCTCCGGATACTCCTCCGAGGGCGGCAAATTAAATGTATGGCTCAAACTAGATTTATTCAGTTTACTCCGCCGCACGAACCCGCGGAACGACCGCTGCCGACCGCTTTTACTCCTCATCGAACTCGGACTTTGACCCATATCGGTAGCCGCCACGGTTGCCGTTTCCCAATCAGATATTGATCATAACACCAAATTTTCACGACACGATTGAAAAACCCTAATAATAGATCACGATACACTATAACACAGCGCGATTGGAACACTTGCACTATAAATAACGAACTACTGTTGCACTTATCACGTGAAAACACTCTTAGGCTAATTGCTAAATAAATATTTTTTATAAACTAAAAATAAAGTGGAGTGGAGTTTGCTGACACAACTTCCCCCGATCAGCCATAATCAGCCACAGACAAGATAGATAAGAAACGTCTCGTCGTTTTGACGTATTGTCTACGACTACACATGACATTTTCGAGTTGCAAGCTCAATTTCTTGTAAATCTGAAAAAATGACAATAATGTTTAAATAAAGACATTTGACCTAATAGAATTAATCAATATTTAAGCAATTCTTACGAATTCATAATTCGTATTCTAATAAAAATTGAACACTCATGATCACTGTTTCGGCAAATAGCCGAAATCTTCTCAACATGTTTCAAGTGTATCCGGTATTTCCCAAATCACAAAACATTTTCAATCAATGTTTTAAATTAAGAAAATGATTGTTATACAGGGCTATTTTTTTTAGTGCACAAACTTTCAAAACGTATTAGGTATCGTTAATAGATCCCGAAAAAAATATAAAAAAATTTTTTTTTTTTGCAAATTTTATCACTTATTTTTACCATCCCGTAAACTTGAATAAAACTTGCTGTGCTGATCGTACATTTGCGCGACTACCTTCCTGTGCGCCTGCGCGTGCGCTGCGACTCGCTCTAACCCGTCCGTTCAGTCTGCGCCGTGCTCTCAAGGTGTGCGCATGTGTGTCGTTCCCGCGCTCGCGACGTTACGCGCTCACCCTCTGCGATCGCGATCGATAATTAGTGAAAATGTACACCAACAGAGAGTTTTACGAAGTGAAAGTGTTGAGGACCTCAAAAATAAAATTGTGCGTGCGTTTGATGAACTCAAAAGTGAGAACTACCGGACTGTACTAGGACGACTCGAAAAAAACATTCAAAAACGTACGAGACTTTGTTTAGAACAAGAAGGTAATCATTTTGAACATTTGCTTAAGTATGTCGATTAGTGTTGAGAAAAAGGACTCCAGTAATTAGGCTAGGTTAGGTTTTGATTGTGAATGATTCTAAAAAGCTGATTCCAATTTTTTAAATACGCCTAAATGAAATTACCGGTTTTCAAATCACCATACCTCATGAGCCTAATTGTTTTGTTATTAATGTTTTATTTTGATGGTCCTAAGCCCATTTAAGTATGAAGGAAAAATTGGTTTCACGTAACGCTGTAACTACCCGCGTGTTTGTGTGACAGGTATGGTCAGCACAAACCAAACATTTTTAATGAATAAATTCAGATGCAGTTATTTTTGTTTTTTTCTACTAAACCGGGTTAAACAAAAAAACACGGGTATTTTTAATTTCGATAACCATCACATTCGCAAAGTTTGTGCACTAAAAAAAAAATAGCCCTGTAAATTGAAGTTCGTAGAAATGCACGGTTGTTCAAATGCTAACGCACCTCCTTTGTCAAATCACAATCATTATGCAAATTAAAATAATACAAGGGTTTAACCTATAACTGTCGGCTTTTTCGTACAGATTGCGAAATTTTCCAAATGCTGGCAATTCTAGTTTAAGTACGTTCAGAAATCAGACGAATTATAAAAACATCAACTTCTACAAATATCAGAACTATAATTTTTCACATTTTTACTATTGTTAATTTATTAATTTTACTATTTATTTTATTAATACATATGATTTTACATCATCATATTGGAACGAAGACTAATTACAGATCAATAGATAAAATAATAAAAAGAAAATATTGAACGTTAAGGTGGATTTAGACCAAACGAATTCTAACACATTCTAACCCCACTCTACCAAATTCTTTGTGTGTACACAAAGAATTTGGTAGAGTGGGGTTAGAATGTGTTAGAATTCGTTTGGTCTAAATCCACCTTTAAATAAACGCGCTGGACGAATAAAAAAAAATCAATCGCACTGTTTAGAGCGGGAAAATCAAGAAAAAAATAATGCAAACCTCCGAATAATAACGAATATAAAACAATTTCGTGAAATGAAAATGAAACACAAAATGATCAGAACAGTTTCCGTGCTATTTATTTATTCAAATTAAATATTTCTGTACAGTGTTGGATAAGCTATCCTTTTACTAACAAAGTATTTACGAGGGCGTAGATTTTATTTTTAATTAAAGAGGTTATCATATCATTTTCCGTTCATGTCTAAACTGGAATATAATTACTGGCTCTGCATTAACTTTATAAGTAAAAGGATTATATAGATAATTTGCAGACTACAAGTCAATGACACTACAGTCCAACTGTAAAGGTATTATTTTACAGAGACGAGTGTTAAACCTTACATTCATTTGCTGTCATTTTATTACCAGGATAAAGTATCCATTTCTTCTATACTTCTTCTTACTATCGATTTGTATGAAATGGATACTTATACTGATAATAAAAGCTAGTGCACTCCTTTGGTTATAAACCGATTTTTTACTGTTTTAAAATATTTAGAAATAAGTTTTTTTTAACAATAAAACTCGGTCCACAATCCCTAGTAGTCAAAATAGAACTAAAGAAGGTTAGCTTAGGTCACCCCTACTGAAAACTCCAGAAATTTTAGCATACGCAAGTATGCTAACATTGCAAGGGCAGGGCCGTATTTTAAAATTACCACATTGCCGCTGGACAATAAGGATTATTTTTAATTGCATATTCATAGCAGTTGCCTATTAGTTGTTAGTAGTCTCACTACTGGCGGCGAGTGAGCGAGTAAAATTGGACGAGAAACATTAAATTGCGGATCTGGAGAGATTAGCTCGCGATCGTTAGCTCGCAAATAACTGTTATGGCCAGTTCACATTATTCAGGTAGCATTCCAGTCCAGCAATCCAATCCAGTGCTGGAATGCTACTGGAATAAAGTGAACCGACACTGGAATGCACTGGAATGTACCCATTCCAGTGAGCATTCCAGTCCAGTGACTGGAGAGACCGTCAACTTTTCATTCCAGCTCACCCAATCCAGCGCCACTGGAATAGTGTAAACCGTCAATCCAGTGCTGGATTGAACGTGATATAGTGAATACGCGTGGTTGTTTTTACCCGACTGCGGCGAAGCCCAAAGGAGGGTTATGTGTTTGACCTGTATGTATGTATGTATGTCCGTTCCTGTGTCCGCTCGTAACTACTCAACGGCACATCCGATTTTGATAAATGATACATCATTAGATTCGTCTTGATGGTGCGAGTGTCACTGGGTATGAAGTTCGTTAAAATAAACAAAATGGCGGATTTTATGCAGTTTCAAAGTGCACCGCGGTCGGGTTTTTTTTGAGTAAAAATGTGGTTATTGGTAACAGTCTTTAACAACTCTTAAAAGACTGGAATAATGTAAACGATATGCTCCAGTCCACAACTGGACTGGATTAGCCCGCTGGATCACTGGTCTGGAATAATGTGAACTGGCCATTACTCGCCCAATTTGACTCCTCCTCACCGGTGGGACACCGGCCTTACTAGGTACGTAGCGGAGGGGTGTGCGAGGAAAACAACCACCAATCAGCGTGCCTAACCTCGCGGCGCGGCCCGGCATTGGCGGATTTTTAAACCGCCCCACTACCTCGCACAGCTCTGGTGGAAACGGAGCCTAAGGTGCCTGTGGCTTGAAAATTACACTTTTCACTATATCATCGCTATAAGTACTCTCCAAAGTGTTCATATTGTTTTTAGGTAAGATGTGTTACTTGCCTAGTTGCCAATAAAATCCTAGCAACATGCTACTATTATTAAAATGCAATTAAAGCTTATTGACCAGAAGCACACTGACCATAGATATGCAGAAACCGGTTAATGCTGCAAAATTGTAGGCATAATAGTACATTACACAACTAGGGTGGTAATACAATACAATGCTTTCTTTATTACTTCCCGTGTTGTGTACATCATTATATGTCTACACTTGGCCAGAAAAAGTCACTTTATGACCAGGTGTGGCATAAATTAAATTTTCTGCTAAACTGCGTAAAGCATATCATCCAAGTGTACGAAACTTGTATCTGGTCTGTTTCTGCAAAACTATGGTCAACTGGTACTTTTTTCTGTAGTTACATATACTTTTGATGTAGTTATAATAGTGCTTAGCGAAAAATATGGAATGGCTGTACACTGTCCGACATTTTAATCACATTTTTTAATTCAATGTATTAAATACGTTACACTCAATATAATGTCGATTTGTCGCTTACTATAATTATTAATTTTTCGATTTTTCTCTTTAAATAATTATTTAACAACTAAAATGATTATTACCATCTAACCTTATACAAAGCGTAACAAAACTATTATTGAGAATCTAATAATAAATCACTATGCCTTAGCCAGGGTCCGCTACAACTGTTTATTTTACAACCAAAATGGCGTACATTGAACTATAATTTCTTATTTTAAGTTCAATGATGATACCCAAGGACCTTAAAATAAATAGCCGGACGGAGGCTCGCCAACAGAGAACTGAAGCCATTTCTAATGCGCCGGCTGCTTGTACTTACGAGCCGCACGCACACATCAACTAGTTTTTTCCTATTGCGAGCAGCACACACAGATAGGTAGCCGGCTGATTAGACATGCTTCAGATCGTTGTTAGTGATGCTCTGTCCGGCTATTTATTTGAAGGTCCTTGATGATACCTAAAACTTTAGATTGAATAAAAACAATAGATACGAGACTAACACACTGAGTTAAAAATCAGTTTCACAGTTGCAACTAAGTAGGAATCTTGTGAGTACATTCATAAGATTTACTTTGCGTTGATGTCAACCAACTTTTAATGTTAGATCACCGCATCTATTTTTAAATTGATCTAAAAAACTTTTCCCATATAATTTTGACAAACCTTGAAATATAAGTATTTCATTCATAAATATATAAGTACCTACATTATTTGGATACCCGAACTGAACTGTAGGGTGGGAAAAGGTATTTAGAAAACTATAAAAATAACATTTCTAATAACAAAAACTTCTAAAACAGTTGAGCATAAATGAAACTAAAATAATTATAATTCCTAGTTGAGGATGTTACGTGGCCAACACATAAAAGAAGAATAAATGATCCAATCCGCATGAAAAAGGCATCTTACAATGGCTGTTGCTTAAATACATACACCGTTCTTGTTATTGAGTGCGGTGCGCCTGATAAGATTCTCATACAAACTGACATCATCATTTTCGAAAAATGTTTCTTAGTGCTCATATAAGTTATTAAGGGACAAAATATCAAACCCTTAGTTTCGCCTGTTTACAGTTTAGGCTGTAACGTTGTCTGTCTGCCACTGTAATAGTACATTACACAACTAGGGTGGTAAAACAAAGAAAGGCCGAGATCGCAGATGTTTGCGGCCCGAGCTGCAAGCGAGGGACATATAATATGCGATCGAGAGCTTTCTTTATTACCTCTCGTGTTGGGTACACCATTTTATGCCTACACTTGGCCAGAAAGCGGCTTTTTCCGTACGCGTAGCTTGCGCTAAAAGCCACTATAGCCATGGTGTGCATGGCATAAATATGTTTTACTAAGCAATTTCTCTGAACGTTTTGCGTTTGAAAGGCCCTTAGCCAGTAAGTTGCTTTTTCATGCATTCTGTCACATATTTAAGGGAATATTTTGTTCTATTAATATAAAAATCATATCACAGAAAGACGCGTAAAAAATGAACTTAAACTGGTGTTTTGACTAGTACATACAATTTTTATAAGAATTCCGCTGAATAAAACATTTTCATTTACCTAATCTGTGATTTTGAAGCGATAATAAATCCATGTAAACCATGAACTTTAAAATAAATAGCCGGATGTAGCCTCGCAAATCACAACTGAAGCACCTTTAGTAAGCCGGTCGCTTTGTACTTACGAACTGCACGCACACATCGACGAGCGCAGTAGCCTACGAGCAGCACGCACACATCAACCAGCGACCGCCTTATTATAGCGCCTAGTGACTGCAATACGGCCACATCTCAAAATAGTACATTACATAACTAGGGTGGTAATACAAAGAAAGGCCGAGATCGCAGAAGTTTGCGGCCCGAGCTGCAAGCGAGGGTCGTAAATATGCGATCGAGGGCATTCTTTATTACCTCCCGTGTTGTGTACATCATTTTATGTCTACACTTGGCCCGAAAGCGGCTTTTTCCTTACGCGCAGCGTGCGAAAAGTCACTTTATGGCCAGGTGTGGCATATTTTTTTTGAGATTATTGTTGATAACTGTAGCGTACTAAGAACGTGACAAAAAAAATGATTTTAGCGAGGCTACATTCTGTTATTTATTTTAAGGTCCTTGAGGTAAACATTCACATTCCATAGATACATACATAGGTACATACGTAATATATAAAATGTTACCAAGAAACCAGTTAGCGAAAGAATACCTACACCTATTTAGTATAAGTAGTTTACCAGTCATTACTAGTTTATAAGTGTTTAGTACTTGTCTCTTAGGACCAATCAAATATAAACTTAGCTTGCTATGTGCGTAATTATTCACCGTCATTGGCATATACTACAAGAGCATAGGAAAAAGCCAAAATTCATGAAATTTTGGGACATTCAACAGTCCATTAATCTCATATGGTTTTTGGAACATTTTTTGATTAAGGATTTTAGCCTTCTGCGTCTAGTGAGGTTTTAGGCGGAGATCCTTTAGCCTTCTTGTTTGGTGAGGTTTTAGGCTAAACGCAGCTGCATGCAGCGGCGATATACGACAAAGTATACCATGTCTCTCAAGTATTAGGGGCAAGTACTAAACTCGTGTAAACTGTATGTAATATAAAGAGACTGTATTATATCGTGAGGTAAATACTATATGCTAAGGACCCTCAGGACGACTTCGTCGTTTTCTTAAACTTGACACCTTCCCAATTTTTTTTTAAGTCGGCCTTATTTGGTCTCTTTCTTAAACTTGACGCTTTCCTAACTCTTAGTCGTCCTGAGGGGCTAAGGAGAGGCCGTTTAATACATGTTTCTTGAACGTATCATATCGAGAAGATATTATGGCGAATTTTCATTAGTCAATAGAAAAGACACATGTGCATGCTTTTATTTACTCCCTTCAAAGCACTATTCTATACAGTCCAGCTCATGCCGTCCTACTCACTCAAATAAAGTTTAACAAGGGTGTGAGAGACGGCACTATATGAATGTCGCTCCTTTACTTTCTCAACCACGTATCTACTCCAATAGTTTCATAGGAAAATCGCACTTTTCTACTCGTAACACAGGTGCTTTTTCTATCAAACTATTCGAGTAGATACGTGGTTGAGAAAGTAAAGGAACGATGTACAACTTCAGAGTATTAAGGTTATGGATAGCTGCATGCAATATAGACTAACGTAAATGCGCTTTAAAGAGGTTTCTTTCGCCACTACGAAGCTAAGCATACGAATAATTATTTTTCGCTACCAATCAAAACGAACATAGTTTAATACTAAAGTTCTATAAACTGTTGCCTTTGAAGCTCCCAGCTTAATATACTTGATAATAAACAACGCTCTTTTCTTTGATAACTTAAGTGTATTATTGGTAGTATTAATATATTTTTATTATTAAAATACTATTTTTAGAGCTTGTTTCTCACCTCGAAAGCTTTTATGTTCATGTAAAACGCAATTTTTGGGGCAATTGCGAACAGTCACGTCTGTATACATTTCGCAATTTATATACATATGTGGAATATGATTCAACATGGTATACACATTTTTAGATTTGACCGTACATTTGCTATGAAACATATTATCTCATTCGACCATACAAATGTTCTAAACGTTGCTAGCATACAGTCACCAGCAGAAGTAGCAGCTCAAAATGCCCTGCATACGACTATTACCAATAGAATAAAAATAATTTAGGACATGTTGCATTGCATAGCTACTCTTTTGCTAACTGTAGAGCTGGAAGGTGTTATGCAATATCAATTTAAGCGCCATGGAAATCCTATGTAATTAATTTAATATGGCATAACACCTTTCAACTGTAGGTTGAATGTGAGAAATCTGGAAATTAGTTTAAGCTATTCTAGGTGAGAAATAAGCCTCAATAGTGATAAATATGTGAATTTCCTTACAGCCCGGTAACATCAGCCGTAACCATATATCTTACAATCGTAATACGTAGTAGGTGCCTACTGATAATGAATGCGATTTAGCCACCTAACATTTTGTCCCCATTATAAAAATAGTTTATATCCATCTCCTAATCACGTACAAATTCCGTATCAAAACTGACAACGGCCATTCTCACCAAGTATGACTGCGTCTAATTACCGCGTCTCCATACATTTAGTATGAAAACAGCGTCGCGGTAATTAGGTGACCGCAGACATACTTCGTGAGAATGGCCGACAAGCCCTTCCATTGATTGTGAAAACTGTCAACATACTAAAAATACTCGTCAAACAGACGTCATAATACTCATATTACGACATAATATATAATATATGATGTCATAATACCTATATTATGATATCATAGTTAGAAACCCGATAGTTTTATTTCATATACCATAATGTAACTATTTGCCATAATCATTCTTTTATCCCGATTTTTTGTGCTTCTCTCTTTTATCGCGATCTCTTTTTCACGTTAGGGGTGAAATTAGTACCTTTAAACGGTATCAGCGTAATTCGTCTCATTCGTTTTTCGTCTCATTCTATATTCGTCACACATTCTTTATTAAGACTATTCTTTATACATAGAGAATGTGTGACGAATATAGAATGAGACTAAGTACGAATTGAACGAAAAACTAATGGGACGAATTACGCTGATACCTTTTAAACTTGGTTTTGGAGAAGTTACCGAAAATACCTTTAGTAGCTTGACGGCTTTCCGCATAATGCCATCCACTTTATACATACATTGAGTTAATTATCTACTGGAACCCGTGAAAGTTAATTCAAACCATTAATATAGGAAACAGTTTAATGCATGTACATTGTTCTAATAATGCTATATTTTTACTAGATTTTTGGTAGCATCCTGTCCTGTCCCTTTCATAATTTTCTAGATAGATACATGCGGTGCCGCGTAGTTACCATTCTTACATAAAAATAACCCGAAATATACTGCTTCGGTTGGAGTTGTGTACGATCTACTTAAAGAAAACAATACTGTGGTGTAGTTTTGTACCTCATTACCGTCCGTCATAAAAGAGAAGCGTGCTTCATAGATAAAGACTTGGTGCATTGTCATTTTACTGGATTGTTTCATTTGAAATTTTGAAAACACCCCTGTTGTTTACCTGACTACTTGAGAATCGAACAAATCGAGGCAGCTGGAACGCCATTATTCTATTAATGCACTTGTAATCTATGGTTCATGGAGATAGAGTTGATAATCAATTGAACTTTAAAGGTGGTTGTAATTACTTTTTACAATATGATCATTTTGGTGTCTTTGAGGTTTACAAACAATCGCTTTTCGTACACAACTCCAACCGAAGCACTATACCTTTAAATTAAAATTTTGACTTAACTTCCACAAGGCTATGGAAAGATTAGAAATATTGACAAACTTATTTAGACATTTAATTTACAAAATGTATAATTAACGACAGTAAATTTTATACTCCATTGATTATTTCAATATTATTAAGTTATTGTAAATATTGCATAGGTAACGTTAGCTGCATTTATATACTATACTGGTAAGATTTAAATAAATAAATATTGTTGGGACAATCTTATACGACGATATACATACTTAAATAGATAAATATATACTTATATATATAGATAGAAAACATCCAAGATCCAGGAAATACTCGTGCTCATCACAAAAATATTTGCCTATACCAGAATTTAAACCCGGTACCTACCTCTAGTGATTTCAGTGAATATATACACTTCACACACTTTTTATATAATACTTCAAAATATTAGGTCAACATTTATAGCAAAAAGGATAGGCACAAAAAAATCTCAACCTATACAATACTGCTTTATTAACGAACTGAATCACAGTCAGACAAAGAGATGTATGGAGCTTGATGTGTACATATATGGCACAGTCAGCAACGAAACGCCCGTAACATCCAAAGCGCCATATACATCGTGACACACCTTTGTCACAGTAACAGCAGTCATTTTTCTTCCTACAAAAAGTACATCGCGCGCTTGTATTGTATGTGTGCGTGCCGTGAACGTACGCACTACGAGGAAAGATTTAAGAATGTGCAAGAATGCTCCAGTATGGATCGCACTCACACAGACGCGCGCTCGCGATACGTGTTGCGCGCTCATAAACGGCCGAAGTTGGAATACTTATCCGTGTTTATGCTTTGCCTTTGTGCCTATAGTAATAAAGGCGTGTGACGATACATATGGTGCTTTGGGTGTTACGGGAGTAGTTTTGATGCTGACTGTACGAGTTAGGGGCCATTCATTAATTACGTAAGGACGATTTCGGCCATTTTTGATCTGCCCTACCCCCATGTAAGGGCACATAAGATTTCTCAACCACCGCCTCCCCACTTACGTAAGATTTCAGATTTTAGAAACGTATCTGATGGGCTTTTGAAGCTTATTCAGTTAATTTGCTGATCAAGTTATGCAGTTTTTAAAAGATTCATTTATTTCCCTAAAAAGTGCACAGAGCGCAAGCCAAGTTAGCAAAGATGGTGAGATGCTGCCAATTAAAACGCCATCCAAATAAGTTTGTCAATGCCGTCGTAATATTAATCAAAACCTAAACTACGCAAGTTAATAAGTTACACAAAACCCTCAGGTATTTTATTATTTAATAGTAACATAAATACTAAAGTTATGCAACTCAAAATGCCTAAACTTCGGCATTTCGTGGGTTTAATATTGAATGAGATTAAGTACTCTAAGACATGATTCGGATTATTTTCTATTATGCCACACCTGGCCATAAAGTGACTTTTTCGGCACGCTGCGCGTACGGAAAAAGCCGCTTTATGGCCAAGTGTAGACATAAAATGATGTACACAACACGGGAGGTAATAAAGAAAGCCATCGATCGCATATTTACGTCCCTCGCTTGCAGCTCGGGCCGCAAACTTCTGCGATCTCGGCCTTTCTTTGTATTACCACCCTAGTTATGTAATGTACTATTTGAATTTCAAGCATGTGATAGGAAAATTCAATATGGTTCATTTATGAATTTATAATGATGACCTTTAGATAAACTATCACTAACCGTTAGCTGCACGAGAGAGCAAAGAGGCAAGTAAAATGAAACGACATGTATTATTCAATATTTTTTTACTATAATAATAAGCACCAAACCACGTTTGGAATGTTCAGTATTGCACCATGTTAAGAACAAAATCCAATTTCAATAAAAAATAAGTTACATTTCACATAAACATAAAAAGGTGTATAAACATTTTCACTTGTCTATGGTTCGGGGAGTAAACAAACGTTCAAAATTAGAATTATGCATCTGTATTAATTAATAAATAAATTCGTTTACATCACACAATAAAGGTCACCATTACAAATCGAATCGGACCGTCGAAAACTAATTTACAGGTCGATTCACAAGAGCTGGCACGAATGGATTGAACGAGTGAATGATAATGTCTATGTGTGCATCACAAAATGATTAAATACAGGTTGATTCAATAAGCGACTAGCCTTTTTTTATATATCTTAATTTAGTATGATATTCGCATATTTTCGCCATGATTTTGCAAATTGCGGCGTCAGTGTGAAAAAAGGGTATCATTTAAATAAAAACTCCATGATAGTAAAATATTGTGGCGTACCGTCAAAATTACCTTTCTGCCATATCATTGCCAGTTGCGTGCAGATTGTATGTATTTTTAGGGTTCCGTACTAAAATGGTAAAAAAGGAACCCTTATGGTGCGACTCTGTCTGTCTGTCCGTCTGTCACAGCAAAATATCTCAGGATCTACTGATGCTATCGACTTGAAATTTGGAATAGTGTTAAAAACCGCTAACCCGAGCCTATTGGTTGGAAAAAAAAATTGTTTTTTTACTTTTTTTTTAAAGGGGCCCGCGTAATGGAACTCTGAAAATTGAAAGTAGGGCTATTATATCGAGTGGAGTATCAAATGAAGGGCTTGATTTGTAGATTAATATGCTGTTTTTAATTTTTTTCTTAAATAAGTAGTTTTCAACTTTGAACTATTCATGTATCTACTTATGAGATTGTACGGAACCCTCGGTGCGCGAGTTCGACTCGCACTTGACCGGTTTTTTTTCTTGAATGACGATGAAGTGTTATGTAGGTACCTACTTGTTTACAAAATATTAGAAGCCTCCTGTATAAGCACGTCACTCAACAGTGACAAGTGACCTTACTTTCGTTCAATCCATTCGTGCCAGCCCTTGTGAAACGACCTGTACATATGAGCGTATGAAATGATAGTTACATACAAATAAACTCATTGTACATAGCACGGTTTGTACAAACAGTGACTTCATTGTGCATAAACGTGTCCATCGATATTACACGGCCAGTCTTCACAGAAGATCACGTTATGGAACTTCCTAATCTCAGATGATGCTTAACCCTTCGTATTAACTACAATCAGTTTCACGATGCTATCTAAATAAATACTTATTTAATATCATGAACAATTACAAACAAAAATTGTATTTATCGAATAGAAAATTATCTCGAGCATTTAAGAGCTGTCTATTCAAATTTGAAAGTTCATCGCATAAATATCTAATTTATAAACAATACAATCGCGTTTCACAATGCCCCGCCAGATGGCGTCACTCTTTATAAAACGAGTACAAAATCGCGGTTAGACTGGGCTCGAGTGGAAGGTTCTCGACGCGTCAGACGAAGCGGGAAGCTACGGGTGTCGGGATGCTTGCTTACCACAGCCATCTAAGGGACGCGTCCACAAAGTACAAGCCAGCAATGTATTACGTTTACGGTCGGGCGGTGTAGCGGCGCGAGTGAGCTTTGTACGCCCGCCGTACGACATTGTACCTGTAAACAATATAAAATAATTAACGCGATGTTCACAAATGTTGGATATTAGAGAAATGCTGAACTTTCTTCTGAACTTGGCTGACACACAACTGTGTTATCCTAGCCGAAAATATTGGTACGAAATAGTTTCAATGCGCATATTTGATGTAGAATCGACCTGCAATAGTTACATGCTTGTAATAACGAAGAAAAACAAACTATCAAAATAATATTTTTTAATATTTGTTCAACCCTAATGTTTCGCTATACGCGCTCCTGCCCGTGCCCGCGTATAACTTTTAAATATGATGAAACACGCAATTTTAATGAAAGTTTAACAAGCAATAACTTGAAAACGGTGATAGATATTAACATAGTTTATTTGGAGAAAATAATGTACTTAGGCTAAGCAAACAAAGCCACATTTGCAGGAATGTCCTTCGTTCCGTTCCACCAGGTAAATGCGGACAGCACATTTACCCGCACTAACAGTCCAGTGGCGGACTAAAGGAGGTTGCATACGTCACTTGGGGCTCCAAGTTGTACAAAGGCCCCCCGTCTCCTTATCTTATCTTATCTTGGTAATAGGGGTCCTTGCGGATACACTTCGACCCAATGGGATCTTTTGTGTAATTACCCCTTACCGCATCTACGCCATGGCCTGTTCCACCATCTCCATAAATCGGATGATGGACCCCATTGGTAGTGCCTGGAATTCATCTGGCTCTGGGTAGCCAGTGCCAAATTCCTTCATTCTAGTTCTGGCGAGGGCATGACATTCGCACAGTATGTGTTTCATTGTCTCTGTTTCCTCGCCGCACATTCTGCATTCAGCATTATCTGATAGTCCCATCTTGGTCAGGAGTCCTTTGACCCCGAAGTGACCTGTAAACACCCCCGCTATGATTCTGAGCTGTCTTCTGCTGTACTTTCTTTGTTTATTTGTCCAGCGTGTGTTGACTCTTTCCATAAAGAGCTTCGAGTGCCTCAGGCCCCCCGTCACAAAATGTTTCAAGAGTAGACTGTGAATCTACAGCACCGACCAAAAATATATCACCTTTGTGTTACGAATAAAAGAATATTGCCATGTTATTTTTGGCCAGTACTGTACTTGTACTTACGCCGCGGCGACCGGACGTTACAGAGTACTAGTAGTAACCAGACAGTGCCTTTATTCTCAGTCGGCACAGAGTTACGCAGAAAGTACACTCACTGTCAGCACTAGCACTCAAACGAAGAATTCAAATCAACCGCTGGCGACAGGCGGGCGTTTCTCCAGAAATATGTCTACGGTCACCTCATTCATCTGGCCCTTTTTCATACTAAATGTATGGAGACAGTTGAATGAGTCGCAGACATATTTCTGGAGAAATGCCCAGGCGCCGCTTGGCCCGAGCCAAGCGGTCAGGCGGCGTCAGACCGCGCGGCGGTGGCCGCGGGCGAGGGCCCGTCTTCTTATACAGGAGGGAGTAAGAAGTTGGCCAGCACGCAATCACGGGCGCTCATCCTCAGTTGCCACATAGTCGTTATACAGGGTGGGAGGGACTATACAGACATACTTTAGCCATGAATTCCTGGTGGTGTGACGAGTAAATAATGTTATATCAACATGGGTCGAATATTGTCATTTTACATTAATAGTATTATGGAACAAAATAAATCAGTAAATTAAGCCCCTCGTTATAAACATGTCCTTACTGGCTGAAAAGTTATCAAAAAGAAAAAAAAAGCTAAAATGGAAACGAAAGGTAATTTTTTTTGGCCTCGTAGTCGCTTACCATCAAATACTGCGAAGGTTAATTCCTGTTTAGTTAAAGGATTTTAAAAAAATAGTAAAGGTATCTTAGTCACATTTATTAGGGCTTGTTACACACTTGGGATTTTTCATTTACAAAATAATGGATATCTCGGAAAGTAAGCGTTTTTCGACTATACATCACATAACATTTTTTACTCCTAATAGTTGTTAGAATCTATAGTTAAAGTTTGTCGGTATAGTCCCTCCCACGCTGTATAATAAGCAGAGAGTACACTCACTTTCTACAATGTGATGGACAGACCGGATCAAGGCCGCAACTAAGTGCTCGGTTTACGAATGTACCCGGAAAGCTGCAGTCCGCGACGAGTGGCGCCGTATTGCCAAAATCATCACTCATCGTGATACACAATGATGACCACGACCACTCTGGCAAGAGTGTACCGACTAAGAAGACACTCACTTTTACTACCAGCACTCGGACGCGAAGTTAAGCTCGATGGGAGGCGAGCAGAGGCTACATAGTATTTAGTAACCAGACAGCGCACTCATCTTCAATCACGACAGAGTATAATAAAATGAAAATACACTTACTTAATTTAATAGATGGCGGCCGGACGCTACAGAGTATTTAGAAATTAGACAACTCAGTTGTTACAGAGTGTAGTAAACAGCGAGTACACTCTCAGCGCTCGCACTCAAACGAAGAATTCAACCCAATAGGTGGCGGCCGGACGCTACAGAGTATAATAAACAGAGAGTACACTCACCCAAATAGCACTTAGACGTCAAGTTAAGGTCGATGGTCGGTGACCGGACGGTCCTAGGGATGTAACGAATATCGGTTTTTGAACATTCGCGAATGCGAATACGAATATTGGTTATAACATTTTATAATACTAGAAATAAACAAAATTAATAACTATGAATATTCAATACTTAGTTTTCAATTACAATTAACTTAAATCTAATTCAGTCTTGCAATAAAATGAGTAATTTTCGTTAAAATAAGTAACGTTCGTAAGTAAGTTCGTTAGCTAAAGATAATGATTACGCATGTGGTGGAAAAATTGGAACCGGTGGTTAAAAATAAATATCTTATTTTGATTATATTTCGGTACTTATCTAACAGAGTTTTTAATTACTCATTGATAGTTTCGAAATCCGACTCGGACTTGGCCGTATTTTTTTCTTTTCCATCAATATTAGGATCTAAAGTGCACCAACAATATTCGCAATATATTCGCATCGATTTTTGCGAATACGGATGCGAATGTTGAAAATCTTGCGAATATTCGCGAATACGAATGCGAATATTCGTTACATCACTAGACGGTACACGCCAAAAGCTACAGAGTATATTACAGGGCGCACACTCACCCTCAGCGCTAGCATTCAGACGAAGAATTCAAATCAATCGGTGGCGGCCGGACGCTACAGAGTATTGAGTAACTAGATAGTGCACTTATATTCAGTAGCCACAGAGTACATTAAACAGGGCGCACACTCACCCTCAGCGCTAGCATTCAGACGAAGAATTCAAATCGATAGGTGGCGGCGGGCGGGGCTTGGCCCGCGTCAGCCGGTCCAGCTCCGCCGCGGCGTCGGAGCGCGCGGCGGCGGCCGCGGGCGACGGCTCGGCGGCGCGCCCGGCCGGCGACCCCGTCTTCTTATACAGCAGGGAGTTGAAGAAGTTGGCCAGCACGCCCTCGTTGCCGGGCGTGCCGGGGCCCATGCCGATTTTCGCGCCGTCCAACTGTTGAATAAAGTTTGTATTAACCCTTAACCTCCTGCCGCCCAAAGGCCTATAAAAAAGGATATGTATACTTCAATGTCATTTAAATCCTTATTAAAAGGAATAAACTTCTATTTGCTTTGTTTCTTTTCAAACTAAAAAAGAATAAATTCAACTCTATTCCATGTCAAGTAGGTTCAAATTTCATTGTCAATTTTGCATGTATGGTGGGCGGCTAGAGGTTAAATGCATGATTTTTTTTATCGTTACCAAAAAAAAATATGTGGCTACCTAATGGTGTAATAAACACTAGAAAAATATAAAAAAATCTATAGCAAGTTTTTGGGTTATTTTTGCACTAATAATCAAATGTAGGCTAGATCCACATGATCAAATATTGTTTACTTAGACTGAGAACTTTATTAAATTTAGTAAACTGTTAATCGTTATTATATGTGCTACAACATTATACTAAAAAATAATTACTTATTTTGTTAAAACACGCTCAACGAAAACCTTAAATATTTAACTTTTTCAAAATTGCCGCCATTTTTCTCAACAACTCGTAATAACTTTTTTTAATACAGTTATGCCAACAAATCAGTAATAAATGTGGAAATGCGTTAGTTTTCCTTGTAAAATCAGTCTTAAGAACATAATACATATATCTAGTTTTCAAACACTATGTTTTGGTTATGTACGATGCATCGTACACCATGCATTTAAGGGTTAATAAGCGTACTCGTTACAATCTAGAGCAGTGGTTCCGAACCTGGGGGTAATTACCCCTCCAGGGATAAAACGAAGTTTTCTCAGGGGTAATACGCATGAATGTTAGCCGTTTTACTTTGAGCAGTTTCTTATAAGCTTATAATACCTATTTTTTTGGAGGGGTGATTATACAAATCTCGATGAGAACGTGGGTGATATGATAATAAGGTTAGGAACCACTGCTCTAGAGGGATAGAAGTAGGCTGCTCGGCTTGTGACGTCATGCTCAAAATGGTGTCTTATTTTTAGTTTTTCTCTTTCTAATATCGCTGGTGGTATGAAAAAGAGTGTAATCGATTTTATCCGAGCAATTTTCGAATCATATTGTTAGCTCAATTTATTTGTATTTAAAGGTACTTAATTTATGTTGATGGTCGTCTTTTTTTTAAGACTGACTAACTCGCAACTCTTATTGGGCATAGCGATCGTATGACCGGGTGGTCGGCCGTGGCGTTCCCTGGGGTCGAACCAGGTCGCTAGCCGGCCCATCCTGAGTGGATCGGACTGGGTGGAGGCCGGGGCGAACTTGTCCCCGGTCCACCTCGATTTGGTCGGACTAGGTGGGGGCCTGAACGCCTGGGGTCGAACCGGGATGTTTGGCCAGGGCTACCTTGACTTTTCGCTGATTGCTCAAAGTGAGCGACCAGCGGGAATAGGGTTGACGACTGGGTTAAAACTGCTATATGATTTTATTTAGTCCGTCAGTTAGATTCTGGAAAAATATGGAACACTTATTTTTTGGTTTATCAAAATATTAAAAATCGACAAAGTTATAGATCATCAAACTTCTGGAGTGGGGGCTTGTGACGTCACTCCTAGGTGAAAATTGTAGGAGTGACGTCACTCGAAACTTCCAACCACTCTATCTTCGTCATTTTTTGTTTGTCAAACAAAAGAAAAAATACGTGTACAATATTTTTTAATAATCTAACTGACGGACTAAGCAGTTTATTTAGTCGTCTAGCCCATTGATGGTCGTCAAATACCCTATTGCTGATGATTAAACATTACTCCTGTATGTATACCTGTTGCGTGGCGCGCTGCGCGGCCAGCTGCCGCTGCAGGAACGCCTGCTCGTCTCCCACACACACACACACGCACACACACACACACACACACACACAGTACTTGTGTATACCTGTTGCGTGGCGCGCTGCGCGGCCAGCTGCCGCTGCAGGAACGCCTGCTCGTCTCCCACACACACACACACAGTACTCGTGTATACCTGTTGCGTGGCGCGCTGCGCGGCCAGCTGCCGCTGCAGGAACGCCTGCTCGTCTCCCACACACACACACACACACACACACACACACACACACACACACACAGTACTTGTGTATACCTGTTGCGTGGCGCGCTGCGCGGCCAGCTGCCGCTGCAGGAACGCCTGCTCGTCTCCCACACACACACACACACACACACACACACACACACACACAGTACTCGTGTATACCTGTTGCGTGGCGCGTTGCGCGGCCAGCTGCCGCTGCAGGAACGCCTGCTCGTCTCCCACACACACACACACACACACACACACACACACACACACAGTACTTGTGTATACCTGTTGCGTGGCGCGCTGCGCGGCCAGCTGCCGCTGCAGGAACGCCTGCTCGTCTCCCACACACACACACACACACACACACACACACACACACACAGTACTTGTGTATACCTGTTGCGTGGCGCGCTGCGCGGCCAGCTGCCGCTGCAGGAACGCCTGCTCGTCTCCCACACACACACACACACACACACACACACACACAGTACTCGTGTATACCTGTTGCGTGGCGCGCTGCGCGGCCCTCAGCGGGGAGTCGGCGCGCGGCGCGGGCGCGCCGGCCTGCAGCGCGGCCAGCTGCCGCTGCAGGAACGCCTGCTCGTCTCCCACACACACACACACACACACACAGTACTCGTGTATACCTGTTGCGTGGCGCGCTGCGCGGCCCTCAGCGGGGAGTCGGCGCGCGGCGCGGGCGCGCCGGCCTGCAGCGCGGCCAGCTGCCGCTGCAGGAACGCCTGCTCGTCTCCCACACACACACACACACACACACACACACAGTACTCGTGTATACCTGTTGCGTGGCGCGCTGCGCGGCCCTCAGCGGGGAGTCGGCGCGCGGCGCGGGCGCGCCGGCCTGCAGCGCGGCCAGCTGCCGCTGCAGGAACGCCTGCTCGTCTCCCACACACACACACACACACACACACACACAGTACTCGTGTATACCTGTTGCGTGGCGCGCTGCGCGGCCCTCAGCGGGGAGTCGGCGCGCGGCGCGGGCGCGCCGGCCTGCAGCGCGGCCAGCTGCCGCTGCAGGAACGCCTGCTCGTCTCCCACACACACACACACACACACACACACACAGTACTCGTGTATACCTGTTGCGTGGCGCGCTGCGCGGCCCTCAGCGGGGAGTCGGCGCGCGGCGCGGGCGCGCCGGCCTGCAGCGCGGCCAGCTGCCGCTGCAGGAACGCCTGCTCGTCTCCCACACACACACACACACACACACACACACAGTACTCGTGTATACCTGTTGCGTGGCGCGCTGCGCGGCCCTCAGCGGGGAGTCGGCGCGCGGCGCGGGCGCGCCGGCCTGCAGCGCGGCCAGCTGCCGCTGCAGGAACGCCTGCTCGTCTCCCACACACACACACACACACACACAGTACTCGTGTATACCTGTTGCGTGGCGCGCTGCGCGGCCCTCAGCGGGGAGTCGGCGCGCGGCGCGGGCGCGCCGGCCTGCAGCGCGGCCAGCTGCCGCTGCAGGAACGCCTGCTCGTCTCCCACACACACACACACACACACACAGTACTCGTGTATACCTGTTGCGTGGCGCGCTGCGCGGCCCTCAGCGGGGAGTCGGCGCGCGGCGCGGGCGCGCCGGCCTGCAGCGCGGCCAGCTGCCGCTGCAGGAACGCCTGCTCGTCTCCCACACACACACACACACACACACACACACACACACACACACACACACAGTACTTGTGTATACCTGTTGCGTGGCGCGCTGCGCGGCCAGCTGCCGCTGCAGGAACGCCTGCTCGTCTCCCACACACACACACACACACACACACACACACACAGTACTCGTGTATACCTGTTGCGTGGCGCGCTGCGCGGCCCTCAGCGGGGAGTCGGCGCGCGGCGCGGGCGCGCCGGCCTGCAGCGCGGCCAGCTGCCGCTGCAGGAACGCCTGCTCGTCTCCCACACACACACACACACACACACAGTACTCGTGTATACCTGTTGCGTGGCGCGCTGCGCGGCCCTCAGCGGGGAGTCGGCGCGCGGCGCGGGCGCGCCGGCCTGCAGCGCGGCCAGCTGCCGCTGCAGGAACGCCTGCTCGTCTCCCACACACACACACACACACACACACACACACACACACACACACACACACAGTACTCGTGTATACCTGTTGCGTGGCGCGCTGCGCGGCCCTCAGCGGGGAGTCGGCGCGCGGCGCGGGCGCGCCGGCCTGCAGCGCGGCCAGCTGCCGCTGCAGGAACGCCTGCTCGTCTCCCACACACACACACACACACACACAGTACTCGTGTATACCTGTTGCGTGGCGCGCTGCGCGGCCCTCAGCGGGGAGTCGGCGCGCGGCGCGGGCGCGCCGGCCTGCAGCGCGGCCAGCTGCCGCTGCAGGAACGCCTGCTCGTCTCCCACACACACACACACAGTACTCGTGTATACCTGTTGCGTGGCGCGCTGCGCGGCCCTCAGCGGGGAGTCGGCGCGCGGCGCGGGCGCGCCGGCCTGCAGCGCGGCCAGCTGCCGCTGCAGGAACGCCTGCTCGTCTCCCACACACACACACACACACACACACACACAGTACTCGTGTATACCTGTTGCGTGGCGCGCTGCGCGGCCCTCAGCGGGGAGTCGGCGCGCGGCGCGGGCGCGCCGGCCTGCAGCGCGGCCAGCTGCCGCTGCAGGAACGCCTGCTCGTCTCCCACACACACACACACACACACACACACACAGTACTCGTGTATACCTGTTGCGTGGCGCGCTGCGCGGCCCTCAGCGGGGAGTCGGCGCGCGGCGCGGGCGCGCCGGCCTGCAGCGCGGCCAGCTGCCGCTGCAGGAACGCCTGCTCGTCTCCCACACACACACACACACACACACACACACAGTACTCGTGTATACCTGTTGCGTGGCGCGCTGCGCGGCCCTCAGCGGGGAGTCGGCGCGCGGCGCGGGCGCGCCGGCCTGCAGCGCGGCCAGCTGCCGCTGCAGGAACGCCTGCTCGTCTTCCGCGGCCACTTCCGCCTCGCGACTCGCCCCGCTCTGCCGGGTACGTAATACCAACATTATACACCGGTTACAAACTATAAAGACAACCAAGTAGTACGACTTCGGCCGTTTAGGAGCGCGCGACAGGTATTTACACAGACGCACGACGCGCGTCTGTGTGAGTGAACGCCATACTGTGACAGTTGCGCGCAGTCGGCAATGCTTGCCTGTGGTGCGTCCGTACACGGCGCGCACAGATGCGCGCCCCCAATGTACCTTTTGTTCGAAGAAAAACTACCGTATACCGTGCCGGTTAGGTTCAATCCAGTTTCGACACGGAGTGTCCGCGTCCAGACTAGGGATGTAACGAATATCGGTTTTTGAACATTCGCGAATGCGAATGCGAATACGAATATTGGTTATAAAATTTTAGAATACTAGAAATAAATAAAATTCAATACTTAGTTTTCAATTACAATTAACTTAAATTTAATTCAGTTTTGCAATAAAATAAGTACTGAAGTTTAAGTTGGAATAATTCGTTAGCTAAAGATAATGCATATGGTAGAAAAATTGGGACCAGTGGTTAAAAATAAGTAAATACCTTATTTTCATTTTATTTCGTTACTTATCTAACAGAGTTTTTAATTACTCATTGATATTTCGAAGTCCGACTTGGACTTGGCCGTATTTTTTTTCTTTTCCATGAATTTTAGATCTAAAATGCACAAAAAATATTCGCAATATATTCGCATCGATTTTTGCGAATACGAATGCGAATATTGAAAATCTTGCGAATATTCGCGAATACGAATATTCGTTACATCACTAGTGCAGACGAGCGGACGATAGTTTTGACATCCACGACGCACTGAACGTGCTATTGACATAAACGCGATGTATTTTAGCGTCTATCGCGGACATACGCGTCGGACATCCGCTTTTTTTAATGTGTGGCGACACTGCCACCTAGCGACACTCGTTGGAAGAAGACAGTTACAGTAATTCCACGATAGATGACGCTTACATCAATGCCCATACAAACAATATTTTCTATGCGTATTTCCAAAAATTAAACGTGATCTTGGATGGGGTTCTTCTGAATACCAACTAAATACATTGACTTCAAAGACCCAAAGAAATTGGCCTTCTACACACAAGGACGCCTTTCTACCCTACTTTGCATCAATTCACATCAGTTTGGTGTTTTGAGGGTAGATGTATTCGTCACTTCAGTGGTAACTGGGGCGACCAACTGAACGTTTTCAACTCAGTTGTTCCACAAACTCTACTTCATGATTGTCCCATATCCTCTTCAGTTAACCGAGAATAATCTTATTCAGAAAGCACCGTAGGTTACCTTCCGCGTCGCTGGCTGCACGATTATGTCTCTGTAGTAGTCGTCCGGTTTACAACTCTGCATGTTTTCGTATAATATGCTAATTTTCTTCATGCTATCCCACCCGGCGGGTCTAGAAAAAGAAAAGGTAAACATGAATATTACTATGCTGAAATTATTACGCGCGAGATAACAATAATAGCGTAAACCATCCATAATACTATGAGCACCACATTAAAACGTTAACTAGATTAATCTATAAAGATTTACAGACATAGATTTACTGTATACGAGATTGAGATTGATATCAAGATTTTACTACATTTTACATAATAGGAACTTTATGTAAAATGTAGTAAAATCTTGCTATCAATCTCACCGCAAGGCGGTAGTGTTGACAATCCTGGAATAGGTGCGCATATTTGGTAATTTGGGCGTCAATTGTTGGATGGTATATTTTGAAGGAATTGGAGTGTATATCCTATGCGTAAGGTATTTGTACAGCCACAATACTGTCTCCAGCAGTGGCGTAGAATAGACCTGGCTCCACATCAGACGTATACTGTGCATAAAGTATGTGCAAAGCAGGTCGCAGTTGTCGTGGGGACCCATCTGGCTTATACTCACATCAACACAGCGTCCTTCTCCACGATGAGCGCGGGCGTCCGGAACGGCAGGCCGTATATCCTGTGCATAAAGTATGTGCAAAGCAGGTCGCAGTTGTCGTGGGGACACACCTGGCTCCACACCGGCAGTATACTCACATCAACACAGCGTCCTTCTCCACGATGAGCGCGGGCGTCCGGAACGGCAGGCCGTATATCCTGTGCATAAAGTATGTGCAAAGCAGGTCGCAGTTGTCGTGGGGACACACCTGGCTCCACACCGGCAGTATACTCACATCAACACAGCGTCCTTCTCCACGATGAGCGCGGGCGTCCGGAACGGCAGGCCGTATATCCTGTGCATAAAGTATGTGCAAAGCAGGTCGCAGTTGTCGTGGGGACACACCTGGCTCCACACCGGCAGTATACTCACATCAACACAGCGTCCTTCTCCACGATGAGCGCGGGCGTCCGGAACGGCAGGCCGTATATCCTGTGCATAAAGTATGTGCAAAGCAGGTCGCAGTTGTCGTGGGGACACACCTGGCTCCACACCGGCAGTATACTCACATCAACACAGCGTCCTTCTCCACGATGAGCGCGGGCGTCCGGAACGGCAGGCCGTATATCCTGTGCGTGAGGTATTTGTAGAACAGGTCGCAGTTCTCCAGGGGACACACCTGGCTCCACACCGGCAGTATACTCACATCAACACAGCGTCCTTCTCCACGATGAGCGCGGGCGTCCGGAACGGCAGGCCGTATATCCTGTGCGTGAGGTATTTGTAGACCAGGTCGCAGTTGTCCAGGGGACACACCTGGCTCCACACCGGCAGTATACTCACATCAACACAGCGTCCTTCTCCACGATAAGCGCGGGCGTCCGGAACGGCAGGCCGTATATCCTGTGCGTGAGGTATTTGTACAGCAGGTCGCAGTTGTCCTGGGGACACACCTGGCTCCACACCGGCAGTATACTCACATCAACACAGCGTCCTTCTCCACGATGAGCGCGGGGGTCCGGAACGGCAGGCCGTATATCCTGTGCGTGAGGTATTTGTAGAACAGGTCGCATTTGTCCAGGGGACACACCTGGCTCCACACCGGCAGTATACTCACATCAACACAGCGTCCTTCTCCACGATGAGCGCGGGGGTCCGGAACGGCAGGCCGTATATCCTGTGCGTGAGGTATTTGTAGAACAGGTCGCAGTTGTCCAGGGGACACACCTGGCTCCACACCGGCAGTATACTCACATCAACACAGCGTCCTTCTCCACGATAAGCGCGGGCGTCCGGAACGGCAGGCCGTATATCCTGTGCGTGAGGTATTTGTACAGCAGGTAGCAGTTGTCCTGGGGACACACCTGGCTCCATGCCGGCAGTATACTCACATCAACACAGCGTCCTTCTCCACGATAAGCGCGGGCGTCCGGAACGGCAGGCCGTATATCCTGTGCGTGAGGTATTTGTACAGCAGGTAGCAGTTGTCCTGGGGACACACCTGGCTCCATGCCGGCAGTATACTCACATCAACACAGCGTCCTTCTCCACGATAAGCGCGGGCGTCCGGAACGGCAGGCCGTATATCCTGTGCGTGAGGTATTTGTACAGCAGGTAGCAGTTGTCCTGGGGACACACCTGGCTCCATGCCGGCAGTATACTCACATCAACACAGCGTCCTTCTCCACGATAAGCGCGGGCGTCCGGAACGGCAGGCCGTATATCCTGTGCGTGAGGTATTTGTACAGCAGGTAGCAGTTGTCCTGGGGACACACCTGGCTCCATGCCGGCAGTATACTCACATCAACACAGCGTCCTTCTCCACGATAAGCGCGGGCGTCCGGAACGGCAGGCCGTATATCCTGTGCGTGAGGTATTTGTACAGCAGGTCGCAGTTCTTGTCTTCCTTGGCACTGGAGTAGAACAGCGCGGCGCCGTACTGGAGGCAGAACCGCCGGATCCACTGCTGCATGAAGTCGAAGTGCTCGTCGCGGTAGTCGTGCTCTTTTTCTAAGGTGCTCATGTAGTCAGTCTGGAGAAAACAACGGATTTGTTGAAAAAATATTAATGGGGATGACGACTGGGTTAAAAATATATAATTCTATTTAGTCCGTCAGTTAGATTATGGAAAAAATGGGACACGTATTTTTTGGTTTATCTAAATATTAAAAATCGACAAAGTTATAGATGGAGTGGGGGCTTGTGACGTCACTCCTAGGTGAAAATTGTACCTAGGAGTGACGTCACTCGAAACTTCTAAGCACTCTATCTTCGTCATTTTTCGTTTGTCAAACAAAAGAAAAAATACGTGTACAATATTTTTTTATGCCACACCTGGCCATAAAGTGGCTTTTTCCGCACGCTGCGCGTACGGAAAAAGCCGCTTTCTGGCCAAGTGTAGACATAAAATGATGTACACAACACGGGAGATAATAAAGAAAGCCCTCGATCGCATATTTACGTCCCTCGCTTGCAGCTCGGGCCGCAAACTTCTGCGATCTCGGCCTTTCTTTGTATTACCACCCTAGTTGTGTAATGTACTATAATAATCTAACTGACGGACTAAACAGTTTTTTTTTGTTGTCTAGCCCATTGTAAAAGTGGTTGGTGATCTGTACTGTCTCTAATAAAAATCAACAATTGTGGTATGCTGAGCGTGGAACGAACGAACCTAATTTCGATGCTCTTGTATAATTATAGGACCCCTCAAAATTATACTACCCCTTATCATCCTGCGGATGTCGAACTGGAGGTCAGGCAGCAATGGTCGTATTGGTCGTATACAGGGTTGGGCAGTGCGTCGGACAGGTTTCTGGAAGCCCTCTCCAAAGACGAGGACACCTCTGCACTCACTAGTGTGAACTGACCTTAGTGACGACGACCACTATGTCCAGCCCCAGGTTAGTGGTCAGCACGGCCTCGGGCAGTGGGTTCTCGTCGTCCTCGCTGTCGAGGTCGTCGGACAGGTTTCTGGAAGCCCTCTCCAAGGACGAGGACACCTCTGCACTCACTAGTGTGAACTTACCTTAGTGACGACGACCACTATGTCCAGCCCCAGGTTAGTGGTCAGCACGGCCTCGGGCAGTGGGTTCTCGTCGTCCTCGCTGTCGAGGTCGTCGGACAGGTTTCTGGAAGACCTCTTCATGGGTGAAGACGCCGCCTGTTCCATCTCGTCGCCAGGCTCCGTATACCGCTGCCATTTCTGCTGCTGCTGTTTTTTACTTTGTAACCTTTGTTCTGTGGACGAAAGGAAATTTTGTACTTATAATAAATGCTGTAATATGGCACGTCCGAAACGTCGAGGTAAATATATCATGTATTGACGCGATTGAGTCCCGTTTTCTTATAATAACCAGTGATAGACTATGGTGATGTCTGTTGTACCAACATTACACAAGCTCTCTTAGATAGATTGGACAGACTCCTGAACAACTGCATCAGATTTATTTTTGGCCTCCGAAAGTATGACCACGTTTCTGCTTATCGCCAAGAACTTAATTGGCTTCCTATTAGGGAACGACGTTCTCTTAAGATTCTGTGTACGTTATTTTCCATCTTATACGATCCATCTGCACCCAACTACCTTCGTTCTGAATTTCAGTTTGTCACTGCCCGGCCGGGCTGTGAGCTCCGTTCCTCCCGCAAACTCAAGCTTAATATTCCCCCTCACCGTTCTGGTTCCATGTCTAATTCATTCACCGTACAGGCGATTCGGCTCTGGAATGACCTCCCCCTCTGTATACGAGAAGCTCAGAGCAAACTTTCTTTCAAGCGCATGCTGCGCAAATATCTATTTGAAAATCTTCATGATTAAGACTCTTCATAGTAGTTTAGAAGCAGGTACCATAATTATATATTTATTGTATATGTATGTATGTATATATATATATATATATATATATATATATATATCTATACATATATTTATGCGTATGTATATGCCCATACATACTGCACATAGACTATTATTTTTTTTACAAATATTATTATTTTGTACAAATTCGTTGTGATTCCGAATACCGCACCTATAACATCTCTGTTTACCCTAATGGTTGACTGGTAGAGAATGCCTCATGGCATTAAGTCCGCCATTTGTACTCTCTTGTATTGTGCAATAAAGTTTAAATAAATAAATAAATAATGTGTAATAAGTTAGTGCGAAAAGTTTTCATTCTTTCGGATCGGTAACAAAAATAAATATCATGTATTTTGTTGTGTAAGAATCATTCGAGTGGTTGTACAGTGACTCCATAAATCATCATCATCATCATCATTTCTGCCATAGGACGTCCACTGCTGGACATAGGCCTCCCTCATAGATTTCCACTTAATTCGGTTGGAAGCTACCTGCATCCACCGTGAGCCAGCAGCCTTAACCAAATCATCTGTCCATCTTGTTGGTGGACGTCCGACGCTGCGCTTGCCGATTCGTGGTCTCCATTCGAGAACCTTTCGGCCCCAACGGCCATCTGTTCTACGTGCAACACCACACACGTGCACACGTGCGTACGTACTCCATAAATAAATGTACCTCAAAATATCATCAAAATAGACTTAGAATACTAAAATGACGTGTATAGCTTTAATAACAGGCAGCATACCTAAATAGTGTTCTGATATATCAGTAGACTTCGTGAAGCAAAAAGGAGGGTTATTTTACAAATATTGTAGACACAACATTTTTTGCCCCCTCAATCAAAATATTTTGATTGAGGGGGCAAAAAATGTTGTGTCTACAATATTTGTAAAATAACCCTCCTTTTCATAATAAGTTTAACCATAATGTAGAATGTCATACTATATTTTTTTAAATAATAATTGCAAATGTTTACATTTATCAAGCCATAATATTGATGATTATAATTACTTTTAGGTACGATTATTAGTGAAGAGCGATCACAACGTACCCCCACTTACTATCCAAGATCATAAACTGACAGACTTACAGTTAGGTACGACGACGAGCGAAGCGAGGAGGACTGTTAGGTATCTTGCGATCACAACATACCCCACTGACTGTCCAAGATAAAAAAACTGTAATAGCAATGTTGTGAATAAAGCAAAGTAACTAGTAAGAAAATGAAATTGGTGCCGTGTTACGCGACTTTTGGGTGTTAACTAACCGGCTGATGAAATAATTAACCACCTCAATAAATAAACGTAGAACCAATAGGTATAAAATAATAAATCTCACGACATCCCGACAGAGTTGGGCAAAAATTTAGTTGACTAAGAATAAGAATAAAATTCCAAATTTTATTCTCAATCAAAATATTTGAGTAAGATTGAAAATCATGAGCAAGTTATTCTGATTTGATTTAAAATGATTAAATCATTTCATTTTTATTCTGATTTGATTTAAAATGATTAAATCATTTCATTTTTATTCTAAATGACAAATCAAATTTTGATTAATTTATTCCGACAGACTATTAGTTAAACTAACGTTTTAGTTGACTTATTAATATTTAGAATAAGATTGATTTTATTCTTCTTATACATTTAGTTCACTGATTGCACTTGTAATTTGAACTATTTCTCATACTTTTAATGTTCAGTTTTTTTTAACCATGAATAAATATGACACATAACCTATGGCATAGTAATTAGGTAGCTTCGAGATTATCTGATGATGAATGGAACCAGGAGGTAGGTAGTGGAACTCTTGGTAAGACCTATTGGTAAGACCTTCAATTCAAGTATGGATTCATTTCGCTTGTGGTAAAGGGTTATATACATAGTATAGTATACATTACACTATACGGCGATGGTCAGCCAGCCAGGAGGTGGGTAGTGGAACCCTTCGTAGAGTCTTAGTAAACCCCTCGAGTTTGGGCTTATTTGATTTGTTGTAAAGAGTCCTATGCATTAAATCCTGTGGTGATGGTCTAGTGATGGATCCAGGACGTGGGCAGTGGTAATTTTAGTAAATCTGTCAAGTTTGGGCTCATTTTATTTATTGTAAAGAGTTATACTCGTATGCATTACACTCTATGGTGGTGGTCTGACAATGGAGCCAGGTGCTGGGTAATGGTACTCTTTGAAGGGTTTTAGTAAACCCCGCGAGTTTGGGCTCATTTGATTTGTTATAAACAGGCCTTAACTTTTCGTGATTTTAACAAGCGTGACGTGTATAATTTAAAATGTCTTTATTATTTAGTACAACACTAAAAAATATTGATTGTACAACCAGAGATCGATTCAAAATATCAATCGTCATTTTTTAATGGCGATTAATTTAGTTGTGAGAATGGTCGACTAACAATTAAATTAGTTTTAGTTTCAATCGACTAAATTTCACGGTTAAATCTATATTAAATAAAACTACGTAGTCGCTCGTTTTTGCATTTTTTATTTAACTTGCAATATAGATAACTTGCAATATGTAACTACGACGAGTAGGTATGTACATTGTAGGTACTCGTATGCGTACGTTGTAACTATGTTGGTTTGGGTGGAATCTTGCAACTTATATTGAAGCAGATATCTTCAACCGATTGAGCTAAAATTATGTATACAAGTTTAATTTGAAACCCTTGAATGAAAATGCAATATAATGGGCCTTAATATTACGATAAATAACGAAAAACTGCAATGCACAATGTTTACAAGTCGCAAACAATAGTAGGTAAATAGGTAGGTAGGTGCTCTATTCATAATTATTTTGATACTTTAAGTACTAGTTCTATACGATACTGAGTAAATCTTAGATATAGATATTATCAATATTTTGTTGTCTCTGTCATTAGTAAATCTCTTTTTAGTGTCACGCGGCGACAAAACAATGGGATAATCCTACTTACCTGGAAGTTGTTTGTTGCATTTTGGTGCAAGTCTGCCGCCATAACGCAAAAGGGCACAACTAACATTTTTTTTGACACTGATTTGTATACATATTCGGAATCAGTGAAATTTACTGATTCCGAATATGTATAGAACTCAGTGTCGAAAAAAATGTTCAGAATCAGATCCTGATTTGGTTGCAATGGGACCACCTCAGAAGTATACCCTTTCAAACAAAAAAATAATTTTCCACATCGGTCCAGCCGTCTTCGAGTAATCGCGTAACAAATATAAAAAAAAAAAAAAAAAACATATAGACGAATAGAGAACCGTCCTTCATTTGAAAGTCGGTTAAAAATGCATAGAACTCATTAAAACGAGCCCACTTCCATGTTCCATCATCAGTTCAGTTCAGCTTGCTGATGTGATGCCTGTGTGCAGGAGTGAGTGAATAGTGGAACACGAAATACAAGATATTGCTACTACATTACTTACTAAGCCTATAGACGGGATAACAATTTCAATTTCGATAAATAAATCAATCAGAGGAATTCATTTTAACTAAAAAAATCATGATTGAATTTATTTGATTGGTGATTAAATTAGTTTTACTCAAATTTTTGAGTGAGAATAAATCTTAAGTGATTTAATCATTTCAAATTTAATCTGATTGAAACTGAAGTGATTTAATCATTTCAAATTTATTCTGATTGAAACTGAAATGATTTATTCTCACGATTTTTTATTCTGATTGACGATATTAGTCATGAGTGCCCAACACTGCATCCCGACAAAATTATTATATTACGCTATAAAGTCGAATCACTACTTGTGTACACTTCTTGTTTATCAACAAAATACTAACCTCTAAAATACGGACAGAAGTCCATGTTTTTTTACATTGTGCACAGAATCTACGTGATTAATATAAAACTCATGGAGCTGACGTTCATATGTTTCCTGAAATGCACTTCTCTTTTGAATAATAACATTATTTTGCGTACAAGATTCATTTCTTCGAGACACCGACATCATTCACGCGGTAAACACAACTGACAACGCGGACGCAGCGCCACCAGTGGCCAAAAATGCAACTATTTTACGATCGGCCCGATATGTAGCTAGGAATATCGACGAATACGTTGCTCTCATCGATCTGCCGTATTTATTATTAGGCACATCGTGATATGCCTGGTCGTATCTCAGGCATATCATGATTTGCCGGCATATCATGATATGCCTAGGAATATCATGATCTGGCGGATTATACGATCGGCCGCCGACATATGTATAAGCTTGGTATAAGATTTATTTTATTTACAATTATTCAACTTTGCAAGCGTGACACAGTATTTAAATGTTAGAATTTATTTATTATTAGCTGTTTACGAACTAAATGTTACTGTACTATGTTTCTTTGTTCAATTATAACATCGTTAAATGTTCAGTTTTTAGCGCCATCTAATTTTTGCCTGGATATCCCCTTGCGGTCGGGGTACGATCCAAAGCAAAGTATAAAGACAACCAAGTAGTTCGTCTTCGCCGTTTAGGAGCGCGCGACACCAGAGCGGGCCTAAGGCACAGGGCTGCCGCTCGTCGGTTCTGTAAAATACCTACTTACTACGAACGTAACTTTTATTAGGTTGACCTCGATCGAACGAACAATCGTTCGAGGTCAACCTAGTAAAAGTTACTTATTTCAATATGAAAGTATCTGATCGCACACATCTGATGTTAATGTTATTAAGTATAATAGTTTAAATAAATTAGTATTGGTATGTGTACATGTAAGTAACGCAAGGATATTTCGGCTTGTTTCATAAAACCACTCTCGTGTTTAAGGCATTTTATGTATCAATAGAATCAACTACAATTTAATTAGTACACGTTTAAAAAATCTGTTAATTTTACTCTCTGTCAAAGAAAATAATTATCTACTCTATTTAATTGGTATAAGTAGTTTGATCACAAAACTATCAAACATTCTATAAACGACTTAAAATATAACATTTATATAGGTACTAATAAAATACACACCTTTCGGGATCCTTAGGAATGCAGAAATATGACAATTCTGGATTTTGCGCATTATTCTTCAAACATCCGAACACACTGCAGTATATACGTCTTCTATACTTTGCTTCGTCCTCAGACATTTTGAACGTTCGACCGCTTGCGTCGAGTGCTCAGCCCTGACTAAGCACGCGCCGATGCTTGTCTGTGGTGCGTCCGTACACGGCGCGCAAACGGCGCGCACACATGCGCGCTCCCGATGTACCTTTTATCGGAACAAAAACTACCGTCTACCGTGTCCAAAGTATGGAGAATGACAGTCCTCTTGTTTTAATGGCCCTTGCTAATAGCTTGGTCTACATGAGGTGGGCAGTTGCTATGGATGTGAAGACTACCCTAGCTCTGCTGAGTTGAGGCATGGTGACACCCTAAGGTGGTAGTAGTGGTGGGAGAACCGGGATCTCCCCTAAAAGACCCACACGGGTGGGAAATAGGGTACATATCTCGTGAAGGCAAAAGCTTTCTCAATCTGTTATTGAAATTCCCTCATCCATTTTCTCGATAAAAATTATATGCAATAAGAGGTTTCAGTCCACACTGTGCTAAAAAAATAGACAAATTACATTTTGTATGGGCGAGTGCTAGTTGCCATGATATGCGGTGGCAACCCTAGCGTATTGTGTTTATTTTGACCTATCTTTATATGCAAAATAGGTCTCATTAGGCCGTATCTTAGACTGCAAAACTTGACGGTCTAGGGTTTTCTCACATGACTTTCATTGTTTAGAATCGTAGAACAGTATTTAATATTTAAAGTTAGACATAATAGTTATCTATCGTTTAAATGTTATTAGGTACATAAAACATTAGTCGTAGTGTGATTTCGTTATCAACATTGGCACGTGTAGTTGGCAGATACACATTATAAATCAAGATGAAGCGATATAATTATGTCTGTGTTTATTATTTGTTGTGACATACATAACGATATATAAGGTCCTAATTTATTAGTTGCAGATATTTTAACACATTATACTTTACATTAAAATAATTAACTTTAAATAGAAATTAAGAAATCTTTTCATATAACTTTTTTGATTTCATTTACTTAACAAAAAAATTAATTATAATTTCGTCTAAAAAAATCACCATGTGCATTATCACATGTCACAATAACACTATCTGTCATGTCAACAATTGTTTGTCGTAAATGCCGTAACGGTTCGGCGGGAAAACTGCTAATGTCATTAGGATGGGATTTATCGACGTGAAGTGGCCAGTTACAGTTAAGTGGTACGTAAAAAAGCTACTAGAATCCGTTCAATGAGTTTTCATTTAGTAATCACATTAACAGGGTGTTATTACGTAGCAACTTTGTTTTTCCTTTTTCTCCAAAAAAACATCGTAAAAGCTATAATGTTTCATGCTTTAATATACTCCAGAGACCGAGTACTATCAGCTGTAAAAATATCTGCAACTAATAAATTATATATAAAATATATCGTTATGTATGTCACAACAAATAATAAACACAGACATAATTATACTTATCGCTTCATCTTGATTTATAATGTGTATCTGCCAACTACACGTGCCAATGTTGATAACGAAATCACACTACGACTAATGTTTTATGTACCTAATAACATTTAAACGATAGATAACTATTATGTCTAACTTTAAATATTAAATACTGTTCTACGATTCTAAACAATGAAAGTCATGTGAGAAAACCCTAGACCGTCAAGTTTTGCAGTCTAAGATACGGCCTAATGAGACCTATTTTGCATATAAAGATAGGTCAAAATAAACACAATACGCTAGGGTTGCCACCGCATATCATGGCAACTAGCACTCGCCCATACAAAATGTAATTTGTCTATTTTTTTAGCACAGTGTGGACTGAAACCTCTTATTGCATATAATTTTTATCGAGAAAATGGATGAGGGAATTTCAATAACAGATTGAGAAAGCTTTTGCCTTCACGAGATATGTACCCTATTTCCCACCCGTGTGGGTCTTTTAGGGGAGATCCCGGTTCTCCCACCACTACTACCACCTTAGGGTGTCACCATCAGGGGCGTGCAGTCAGTACAAATTTGGGTAGGCAGTAGGGTAGGCAGTCCATACAAAATGACCAAAAAAAAATGTTGTCTGTTTCGATTTTTTCTTTTATATTCCTTTAAAATAACTGGACTAGAACCCGTTCTCATTGTCCACCTTCAATGCACGCCACTGGTCACCATGCCTCAACTCAGCAGAGCTAGGGTAGTCTTCACATCCATAGCAACTGCCCACCTCATGTAGACCAAGCTATTAGCAAGGGCCATTAAAACAAGAGGACTGTCATTCTCCATACTTTGGACACGGTAGACGGTAGTTTTTGTTCCGATAAAAGGTACATCGGGAGCGCGCATGTGTGCGCGCCGTTTGCGCGCCGTGTACGGACGCACCACAGACAAGCATCGGCGCGTGCTTAGTCAGGGCTGAGCACTCGACGCAAGCGGTCGAACGTTCAAAATGTCTGAGGACGAAGCAAAGTATAGAAGACGTATATACTGCAGTGTGTTCGGATGTTTGAAGAATAATGCGCAAAATCCAGAATTGTCATATTTCTGCATTCCTAAGGATCCCGAAAGGTGTGTATTTTATTAGTACCTATATAAATGTTATATTTTAAGTCGTTTATAGAATGTTTGATAGTTTTGTGATCAAACTACTTATACCAATTAAATAGAGTAGATAATTATTTTCTTTGACAGAGATGAGTAAAATTAACAGATTTTAGAGGTTAGTATTTTGTTGATAAACAAGAAGTGTACACAAGTAGTGATTCGACTTTATAGCGTAATATAATAATTTTGTCGGGATGTCGTGAGATTTATTATTTTATACCTATTGGTTCTACGTTTATTTATTGAGGTGGTTAATTATTTCATCAGCCGGTTAGTTAACACCCAAAAGTCGCGTAACACGGCACCAATTTCATTTTCTTACTAGTTACTTTGCTTTATTCACAACATTGCTATTACAGTTTTTTTATCTTGGACAGTCAGTGGGGTATGTTGTGATCGCAAGATACCTAACAGTCCTCCTCGTTTCGTTCGTCGTCGTACCTAACTGTGAGTCTGTCAGTTTATGATCTTGGATAGTAAGTGGGGGTACGTTGTGATCGCTCTTCACTAATAATCGTACCTAAAAGTAATTATAATCATCAATATTATGGCTTGATAAATGTAAACATTTGCAATTATTATTTAAAAAAATATAAGTATTATGACAAAATAAATTTAAGTATGACATTCTACATTATGGTTAAACTTATTATGACTCCTTATAATTATGACAGGGAACAATTATGCCATAGAACAATTTATACAAAAAAAATATGAGCATCAACTTTATACTTAAAGTGTTATGACAATCGATATTATGACAATAGGTAGTTGTTATGTAACCAGACGGGCACCCTTGTATAAGATTACTAAATGACTGTAATTTAATTTGTGTTTTTTAAGAAATAAATGATTTCATATTTAAATATTTTAATTCTTATATTTTTTTCAACTTGCGGAAATTTTGGACACCCTAGTTAAACGATATGCCTAAACGTTGTTAGGAAAATCGTCAAACGATGAGCTTTGAACGATATGGCGAGTGATAGCTAGCCACATCATGATTTGCCGGCATATCATGATATGCCTAGGAATATCACGATCTGGCGGATTATACGATCGGCCGCCGACACATAGATGGCGTTGTAAATATCGGGAAACAGCTTTTTGTATGGAGAACGACAGTCCTCTTGTTTTAATGGTGCTTGCTATTAGCAAAGCATATGTTTCGGTGTCTTCTAAAAAGTAAACTAGTAATTTAGTATCGGAATGTATACATAAAACATAAGCTCTGAAAACAACACTTCATTTGGAAAACCCCCAAACATCTAAGTGCCATCACAGAAGAAATACGGGTGATATCTCTCGAAGACAACGGCTATATTTAACGGGGCAATTAAACTGCCACAAATCGTGTTATTGTACGCTAATGGAACAATTAAGCAGCTGCTCAGTGGACTGTGATCGGGAGAAATTGCTTTGACAGAAAATGTAAATATGTGCGAAATAACTGCTACAGAGCATCACTTAAACTGTCGGATACCCGCCAAGCGAGTGTTTTTACTAAATGCACTAAAATTACCATACTAACCTAACTTTTTTTTATAGAAGAAAATACCAAAAGAGAACGTACTGAATACTACCAATTAAAATATTTAGGAAGAGACATCTGGGCAATTCCATGAAAATGTAACGGAAGTTACTATTTCATCGAGTGTTTATTTATTTATGTCGTAAATTTCAGTATAAATTTTAATTTAGATTAGTTAAACTTTAATCTCTAGATATATTGACACCTGAATTTACACCATCAATGAAGAAACACGCAAGAAATTGGTAACTTACGTTACTCTCTGTCGTGGAATGACCCATCTTATGATATATAACAGCATGGTATAATTCGTATATCCGTGTGTTTGTCGAGGATTTCGAACGTGTTTTATATGTAAATTTTGATTAGGCAATAAATCCACTAAATTATAAACTTAAATAAATAAAAAAAACAAAACTTACATCATCACTTTTTACGGTCTTTAGAAATTAACTGCTTTAAAAGTTGCGTATACATACGTACACTACATATACAGCGTATTAAGATGTTTGCGTGTGCGTAGAAAATAAAAAGTAGGGTGTATTCAACAATCCGAAAAATGTGTTAAGCCGGGTCCAGACGAGTGTAACGTGTAATGTAAGATTACGGGTAATTTCCCGCATTCGTAAGGAATATGTCCAGACGCAAGTTCGCGTTACGTTACACTCGTCTGGACCTGGCTTTAGAATACCTAACGACGACCTAGGGCCCGTTTCACGAAGCTACAAGTTACAAATTACAAGCGGAAGTCTCTTTTCAATACCTTTTGATAGAAAGAGACTTCCGCTTGTAATTTGTAACTTGTAGCTTCGTGAAACGGGTCTCTAATGAACAGTTGTGACATATTTTGTGGATCCATAACTCTACATTCGACTATTAATAGTATTATTAATTACGCTGCGTGACATAAGCGTTCACATCAAGATCCTTTTTAAAACCACTTATACACAGTTAAAAAACCGTCAAACATCATATCTTAAAACGAACTAAGTCTTAGTATGACTAAGGCGCTAAACTCCTTTCTCTATCAGAAAATACACGCGGTTTTTAAGTTGACAAACCGCTTTATTGCATAAATGTGGCATTGATTAAACGCCACGCGCGGTCTGACGTAATGGGTGAGTCACGGCCACTCGGGGACCCCGCGAGCGCCTGATCAAGATAGGAGGATATTGGAATCTGATTATAGTTTTAATTAGCGGTTGATAGTTATTATGAAACAGTTGAATACCAGCAAGTGAAGAACAATTTTTTTTATTTATGATTATTTATTGTTTTCAGGGTTCCGCGCCTGATAAGAAAAACCGGAACCCTTATAAAATCACTTTGTTGTCTGTCTATCTGTCCACCTGTCAAGACCCTTTATCTCGGTAACGCGTGGAGGTATCGATTTGAAATAAAAACCATAGACTCGGGTCTATGGTCCCTTGAAGCTGTGAAAAATCAATCTTCTAAGTTAAAGAATACGGCCGCAAAACACGCAAATTTCGACATTCTCAACCAAACCATAATTCCAAGGTACAATGTAACAAAGGTACTATGTAGGTAATACTTTCCGATGACCTAGAACTATGAAATTTGGCAAGTAATACTGTCTTCTACTACAAGTATAGGTAAACATCTGAAAACTATAAATTTTTGTTTAAATAATAAAAAATATTTAAAACAATAAGTTCAACTAATTTATCTCAACTATAAAAGGCTTGCGGAAATAACCCGCCACCAATCTTCTACACACAATTCTACATAAAAAATTAAAAACAAACACTAAGTTTACGTGTTATCTGTCGCATCCTACTTTTTTTTCAGGTAATGGCTGACCTGAATCACTTGAACGATTTAAATCATTCTTTTTTACATCGATTCCGCCGTCAGAATAACGAGTGACGATTAAGTCCGGTCGCATACGGTCTCAGCATATAAATAGCGACTTAACAGTAAATTACGTAATCAGTGGTTCATCGCATATACTGGTAGAACGGAATCTTAACGATTAACCTTTCAAATTGAGGCATTACCTATTTCTTGAAGATGGAGGACTGATGTTTCCATTGAATATAGCAATGCACAAATCCACCGTGTATCGTTAGATCAATTCTACGCAACAACAACCAAATACATAAAAAAATATAACTTTATGCCACACCTGGCCAGAAAGCGGCTTTTTCCGTACACGAAGTGTAGACGTAAAATTATGTACACAACATGGGAGGTAATAAAGAAAGTCCTTGATCGCATATTTAAGTTCTTCGCTTGCAGTTTGGGCCGCAAACATCTGCGATCTCGACCTTTCTTTGTATTACCACCCTAGTTGTGTAATGTACTATTTTAACACTTTCACGAACAACAACCCGCCTAGTAGGTGCTCTTAAGCTTTGCCCAGATACCGGCCAATTTTGCGTTCGCTGCTTGCGAATAAAGACGTTTCTTCGCATTTTATCCGCAATTTATCAAGCGGAGAATCGCAAAATTTGTTTGGGAATTTCCCAAATAGTTATAAATTAACAAAGCGAAAGTTCCGCGGTACATCGAGAATAATTTATAAAAGGAATTTGCTCTCCGTCTAACAATTAAAACTTACATTTTTCGACCCACTGCAAGCCATGATTCACTGGGTCATTACGTTAGACGGTGCATACTATATTAGTACACCGCGCAGATAAGATAACAGATAATAATTAATTAGGAGCTCACTGCCTCTGTCACAGTTAGTTATTCAATAGGTATTATTTGTACGAGTAATAAGCGGATCGCGGTATCGTCCATACAAAAATGCCGATATTACAAGCTTTAGTTTTCGAGAGGTCTACATTTCTCTTAAGAATACCCTCCTCAGAGCCCTCGTACAAAATTTGACACAAAACGAAGTTTACCTGTAAGGCCCAGCTGTTAAAATGTCCGTTGTAATAAACGCTCAATGCACAATATATTGTACATATTATTTCCATGAAAATCTCTGTTTTTTAATTGGTTTGACTGTCTATCTCTACAGTTCTCTTCAGTGTATAGAGTTCGTGTACGAAATGATGTCAACATGTCCTTTACATGTAGTCTAACTGCTTGAAATAAGTATCACGCATACATTTCCTCTATTTTTGAAATTATGATGTAGTGGCGCTGTTACTGACAACAAATATTTATTATGTACAAAAAATTGTACAACGGTTAAAAGCCCTAAGATTTTTTTTAACGCTGGGTCTTAGGAGGTTAATAGTACTCTTTGTTACATCCCCCAGACTAGAACATAATAGCAATACAGATAAGGTAAACAACGGGCAGTCTTATCGTTAAAGAGCAATCTTTTCCTGACTGCCTTTCTCTAGTACTGTAGTCTATTATGTAGTAGGATTAGAAAATTAGTTATTTCTTAATCACGATTTATAAATAGTTATCTCAGCACCGTTTATGGGTTTAAATAAGGGTTTTTATTTTTGTTTGTCAATGTTGTCATTATTATCCACATTATTATCTAAACATAATTTGGCCAATGGTTTTTTGTGTAAAAGTTGAAGAAATAATACTTTATTTCGACTTTAATAACAGAATCTGTTTTTCTGTTTATTAAAAATTAATAATGTTCAGTGTTCCTAATCTTTACTAGAGCATACTTAGGTATGCCAGAAAAAAATGATTTGTATACTTCCGTAATATGACATAACAGTCTTCTTTATAAATCAAACATAGAAATATTCACGTAACTAAATATTTTGACAACATCATCGATGCTTATAGATTTATGAGCCATTTGGCTACAATGTTTATTTAGGTGTTATAACAATAGAAACGTAACATCAAAGGAAACTGATGAGGTAAGGTTTCCTGCATTAGCATGGTATATAATTATTGTCACGCACATATTAGCTGCTTACGAAACAAGTAATTTATAAGACAAATAGTCTTGCCGTTGTTGTAAGTGTTGCAGCAGTAGCATGAAGACGGTATGTCTCTTTATTTCAGTGTGAAAGAGATAAAAATATGCCGACAATAGGAGATATCCTGACAGATAAAATCAGTTTCTTTTCATGAAGTGTTAAAACGTTCCGATATACACTGCTTCCAAAAAAAACTGATATGTGACATCAGTTGACATCACTGTTCAACATGGTCAAATGGGTGCATTATTTTTAATTTTTGTCTTTTTTTTTTTTTCTTTTTTTTTTTAAACCTGACAGACTCACAACCCATAACCGGGCATGGTGATTGTCGGGCCGGGTGGTTGGCCGTTGCGGTCCCTGAGCTCGAACCAGGTCGCTGGCCAGACCACCCAAGGGCGTCCGACCGTGTGCCGTACACACAGTCGGCACTCACATCAGGCTGGGTAAGTGCCGGGGGGTGCCTGGAGTCGAACCAGGTCACCTGACCCGGCCTACCACGATAGGTGTCGGACTAGTAATTTTTTTGTCATTTTAACCTACAATTTTATGATCTAGTGTATCGGGAATGTGGTAACACTGGAAATACTGGAATCTATTAAATCAAGAAACTCGGCATTTTGGGTATGAGCGATTTAAAAATCGTTGATGGCGCGAAAATGAGTGTAGGTAGATTTTTTCTGGGCAGTTTTGATGGCATATTTTTGATTATTGGAAAATAACATATCCTGTTAGCCTTTTCAAAATTAAATATAGATAGTTTAAAAGCCTTTTACATACCTAATATTTCTTACTTATGATAACAATGGGATAAGGGTGATTCTTGAAGGACATTTTTCTCCCGGCCACAATTCCGATTCCGCCGCGTTAAGGCATTAGACCATACTGGGTTGGGCACGGCCCACGACGCCCCCCCGCCCCCTCTTATACACCGTGGGCCCGGATAACCCGACCAATTTTAACCACGTATTCCTGATGGTATTACAAGTAAATAACGTCATATCAAATAGGTCGAATTTTGTCATTGTACATTTCTTATGGAACAAAATAAATCAGTAAATTCAGCCCCTGAAAAAAAAAGCTAAAATGGAAACGAAAGGTCAATTTTTTGGCCTCGTAATCGCCTACCATCAAATACTGCGAAGGTTAATTGCTGTTTAGTTAAAGGATTTTAAAAAATCAGTAAAAGTATCATAGTCACATTTATTAGGGCTTGTTACACACTTGGGAGTTTTCATTTTAAAAATAATGAATATCTCGGAAAGAAAGCGCTCTTTTTTTACTTCGAATAGTTGTTATAATCTATAGTTAAAGTTGGTCGGGTTATTCGGGCCCACAGTGTATACGCCTATGCTTGACATTAGTCACTTCAGTGTTATTTCCGTCTCAACTCACCAGGTGTGAGATCCAATTTGTCTATATGATCCCCGAGCACTCCGGCCCAGGTCTGCAGCTGCTCCAGGATGCCCCACGGCGTCGTCATGGCGACCGTGAAGATGACCAGCGAGTGGGGGAACGTCTCCTCGTTGAGGGCGAACTTGAGCAGGTTTGTGTGCCCTGGGTCTCCGTCCAGGACCCATACGCTGAGGCGCGTTTGATCTGTTGAGGTAATCAATATGAAACAGTAGAATTTTTTATACTTCAGTGGATTTTTTATGGCAAACAATGAAGATTTTATGAAAATCAAACCAAATTTTTATGAACTCCTTATTTTTAGTATTGGATCTTTATAAAATTGTTGAAAACACTAAATCGGTAAAGTTTAGGGTAATTATTGCAAATTTTCGAAAGCAGATTTAAAGGCTAGCATGAAATAATTTGTATTAATGGCAGGCAAGTACTCTATTTATCAATTTACTATAATTGCACCTAGGTTAATAATTTTAAAAGGTTACATATACCACTTTTGCTGCTAATAACTTACATAGCTTGAATTTGTAATAAATGGAAGAAAGTCCTTGAAAGACAGCGGATTTTAGATAGTAAGATTCCATGTAACAATTTGGTTTATAGCTGTCATATTACACTATTTGTGATTCTTTAAATAAATTTAAGAATTACTTTAGCAATTCAAGTGTTATGTTATATTATATTTCGGGTTTATTTATGGTTAAGTTTAATTTTAGATGTTTTTAAATAAATAATTAAAACTTTAAAGTGTTATGTTGTTATCTTAATATTGTGTTTTTAACCCATTAACATCTAAACTTAAAATTGCTGTATTTTTGGTATTTATTGTACTTATTACAGCTTTGAGAGTGCCATTTGAGATCCAGACATGAGTCCTGTACGTCTAGCATAACTGGCCGCGACTTCGTTTCTCGCGCGACAGAGCATCACCTGTCACTGTCACACTATATTGAGTGGAAAGAGATAGGTAGCATTTGTCGCGCGACAAAGAGTCGCGTGTCACAGTTATGCTAGCTAGACCGTTAAGACAAAACTTCTCAAATCTAACTTTGATTAGTTGTACCCCCGCATGTATATACATATAGTTTTAAGGGGTTAGATATCGAAAAGCTGATTGGGGTTGAAGCCACAGGTGGACCTTTTAGAAGGGGTTTTCTTTTTATAGTTTTATTTTGTTTACTTTTAGTTTAACTGTATTTGCAATATTTGCATGCATTTAAGTATGTTATTTACTGCAAATAAATGATTTGATTTGAGTTTTAATTTGAATTGTCTAGAATAGTTAGTAGATGTTTATGTGTTAATAAATGAAAAAAAAATCAAACCCGATTTAAATCTTAGACAAAAGGCTGCTATTTCCTGCTATTGCCAGAAGTATCCGAAAAAACGCTACCTTCTGTCCTATTCTTACAACCTTACAGATTAGGTCCAAATCAATTTGTTTCTTTCACTAGTACTGACATCCTCAAACTCAAAGGCCGATAATTTGTAAGAGTTTTCATACATATTAGCGGCTTTTTAGTTTGAGGACTGCAGAGCACGTAGTGCCCAAGCTACTTTCCACGGTATAGTCCAATTTTTCACAGTCCCGATTTAGGTTTTTTAATCCAAAGAGAACACAAATTGGAATTTAGCCCGTATATGGTGTATCATAATGAATTAATAATGCTATGTAAGGAAATAACTTGATGCATATTCTGGATATCTTGAACAGAGGCCACTCTTGAAAACTTTTACTGCCAATATCAATACTTTACAAATGCATATAAATTTCTATGGAAATTGGGAAGCTGATACTAACTAGGGCTTCCGATCCTGGGTTTTTTTGTATAGCCAATCCCGGGATTCTGGGATTGGCCATACAAATAATCCTGGGATTAGAAGCCCTAGTACTGACTATCAAGTGAGCATACCTATTGTTTCTGCAATATTTGTTTGAAAACGAGTATGCATTTGTCTTTTTTCCATTTGTAACAATAAAGGATACTTAGTTGGTCATTCTTTTTTAAGGGCTTATAATTGTTCAAAATAGCATAAATCTTAGCAAATAACCATAGCCAGTGTTCAAAATGAATATGAGAAACTATTTTACTCAAGCCTGCCTGAAACTATTTTAACTCAAGCCTCCCCGTTTATCAACTTTGCTGAATAATCTGGAATCAGCTGATTCACATTCAAGTCTAAACATCTGACAGACCATTAATGATAAAAATGTAATTAATAAGAGTTTAATTAAGATATACATATACATTTATGATTGCTTGTATTAAAACTGCCCTAAATAAACTTTTGCACAGTCCGTTATGTACAAATGTGTGTTTACATGTTTCTTACATAGTTAACCTATGAACCCTTATTGGAAGAAAATTTGTAAACTTACCATCGCGATATTCATCTCTAACGTCTATATATGCATATTCGAGCGCCGACCCTTTCTTGGGGTCTTCAACTCCTTGTAATTTCGCGATGAGCGTCGTTTTGCCAGTCTCATTATTACCCAAAACTAACACATTTTTGTTTGAAGGTAGTTTCGTGTTGCCCTGATTCTGGACTTCTTCTAAAATCGCAGACCTGGAATATGAAAATTCGATCAATGCTCATCAATTTTCATCGAACGCAAGTTTGATATGGAACGTCACTATAAGTTTTCAGCTGGTTATGGTCGAGACGGGAGAGAAATGTCTGCATATTAATACAATGTGAAAAGATTCCACAGTTGTTTTACAAACAAAGGTAAGACGTCGCAGCTAGGTCACATATTTCTCAGGTATGAGAATTGACATCACGTAGGTGTGACACATTAGATCCCCTATATGGGGGACTCAGTTGGACACAAATATAACAGTGAACCGTTACCATAAGTTGTCCTTCGTGTCGCCATTTTTGTCCTTTTTAGATTTAGGCCCATTTGCCTGGCCGTTTGTCTCCATTCTTCAGAAATGTTAGAAGATAACAACGGCACACAGAGGCTTTTCGTTTTCGGCCGTTCATACGTCACTCTCGCGATGAAATGTGTTGCTGCATCAAGAATTGTAGTCTGCCGGTTATAAAATATTATGCCGGTATTTTACCCCAAAATTTAAATAAAATTTCATAAATTACTGTACTAACTCTAAATCATTTATTCTGTATCAGCCAATAATGCCTTTAAACACAATGTTTCAGAATATTTAAAGCAAATAGAATATTTTTCGTTTTATACAGTATTTTTCTTTATGTAGTGAAGTAGTGATTTACCGATGAAACGTGGAAATTTTGAGTATGGTAACACTGTTCTTACTTTTTTAATGACTAACGTATGAAGATACAAACATTCCAATTAGAAAGCATTAAAAAATAATTACGTTTTGTAGGTGAATTATGATTTGCAGATTATTTATGATGTGCTGATAATAATTAATTCTAATTTTGTGAAAGGTTAAATGTATGAAAGTCCATAAAGAAAATTCAAAAACCAATATCGTAAGTTCCTACTTAGTAAACATCAACATATTGTAAAAATTTTATAAGGTAATGTCCTTTAAGTTATATACACATAACTAACTTCAATTGAGTATCATAAATAACGTAGATGATAATGATTATTGCTGGTGCTTTTGTTTCTTTCTTGAATTAAAATATTTACACATGATACATTAAAACAACATAAACAATGTGACACGCAGTACTATTTCAAAACGCTCGTAATTACTGTCTTGTCTGCAATCTGACACTTGACTTGACAGAACAGGACTCGAACGTCACTGTTATTATTCCGTTTGAAAAATTGTAAGAAAAATAGGCTACTGAAACCACACGAACAAAGGAAATTCCCAACACTGCCATTAGTCTAACATATACATCGTATTAGTCGCTAACAAAAATGTTTCGGAAACCACAGAAGCCTAGTTCCGGGAAGAAAACCAATTTGTCGCAAGTGAGTCATTGAGATTTGTTTGTCCTTCAGATTAACTGTTTTATACGGTTCTATTAAGTCTAATGGGGAAATAGGTTCATTCAGGTTTGTAACAGCATATCTATATTTAGATTCTATCATTGTATCGTCTAAGTTCACGTTCTTAAGGGTTTAAGAGCTTCTAATATAGGCGCGCTTATATTTACGGATTCTATTCTATTACAATGGCCGCATTGTATATGTTCACTTCAGTTTCTTGACTTGACCTATTGATAACGGTAATGGTAACGTAGATCTGTCTGGGAGGAATGACTCATTGTTATGATTTTAGGGGATTTAATTACTTTCTGAGTAACAATAAGGTCTTTATTGGAATGCCAACTAAACTATTGCTCAGGTTACCTTTACAGTAAAACTATGAATGAAGCAACAATTCATTAAAAGATTTCATTATAATTGTGCAGGTATTATAGGAGTTCTATGATTGAGTTAAATGCAAAGGTTTATTTTGCCAATAATTATGATTAAAATCAATGTGCAGTCTCATATTTCCATCCATAACTAAAAGTGCCATAATCCCTACGAATTTGTACAAATAGTATTAGGAACATCCAAAGTGTGAAACTCCCTGTTTGTATTGGTGTTTCCAGTACCTAAATTATAACCTGCACACTTTTAAGACCAGAGTGCATTAGGGTTGCCAGAAGTCTGGGAAATCTAGGATTGTCCCGGAATTACTGTTATTGTCTCGTATCCAGGAATGACATTTTATAGTTCCAGATTTTGAATACCTACTTCTAGTTTTTTTTTCAGTATGTTACTAGCATGTATGATGCGTGTTTGTAAAATATTACAAGTAAAGCAATTTACGAATTAAAGAAATGAGGGGGGTGGGGTGTAGGGCATGCAATACCGGTTTTACTTGTATGTACGAAAAACCGGTTCAGTATTGGCCCCATACAAGTAAATCCGGTATTATATGCCCTAGTGGGGTGCATTCAACTATATAGTTGCAGTGGCGTAGCTATATAGCCACTGCTCCTGGACATGAAATGCCTGTATCTGGCAACCCTAGCGTATGCAAGACGTCTCCTTGATGCACTCCCTCTATCTATGACCTCCATCAGGCATAATCAGAGTCAACAGCAAGCCTATTTAATGCAACAAAAATATAGGAAGCAGGAGGTCCTGGGTTCGAATCCCGGTAAGGGCATTTATTTGTGTGATGAGCACGAATATTTGTTAAGTATTTGTATCTATTAAATATATCGCCGTCTAGTATCCATAACACAAGCCTTATTGAGCTTACTATGGGGCTAGTTCGATGTGTGTAAGATTGTCCCCTAATATTTATTTATTTATTTATGACAATATTCCAAAATGCAACCAGGGAATGTTAAAAATAAGTAATAAAACGTAAATCTGTCTTTACGCGCAACACACACATACAACCAAACTCATTTCCATGATATTTAGTGTACAAGTAGATATACTGACTCAAATTTAATAAGTTCAAGTTTTTTATTCATGTTGTAATTTATTTTATATAATACTCTAGTAAAAGGAGACCGGGAAGTGTACTACATGCTTAATATAAGGTTCCAATCTTGTTTGTGTTATTATGGGATTGTTAAACCAGAATAAACGTGTATAGATACAAGAAATCAAAGTACATAGAAAAATTAAATGGCGCTCACCTGTGAACAGACCGGGAATCGAACATGTTTATTTCATATAAAGTATTAAAAATCAACGCCAACTGTCGCTCGATCGTCGTACCTGTAATAGGTTCGCATTGGGGTGAGATACCGTGTAATACGGGTTCTCATAGATGGCGTTTAGGTTAAAGTCCTATTAAAATAGAATGGTACGGAAGTGAAAGTAGATGGCAAGATTGTGGGTGTTTACTGGGTGTTACGGTGGACGAGTGGTTGAGTCACTGGGCCGGAAATCCAGAGGTACCGGGTTCGATTCCCGGTCTGTTCACAGGTGAGCACTATTTAATTTTTCTATCTATATATGTAACATAAAAATGTGGTGTAATTAAAAACCAATGAAGAGACAGCATGTTTCTTTCATATAAAGTATCAAAATAAACTTATCAATTTCATTTTAATTGCCCCTCTCAGTTTGGCCTTCTAGACATTCCCGACACAATGGATGACGACGATGAGCCTATGGACATGTCTGATGATGATATGGACTTGGAAGCGGAGCTGGCTGCCATCAGCGGCGGTGGCCCAAAGCACAGGCCCAGGAAACCGGCTCCGGTACCAGCAGCTGACTTGGATGCAATGATTGCTGCTAGCTTGCAGGATATACCGTCAGATGAGGATGTGTCGGGTTACTATTCCCTTAACGTTTCAAAGGAAAAGACGCAAAACTATGGCATCTAGTTATAGTTTTTTTTTCATTAATGTCTAATAGTAAAATTGTGTGATTTTATAAAATCAAAACTAAATAGTCAATTGTTTATAAATTGAGTAATATTACACTAAATTAATTAATTACCTGATTATTTTGTATATGTGCCAATTTTTTTCATTTTGTATAGTAGAATGTGGGCCTAAAAAGTAAAAATCATTCTTGGCCCTTAATTTGGAAAAAGTTGAGAACCCCTATGTTAGAGCAATCTATACCTTAACATTACAGGAGACGAAGATGACCCCGATCTCCTCAACGAGCTGCAAGACCTGGGGCTGGAGGATTCGCCCGCCCCCCGTGCGCCCGCCCCCCGCGCGCCTGCCCCTCTCCCCGCCAGCACCGACAGCAGCACCATCAGCCTGCTGCAGGACAGGATCACCAACTACACCGTAGCCGAGAGGAACGCGAAGGCTGCCGGAGAGACCAGTCGCGCTAGACGGTGAGACATTTATACTAAACTACTGGTATTTTTCCATATTCTTTGATATTTCTGTATGGTGCCGAAACATGGAGCCTGAGAAGTCGCGATGTAGCGAAGATTGACGCTTTTGAGATGTGGTGTTGGCGAAGATTGCTGCATATACTTTGGACGGCCAGAAGAACAAACCAATCCATATTAAAAGCTCTACAATATGCCATAATAGAGCCCTCAGTTTCTTCGGACACATAATCCGGTCCCCAAAGTATGATTTGGAGAAACAAATAATTTTAGGCCAAATAAATGGGAGGCGCGCTCAGGGAAGAGCTCCAGCAAGATGGTCTGACTCCATTAAGAAGTTGGTTAGCGGCAGTATGCAGGACGCGGTCCACACGGCCTTTGGAGATTAACAATGTGTAGTCGCGATCCTCAGTAATGAGGGAACGATGAAGAAGAAGACTGGTATTATGACTCTGATTTACTTAGTAAGGAGCACATCCTGGATAGAATCATCAACTATACTGCAACAGAAAAGAAAGCGCTCGCTGTTGAAAGAGTAATCAAACGAGATGGTGAGTTTCTTCAAGATCACCTCAACAAGCTGCAAGACCTGGGTCTATCTGGGGTTGTGTCCCAGATTAAAAGACATTGAACTTCTAATAAACCAATAACTAGGTTGTCTGGAAGAGATCGCTCTTTAGCGATAAGACCATTGTTTACTGTTTTTATATAAGTTTGCATTGTCATTTTTCTTTTGGTGTGCAATAAAGTATGATTGTATTGTAAACTAGTAATATTTTTTCAGGTTCGGACGAGGCCTGAAAACCCTTAACGACCTGCTGAAGCAGGCTCGGGCGGGCGCCAACATCGCCAGCGACGACATCCCGCCGCCCGTGGCCGTCGCCAAGCCGGCGCCCGACGCCCCCGCGGAGCCCCGGGCCCCGGCCAGGCCCGCCCCGGCGATACCCGACGCTCCGAGGTAATCAAATTCATCTTCTGTTTCTGATCTGTAGACCTTGAAAGACTTGCAATAGCTCCATACAAAATTGCCTCACGCCGCAGCGTTTGTCATTCTGATCATGAATAAGTTCTTAATAGTTTTTAGGGTTCCGTAGCCAAAATGGCTAAAAAGGAACCCTTATAGTTTCGTCATGTCCGTCCGTCCGTCCGTCCGTCCGTCCGTCCGTCCGTCCGTATGTCACAGGCATTTTACTCAAAAACTACAAGACGTATACTGATGAAATTTGGAATATAGATGTCTTGTAGATGCCGCTACTAAGTTTGGTAGTTAAATAATAAAAATAAAAAAATCTAGGGGGGGCACTCCATACATGTAACAGAAGCTAAAAAATTTTTTTTTCAGCAAACATCAACGTGAGGTACATAATTCGATAGTTCTTTTAAAAACATTATAAGGCTTTTATGTACTTTTTTTTGATTAAGTGAATACTTTCGGAAATAATTGCTCCGAAAGTTGCATAAATTGTGTCCCCCCCCCTTTAACT